>CM076581.1:771060858-771290393 GCA_034641835.2 Pinus albicaulis | reverse complement strand
CCTAGTCATTGAACAAAATTTTCGGTGTCTCTTGTCTTACCGCTTACTATAATCTCTATTGTTTCTCTATTGCTAATGGTTCAAATTTTCAAGCATAAATGCTTAATGATTGCAATCTTTTAAAATAATTCAAATTATATCATTAGAAGTAGTTATTAGTTTTAAAATTGATTTATTCTTGTATGCTACTTGAAAATTAACACTTAATAGACCATCTACATGCTCACATGAGTGGTGTGTATGGAATGGTCGAGTTGGAGAAATCATGTTTCTTAAAATAATATATAATGAATACAAAGTTATTGATGTCTTTGATGTGATTTGGTCACGATCTCTCAATATTTTTTAGGGTAAAATCAATTTAGATATAGATGAAATAATATATGTATAAAGTTTTCAATCTATATCCAAGTTGATTCTCTATTTCATTCTATGTCTAAGTTGATTCTCTAAACAATTTTGGGAAACTATAAACCAAATCACAATATCATGTATACATTAGTAACTTTGTAGGTGTTGTAGATGATTTTGATCAAAGATGTATTTTCAACTCTATCCATTCCATACAGACCAATCACATGAACTTGTGTAGTTTCAGTGAACAAAGTAGTGTTCAAATGCAACATTAACAAAGTCACAAGTGGAAATCTAGTCCTACAATGTAGAATGAGCTCTCAAACATGGTCATCTCTATCTTTGAGATGGATTAAGGTGTTATTTTTTTGGTTTAGAGATGTGATTTAAAGGTTTTTAAATTCTATGAGTAGACTCTAGAATATTAATTGTGGTTGATTAATTTAGGTGGGTTTTCTACTTTTCAACCTCATTTTTTAGCTTGAAATTGAATATGTGAAATTTTATCGAAGAAAAATCATAATCTTATTCACATAGATGTGATTTGAAAATTTTTAATAAATTTGAAGCTACCTATAATAACAATCTGAATAACAAATTGTTGAGAGAATAAATCCTTCTACGTGTTTAATTCCAATGAAAATATTCCATAATCCATAACCCTAGAAGGGATAACAATGCCATCCTACTTAGAAATCAGATAAAGTGTTCTTAAGGATTGCTAGATACAAGACTCGTACTTAGGGTTCTATTTGTGGTAAAGAGCCTAGACTTGGAGTCTTTTTTTTTTTTCAAATGATAATGAGTATCAAATCCTCGAATCTTATCACACGTGAAACTTAGGGAAGAGGAAAAAAGTGAAAAATTGAAGCTTCAAAATAAAGATAACTTGGGAAAATACATTACGTTGGAACAAACAACAAATTTTATGGGCTTGGTCTTGATTTAAATTTTTTAGAATAGGTAGGCCTTTGGTAGGAGTCTAAGTCACCAAATTCAAGCATGTTGGAGCCCTATTCTAGGTTATGCTCCAGGTTCCATATTTTGACCAAGGGCTAGTTAGGATTCATATTTTAAGACTAGGAGGATCCACCAATGTTGGAAAATAACAATGTGAAATTTCTTTGCATTTTGCTTCATGCATGTACGGGTTGTTTCAAAGGATGACTTAATTATTCCTTGAAACTTTGTGAACTAAACCTCTAATTTCTACCCTTCTTAAGAATTATGGGGAGGAAAACATGTGTTTTTTCTCTTTATGTTTGGGCGTTCATCCCCATATTGTATGGATCGTGGACAAGATCAAGTCCCATTAGTCCGAGTGGGAATTATTTTAACAGAAGTGGAAGGTATATTTTAATCAAAGAAAGGTATAATGGGGAAGGGAGCTAACAATTGTCCGGTGGATTTGAAATAAGAACCAATTCTAGAACCACACCGAGTTCAGTAAGGAGAAAATTATTCCTAAGACGTACTCAACAAGAAGATGTGGAAGAAATTAAATAAGGGGAGAAAAATCCTTAGAGGGGATCCTTGGAGCAGGGAAATTCCCCTAAATGTTCTTAAATGATAATTCTATCTATCAACTTGAGGATTCTAGGAAGTCACTAAAAAAGGCTTTTACTCATTAGATAAGTAGAAATTCACTAGTCGAATATACTTTTGATACAATAAACCATGGACCTAGCCTATAGGTTGGAAATTGTTCTAGAGCTAGCTTGTTTGTAACTAGGATTTTATGTCTAGTGATGTAATTGTCGCACTCTAGTGGGATTCTAATGGGAATTATATTTTTTGTTTATTTTATAAGTTTCTAACACCTTTTGTTTTGGATTCATATTTGGACCAAGTTCATCTTCAAGGAATTGGGCCAAACTATCTCAGTTACAAATACTTATGGTGTTTATGAGAAGGAATATGTTATCTCAAAGGTTATTTTAATCAAAATTTTGTTAGAGAGGAGAAGATTGTTATCAGGATAATCTTAACTTTACCCATTTCTAGGAAAGAGGTCTATGAGTTGAATGTTGACCTGGACAAGGAAGCTACATATTTCAAATAAAATGTAAGAAGAAGCTAGATTAGTAGAGGTGGAGCTCCTAGAGCTCATTTCAACCTAATATAGAAATAGAGGAGGATCTAAAAGGATAAACAAGAGGTTAGATGGATTTTTGGTCTTAAATTCCCTGATGACGGAGGTGAACCAAATCAGAGCTTGGCAGAAGCCATTGGTTTCTCCAATCAAAGTGTTATTTTTCTTCCAATGAAAAAATAGAATGCCAAACCATCCAGTCTCTTCGAAAATTTAATGTCAATTGGTCAAAGGAGGAAGTCTACAATAAGTTGACTAAAATTGAATGGATAGGTATGAATTGAGATCAAGGAGACTCTACATTAGGGAATTTTTAGGTCTAAAATTAGCCTCCTATGAAAAATAATAAAATAAGGCTTATGAATTTTTAGAGAAAATAAAGGAAACTATTTTTTGTATTATATTTTTTATTTATATCCTTGTAGGTTCACTCAAAAGTTAAGAGTATACATATGTTGGATGTAGAATTAAATTCGACATCCAATGAGCACCCACTTTACATTTCTGTGAGTAGATCCACATCGAAAAATATTGAAAATACAATGTGGTATTTTCAATATTTTTCAATGTGGATCTACTTAGAAGTATGTATAGTGGGTACTTGTTGGATGTGGAATTTAATTTTGTATCCAATGAGTGTCTACTCTTGACATTTGACTAAATCTACAACGAGAGAAGTCAAAATTACCATTAAAAAAAGTAGGTTTCCTCTTTTCCCTCTAAAATATTTTACCGTGGGGATGAAATCATCATCTTAATCCTATTGTTTCTTTTAAAATTAATTTTGTTAGTACATTTTTTTTTGTTTTGAGATCATTTTTTTGACCTCAAAATTATCCTAATGTCTACTTCTAGTTTATATCTACTCTAGAAAAAAAAGTTAAAAAATGCATTCAAAGAATTTCTTTAAAGGGGAATGGTTTTTCATTGTGGGGGTTCTAGTTTATCTTCCATGTCCACGATGTCTTTTTTTTTCTTTTTTTGTTTGCTAGGTAATGTGAGTTCTAAGATGACTTGCACACCTAACCTGTGACTTGAATAGTTGTGGCCTAGAGACATCTAAGCTATCAATATCACCCAAGGATCGTAATTAGCCATGGAAGAATTAAGGGGCTAATATTCGTAGGTGGGCTAATTTTTCATGATTTTTCCGAAAAAAATATTCACCAATTTCCATTTTTTCTAAAAATGATTCACCGAAATTTTATAATACAAAATTGTTTTACCTTAAAAATCACCATCATTATATAGAGACTATATATAAATTCATTATAATTTTGAATAATTTTACAAGTATATCAATAAACATCTTATAGTTTGCATGTTAGAGATTTGCGAGATTCATCAATTTTTTTAAACTTCAAGATACTTTTCAATCCTTATAATTTTTCTTGAAACTAGCTTGAGCCAATCTAGCCTTTAGCATGACTGGACTTTTTCTCATGGAGTTTCAAATTGGTGACCTTTACACCACAAACTGCCTTAACAAAACACCCTCTCACTGTCTACTCTACACCCTGCACGCTTATGTCCATCATGTCTTCTCAAATTTTCAAAATTATAATATATATATATATATATATATATTAATTTTGAAAAATATTTTTATTGTAAAATTGTTTTTGAAACAAATAAGATTCCAAACTTTTTATCTTTCCAATTTCAAGAGAACTTTGAATCAGCTATTCAAAATCCAAGTTTTTTTTTTTTTTTTTTTAATATTTTTTTTGAATTAGTTTCTAAGGAGTATATTCATCTTTTAACCTAAGCTAAAGTGGAATTTATAGTTTTAAAAAAGTCACTTTTTGTCTTACAATTAACTAGTATATTCATCTTTTTAATCTAAGCTAAAGAGAAATTTAGAGTTATACAAAATTTCAATTTTTATCTTACAATTTTTATTGTATTTTAAAAAAATAAAAATCTATGTTTGTACTTTTTCACTACTGCCGTCATGTTTGGATGGAGTTTTTGTCACTTATTTAAAGGAAAAATAGTGAGAACTTTGTTCCCAAACCTTCATATTGGTGATTTGATATTTTAAGTTGAACAAATCTTCATATTAGTGATTTGATATTACAAGTTTTTTTAAATGAATTGGAATTGTGAATTTTTCATTTTTTACACTTTTTTAATATTAAAATTTTTAGTCAAAATTATTACTTTCTAATGAAATAAAATTAGAACAACTTCCCTTTAGGGTTGTCTAATTTGTTGAGGACATCAAATGCCAAATAGGAAAACTTTTCTTGATATGTGATTTTGAATTTTATCCCTCCATTCAAATTTCAAAAAAACACTAAATATTTTCTAAAAATAATGCATTTTTCTTTAATAATAATGTACTCTCAAATGAACAAACTAGGATATTGATCCTAAACCAATACAAATTGTATTTTTCATTCTTTACTATAGATATATCAACATTATAGCCTAATTATTGATGTGATCTTTTGATAATATGCTTGCATTTGAATTATAATTAATTTTTATATTTAAAAATTTAATAACCTTGAAATTTATTTTCAATTCTCTTAGTAAAAAAAATACATATATAATATTACAGAAAATAATAGTGTTTTATAAATACATATTAAGTAAATTTATTCACTCCTTTTAAATTTCATCATTATCTTATTTAATTGATTTCATTTATAATTAAGGATTAAGAAAAACTAAAATATAATAAAAAACAGATATTTTCAATTTTATATGTTCTTATCAATTTTATAGATTTACATTTTCATCATCATGTCCAAAAATATCATTAGCAATTTTACATGTTCTTATCAATTTTGTAGAATTACATCTTCATCATATCCAAAAACAACACCAATAAAAACGAGAAATTAAACTAGTGAATTCACATCAAAAAAAAACTTTAATAGTGCATCTAATCCCCATCTATCCAAAACCTCTTAGACGAATTCTTACCAATTTTCATTCTTTATAATTTTAAAAATTTGATATTTATCCACTTATTAATCGACCATTTGTGGTCTCCTTAGTAAAGTGAGGTGGCGTTACTTTTAGATTTTAAAGTTTACATTTAATCTCTTTAATAATGGATTGCTATGATTTATTATATCTGAAATTTTAAAATTTAAATTTAAAATATAAAATTAACAGTTTGTGTCTTCAATAATGCGTTGCCGTTAGTTTTCAAAATTATGAGATTGTATGGAACCACGTGGCACCGGCTTCCCTGTGCCGGTGATAAAAAAATTTAGATAAAGTTGTGGACCGTTCATGAATCACGATTCACGTGATTCCTTACTTTAGTTTGATATGTCGCTGTCAAAAAAAGAAAAGTGGACGTGATTGCTGACTTTAATTCCAGATGTTCCTGTAAAAAAAGAAATGCCTTTACCAGATTCCAAAACATGCATCATTCATCGCCCATTGATTCCTGCTTTGCAGATATTTTGTTCGCTTTATCTCATTTGGTCAGTGGCCCCAACCTGAAAAAGGAAAAGGAGGGCATTTGGATGGATCAACAGCAGCTCCTGCGATATAGGTTCATGCTTTCACGAATATCTGCAATGGATTTTGACATGCTCACAGAACGTTTGATCCGACGAAATGTTCATCGGTCATTCCCAAGTAGAGCTACGATATCTGGATTGCCTCTTGGGTAAACCTAAAATGTCATATGACAAGATTTGATCGGCTCCATGAAGACCTTCACAACGATTTTTCACGAAATTGTCTTATAAGTCGAGTTGCAGTAAACGATAAAATCTTTCTCTCCTTCTCAACCAGAGGCTCTACAAGTTCGGGTGCCTGGTGCGTATGAAGTGGCAGTCCAGTTGCAGGAAACGGTAATCCTTCTTCAACCAATGGCAAGTCTAGGCGGTTTACAAGTTCTCGTGACAGGTGTGTATGGAGTGGCCTAGTTGGGAAAATCTTGTTGCTTAAAATAGTCTACAATAAGTACAAGGTTATTGATGTCTTTGATGGTGTGATTTGGTGAGTGTCTCAATATTGGATAATCGATTTAGATATAGAGGAAACTATATACATAGTAAATTTTCATTCTATATTTAAATTAATTATCTAAATCATTTTGAAAAACCGTAATCTAGATCACAGTATCAAATATACAGCACTAACTTTGTAAGTATTGGAGACTGTTTTCTGCAACGATGTTTTTCCAACTCAGTCCATTCCATACACACCAATCACAAGAACTTATGGAATTTCAGTGAACAAAGCACGTTCATACGTAACATTAACGGAGTCACGAGTTGAACCCCTGTCATGCGACGTAGAATGGACTCTCAAACATGGGCATGTGTGTGTTCGACATGGATTAAGGCTTAGTTAAAGATTAAGGCTTAGTTAAGGATTCAGGGTTTGTTAGATAGAAAATTTCTATTTAGGGTTCTGTTTGTGGCAAAGAGCCTAGACTTGGAGTCCTTTTTTGGTGTTCACAAAGATAAAGAGGATGAAATCCGGGAAGTTAATCACAGTTCAAAAAGGAAGAGGAAGATAGTGTAAAAACGGCTCTCCAAGTTAATGGTAGGTTTAGGCCGCAAATTTTACGGGCAAAGGTCTTCCTTTAAGGATTTTAGAAGAGGTATGGGCCACTGTTGCATATCTTGGCTAAGAGTTAGTTAGGATTCATCTCTTAAAGCAGCGAGGATCCGTCCATATCGGCAAATAATGATGTGAAATTTCCTTACATTCTGGTTCGTGAGTTGTTGTAAAGGAGGATTTAATTATTCCTCTAAATTCCGTGTACTAGACGTTTATTTGTAGACCTTATTGAGAACGAGAAATCTGTGGCGAGGAAAACTTTGGTTTTTTCTCCTTTTCGGCAGTCATGCCCATAGTGCAGGGACGAGAACGAATCCCATAAACTCTAATTGTCGGAATGAGAATTCTTTGTCAGAAACTGGAAGGTATTTTTTAAAATAATGGGGAAGGGAGCTAACAGTTGTCCAGGGAGGTTTGTAATAAGAACTAACTCTAGAAACGACACTGGGTTCAGTAAGTACAGAACTGCATGCCCAACACAGAGGTGGGTAAGAGAGATTAAATAAGATGAAAAAAAGGTCCCTGGGTCCTTGGAGCAGGGAAATACCCCGGGAGGTTCCGAAATTTTCTGGGTTTGGGGTCCATGCTGAAGATTCTTTTGATTACAAAAACCCAAAAGCATAAGTTGAAAATTATTTTAAAACTAACTCGTTAATTAACTAGGATTTTATGTTTACCGATGTAACTGGCAACTGTGGTAGAGTTCTAACGGAAGAAGAAATTTTGTTTCTCTTCTAACATCTTCTGTTATGGATTCAAGGATTTGGACCGCATCCTCCAGGAACTGGGCCAAACCCTCTCACTCATAAATCGTTATGGTGCTTACGACGAAAAATAGATTTGCTGGGGTTTTTCTCTTCTAAAATCTGTTATTATGGATTCATCATCACTTTTAAATCGTTATGGTGCTTACGGGAAAAAATAGATTTTCTGGGGATTTTAAAATTTTTTTCGATCAACATTTTTTTTGAAGAGGAGAATATTGTTATAGGAGGCGATCCTAACTTCACCTTCTCTAGGGCACAGATCTAGGGGTTGAATGCCAGCCTGCATAAGCAAGCTGCATATTTCAAATACAAGTTACAAGTTAGAGAAGCTAAATTAGTAGAACTGGAACCTCTGGAACTGGTTCCATCTTGATAGACCAGTACTGGACGTTCCAAAGGGATAGCTAAAGGGATAGCTAAGAGGTAGATAGATTTTGGACCCTGAAATCCTTACCGAAAGAGGTGGAATCAGAGCTTGGGTAGAAACCATTGGTTTCTCCAATCTGGTTTTCTCTTTCCAATGAAAAAACCGAACTGTCCAGTCCTTTAAAAAAATTAGTGCCCGCTGTTTGGATAAGGTAGACTACAGGAAGCTGATAGAAAATGGATGGGAAAAGGTAGGATTCAAATGAAGGAGAGTTTGTCTGGACAAAGCTGCTTATTTCCTGGGCTATCTAACATAATATTAGAGATAGTAAATGCTCACCTTAAATATTAGAGATAGTAAATAGTAAATGCTCATCTTAAAATTAAAATAAGTACATTATTTAACAATAAACATATATTGCTATTTCCCTTCTAGTTTCTAGCTAGTTTTGGAAAAACTAGTTAAAAAGACATTCAAGGAATTACATTGAAGGGAAGGGGAACAGGTATTTAATTGCTGAAGTTTTTTCTCTGTTTTCCATGCCTTTGTCCAGAGCTGTAATCGGTATGCATATATCTAAAATTATTAGCTATATTAAGATCTTGGGAAATATTTTTAGGTTGTAAATTAAAATTAGTTTTTTTTTTCAAATTTTAGAAATACTAAAGTAATTTTTTAATGATAATACTTATTCAATTAGAGTTTAGAAATAAATTTAAAACTTTCAAAAATTATTATTTTTTCCAGCTTTTGCACTTTTCAGTTTTCTAATGATTATATGTATTTTTCAATTCAAGTTATTACTTTTCTTATCGTACTTTCGAGGAGAGAGAGCGGGAGAGCAATTTTTGTTATTAATAAAAAAAAATTTAATTAGAATTAATTTAGTAAACCTTTAATTTTGTGATTTGATATTTCAATTTAAAGTCAAATTGAAATTGTAAATTTCATTCTTTCTCCAAAATTAATTTTTGGCCAAAATTTTGGTTTTCCAATGAAGAAAAACTAGAAAAACTTCACTCAAGAAAAGTTGTCTAAAAAGAAGATTGTGGACTCAGTAACTTACTTGAATAACTGAGATACTGCAGAGCTTCCTCACACTCTTCCACTACGGGCACGAGAAATACGAGAACACATACGACTTCTTCGGTCTTCAACTCACTTTACAATCTCGACTTACAGTGATCTTGGAATGAATTGTCCTCAGACAGGCGGCCCAGCAGGCTTCAGTATTAATTCAAATAATATGTTACCTACCAGATTATGCTTCAGAGTAGAGCCTTCTCGTCTCTTATCTCTTAGAGCATGAATACAAACACTCTTTCACACAAACACTCAAAGAACACTCTCGCACTTGATATCTCAAAACAAAACAAATACACACTTATATAGACATATGAGAAGTATTGAGGGTCCTTGTCAGGCATTACTGGCCCAGACGGTGTCTGCTCAATATTCTCGAGTACAATAATTAAAAATAAAGACGCACTACCAAGGACCTTTCGGTTCTCGATCACTATCAAAATCATCATCATGATCAGGTTGACTGATTTCGGATGAGGATGAAGGAAGCTTTTGATTGGCCCAAGACTGATTTAACGATTCCAAATATTCTGATTCCCATGTGCGGTCCGGCTACTCTTGAGCATCTTGGTACAAATCCACAAATATGGTTGTTTTTTCATCGGATACCTTCTCTTTTCCTTTCTCTGTAGTTGCTTTTCCTTTAGTGGCAACTGTAGAAGATTCTCCTTTTCGTAAAGCCCGTGAAGATTGTCCTATATCAAATTTGATGGTGTCTGTCGTTACATAGAGATTCTTTTGTGGAAAGAGATATTTATCATCAGATTTTTTCCACCTGTTTACATATGCCATGGGGTCTATCTCTATGTCAAGGAAGGAATCTTTCTTACTTTTATGGAAATCTGGTAGTGATTGGACTGGTATCTCTACTCCATCTAGCAATTCCCATTTAAAAATTTGGAACATGCTTACGGAACGTTCAATAGCACACTGAACCCAAAGCTTACAGTTATGATTAACATTCTCGTTTTGCTGCCAACCTAATTCAAAGATCATGGATGAACATACTTTGGTAGACAGTAAGAGACTTATTAGGCAAAGTGCATCATCAGTCCAGTTTCCATTCATGACACTGATAGTAATCAATGATTTTTGATTAATTAATAATTTGATTACTTTTTTCCTTCCCTGCAATCCTTCTAATGTTCTAATCATGGACAATTTCTCAGGTAATTTAAGTTTATAGAATTATTTAAGCCATAAAGAAATCTTCTTCACTTCCTCAGCATTGTCGGCTAGAATAGATTCGTCAATCCTTTTTGGACCATAAATCTGAGAAAAAGGATTTGGAACAATGGGATCTCTAAATTCTATGCTTTGGTAATCCCATGGTGCTGAAAAAGTTCTTAAATACTGCAGCGTTCTTTCTACACATTGAGAGGCTCTTACCTGGGGCTTCTTTCTGCAACAACCATCTTTGATTTCCCAATCAGCAAAAGGTTTAAGCAATTCGTACTGGGGAAATGAATCTGTACTTACAAAATTTTCATCAATTCTTTGAAGAAATGTTGCTTCGAGTTCTTCAAAGAGATCTAGAATTATTAGAGATTTTAAAAATCTCTCAACCTTCTCACTCATATTAATTTCATCTAAATCCAACATTTTAGCAGAGGTGTAGATAGCAAAGGAAAAATCCACACCACCAATAATGTGATAATAATTCAAAGTTGTCAAAACTTTGATCATATCATCAATGTATTGTCTTGACCAGTAATCATCAAGTGTTTTAAAATAGAGTTTTACTTTCATGTTAGGTAGAGGATATACCTTTACCAGTTCTTCATCCAATCCCAGTAAAACACCTACTTTTTTGGTCTACCATGCTTGACATCGTTGAATCCATTGGTTTCTTTTTATTCTCAACCCAACAATCTTTTTTATTTCTCCAACTAAATCATTGAGAACCAATTCCAATATCTGAAATATTTTGGAAAAGGTTTCAAAATTATCATCTTTAACTGATTTACCTAGAAGAGCAAATAGACTGGTTCTTTGATGGGTGTGAGCTTTGTTCATATCTTTGGTCAAAGAATCAGCTAAAAAATTAGAAATACCAGGAACCCATTCTACATCAAATTCATACATCTGAAACCATATCTGCCATGCTAATAATCTTCCTCTTGCAAGTTGCTTTGAGATCTTTGCTGATAAGAAATATTTAAAATTCATGGAATCTGTTCTTATCAAAAATTTAGCAGGGGCTAGATATAGCTCGAATTTTTGAATACTATTAAAAATGGCGAGAGTCTCTTTTTCAGCCGTGAAATAGTTCTTTTGGTGAGGCAAAAACTCACCTGATGCATATGCACATAAAATTTATTCTCCTGTATCCTCCTTTCGTTCAAAAAGAATAGCAGCCCAAAAAGAATCAGAGGCATCAATCTGAAGAATTAAAAATCCGTTACCTGGAGGCTTGAGTTCTGGCAAATTCTTGCATTCATCTTTTAACAATTTGGCTGCTTGCATGGCTTCTGGAGACCACCAAGAATTCAAATCCTGTCGAATTGGGGCAGTCTTCTAAGAGAGGCGAGGAATGTATTTATGTACATAGTTGAGCACGCCTAGAAATATCTGAATCATTTTTGTATCTGTAAGCTCATCAAGAAACTCAGAGAGCTTCGTGAGGACATGCGGTTGCATCTGAATCTTGCCATTAATAACATGAATTCTCAAAACATCTATACTATCTTGAAACAAGACCATTTTCTTTTCAGAAAGAACAATACCGTGCTTTTTGGCTTCTTCGAGTAATATCTGCAAATGCTGCATATGGTCTTCAAGAGTTTGGCTGTGAATCAATATATCATCAATATATACAACAATGAAATCATATTTACCAAAAATAAAATCCATACGCCTTTGAAAGAAGGCAGGTGCATTCTTCAAACCAAAAGGAACAACTTTCCATTGAAAGAATCTGGCAGGACAAGTGAAAGCAGTCTTGTGACGATATTTTTCTTTAATCTATATCTGATAGTAACCAGATTTCATGTCAAACTTACTAAAGATCTTACTATGATGGATCTTCTGCATAATTGTTTCCTAGCGAGGTAAAGGATAATTAAAACTCTTGGTGATAGCATTTAAAGGTTTATAATTGATCACCATTCTTGCTTTACCTCTTAGTATTTCAGAATGATTTCTTACCAGAAAAGCAGAGCATGAATAATGAGAATTACTTGGTTCAATTAATTGAAGATTCAGAAGTTCTTCAATCTGCTTTCTAATTTCTTTTTCATCACTTGGAGTACAGGGTATAAGTTTTCCTTTGACCCCATTGTCATGAAGAGTGATGATCTCTTGTTGCGGACTCTCTATACTCCAAAAAGCTTGAGGATTTTCAGAACAATTTTTTAACATTCATCAAAAATAGCAACTTGTGTTGGAGACCAGTCTGTATTTCAGTTTGCTTTCTGCTTAGTTTTACTCTGACTCCTTTATTCATAGATTTGTAACACTTCTTGCCAACTATTAGTGTCATTTTGAGGTCGTCTAGTACCTGCTCTCTTTTGGCTATTCTCTCTTCATGCTTTGGAATTAGCCAAGGTTAATCTTGGGACTAAGATTTCCTTTTTCTTGATATTGAAGATAACTTTATCTTCACTAATAGTAACTGGTAAGATAGAATTGATAAAATGCATTCCAAGAAATAAGCTAGCAGATGTATCATAATGCTGAACAGCAGAAAACTTTACAATACTCCCCCCAATTTTTAAAGAAACATTATCGACATAATGGGTGAGATTTACAGATCCACCAATGGTCTCAGAAATAAGACTGTTCTGCAAAGTTTTCCATAAACCTTTGAACAAAGAAGGGTGAGCTAAGTTATTAGAACCGCCGATGTCAATGAAGGCATCGACATTAATCCAATCACCTTTAACCTGAACTTCAACAGGGATGTACAAAAGATTGTTATTTTTAACAATGTTTTTAAGAAATGAACTCTCTTCAGTATTAATAGATGCTGGAGCGAGTAAGGATGAAGACTAAGAGATTGTCTTGGGATAAGGGCAGAAAGAATTCAAAGTGGGGTGTGGAGACAAGACTACTGGCAACCAGCAAACGAAGCAACCATATGGCAGAACTGGCTCTCCAAAGAGCAATGGCATACCCCAGCAGGCCCAAGGAACGCAGACCTTTTTCTACAAGACTTGGACAAAAGGAAAATCCTCAGATCCAACAAAGAGGACATCCTTAGATGGGGAAGCAATCCCAAAGGCACATTCAACCTCAAAGAAGCTTATAAGCTCTTGGCAACCACCCCGGACCAGCAAGCAGACCACAATTGGCAAACCCTGTGGAGCAGAGGAACTTGGCCAAAAATCACACTCTTCTCTTGGCTAGTCCTGCACAACAGGGCTCTCACATGGGACAACCTTCAGAAACGCGGTTTTGTAGGCCCTTCTCGATGTATGCTATGCGAGAATGGGGCGGAAACGCTAAATCACCTGCTCAATACCTGCCCCATGGCTTGCTCCCTGTGGGATGACATGGCCATGGTCTTCAGATAGACAGATAGAGATAGAAACTCCATCCAATCTTCCTTAAGCCGGTGGAGATCCTCCATCTCCTCCAACCCCCTCGTCAACAGTGCTTGGAATCTGGCTCCGGGAGCCATAGTGTGGACCCTTTGGAAAGAGCGAAACGCAAGAACATTCAAAAACATGGCTACAGGAGTTCACATGCTGACAAGGAAGGTTCGACTGCTCATCACAGAAACAGTCAACGCCAAAGGCATTCAGAAGATCGAGGGCAATGCTTCACCAAACGAGACAAGAATAATACAGATCCTGCATCTAAAAACAAAGACCAACTCTGCTGGCAGGAATCAGACCTCAACAGCAATGGCACAGGACATTTGGACTCTGCCCCCCTTCAACACCTTCAAGCTCAACTTCGATGGGGCTTCAAGACAAAACCCGGGCATGGCAGGCTATGGGGGAGCAGTACGGGATCATACAGGTGCAATCCACCTCATCTACCATGGCAACCTTGGAGTGAATACCAACAACGCTGCAGAACTCATAGCCCTCCTCCAAGGCCTCACACTGGCAAACAGATACAGGCTCACACCTCTGATAGTGGAGGGAGATTCAGAAATAATAATCCAAATGATTAGGAAACTCCAGATGGGTGCACAGGTGCACAGAGTAACCCCAAGCTGGAGGCTGTCAGCGATACTCAAAGATCTCCAAAACCAACTCTGCAACAGAAACGGGATCACCTTCCAAGCTGTTCGAAGGAAAGCGAACAAATTAGCCGATGCAATGGCAAATGCAGGGATTGACTCCAACCTAGCAGAGTATCACAGCCTCTGGCATGATCAGGAGGAGGGAGAAATCAAAGCCAAATGCCAAGATCTCCAACAAGCGGATCTGCAAAGGCAAGCCTAGGCAATAAGGAGTCCTTATTCCAAGTAATCATGGCAAACCAGATCGATGGCAACCTCAATCGATGTCAAACTCCATATCACGGCAAATTCAATCAATGGCAACTCAATCGCTGGCAAACTCCAAATCCACGCCCCAAGGAACAACGCAGCCTCTGAAACGAAATTCCACAGGACGGCATGCTAATTCACCATCTTCAGAAGGCGCAGATCGGAGCTGACCGGACCTTCTGGGCGCGCCAACGCATCTGGAGCCACAGGGAAAGATATACGGGCCATGCGGCCTCACTTATAAGCGCATCTGTACATGGAAAACAGCATCTCCGGGAGGTCACATTGACTCCCAGAACTCTCTGTAATTTTACACAAAATGACTAATACAAACCGCTGAATTTTACAAAAAAAAAAAAGGAATTTAAAATGGGAGGTGAATTCTTTATACCAGTATCATCAAAAGTGGAAAGCGAAGGAACAATAGAGACAGTACCATCTGAAAGATATTCAGATGTTTCATCAGTGTATTCATTAGAACTAAATTCGCCACTATAATGCAAGTCATCATCTTCATAGCATTCAGTGTCATCATAACATCTATTCATTTTTTTACAGGTGTCTAGAACAGACTCAGAATCAGAGAGGGAAGCATCAGTTAGAATATATACATCTGATACTTCATCCTGAGAGTCAACAAGTGACCAGTTATCAACAAAATCATCAATCTAAATGCAAGCTTTTAGCTTATTGGATGAACTCTTGGGAAATTTGCGGGAAAAGTGACCTTCTTGTTTGCATATGAAACATGCATTGTCCTTGCTTGGTTGCCTGCGTTTTTTCAAATATTTAAACTTTCTGAAAGGCCTTTTGGGGTTGGCTACTCTTTTGGGTTTAAATTTGCCATACCTTTTAGATTTTCATTTCTGGAATGGAGTCCATGGCAAGACAGAACGACAAACATTAAGACCAGGAGAAAATTCTTGAGCTTTCTTTTGCCAGCAAAGATATTTAACTTTTTCTTGACATCTAAACAAAAGATCTGTCTAGTAAGTTTGTTCAATCTTCTTTCCTTGAACCTCTAGATCTTTCATTATTAGATCACCTAGATTGCCAGGCAGCTTAGACAAAAATTAAATTTTCTGAGCAGAATCATTTGTCAGATTGGCTTTATAAAATTTTTTTATATAGTCATTACCAAACTGATCTAGGAACTTAATATCTTTGTTTAGCCAAGAACACGTGTTGGAGATTGTAAGGCGAGCTGAAGACCTGAGGAGAGTCGTGTCGCATATCTCAGTTGTGTTGTGCTAGCGGATTAAAGGATCGATTATCAAGTAAGTTGCTGAGTCCTCAATCTAATTTGGTATCAGAGCCCTGTTTCTGATTCTGTCATGGCACATTTACTTTGCACTTTTTCTAGTATTGATAGAAGGATCGTAAATGAAGTAACATCCCGTTCTGAAGAAATCGATCATGATGAAGTAGATAACCCAGAAAGTTGGAATCCTCCCTCTCTACATGCTACTGATGTTTATAAACTCCCTATCACTTATGCTTTTAAAAGAAAAACTTTTCTGAAGGAAGTTGAAGTTACAATAAGGATTTCAAGCCCCTCTGTTCAGATTGTAGCTTTGAATCTGTTTTCAAAGGATGAAATAAAAAAGTTCAAACAGTATGTTGTAGAGAAGAAATATAATTATCTTCACTTCGGAGGAATCCGTGTTGGCCTTGCTCCCTTGTTTAGACATGGAATTAATTCTCCCTGTATAGCAGAAGTATTTGATACACGTCATCAAGTATATGATCATGCACGAATAGGAACTATTACAGGAAACCTATCTACTGGTTGTCAGTATGGTACTATTTTTCCAAATTATGCTGTAAGTCAGTCAGACCCTCATTTGCAAGATTGCTGGAAAATGATGACTGGTGTCCAAGGATTAAGTTTGGTTGAAGATAGTGAATATTTATCAATAATAGTTCAAGCCTCGTTTCAGTTAACAAACACAGCTCATCCTAAACTGAAACAGCCAGTGCTAAAAGATTGTGTGACTGTTGGAATATCAAATGCACAAGTTGAAGGTGCTGTATATAGTCCAGAGGAAATCCCTAATGACTGGTATTTTCAATACAAGTCTCTGGAAGACCTTAAAAAACCTGAGTCAAGATTGAAAAGAGTTGTTGTCTCAGATGGTCGTGTAAAATTAATTCCACCAAGACCAAAAATTGAAAGGCCTATAGTCAAACCCAAACGTCATGTTTTTCCTGTCCAATATCATGAAGAGTCTTCATCAAGTAGAAAACCTATTTCTGGAGTATTTCCATAAGAACATGAAAAAGGTTCTACTGAATTGTATATACCTGAGAAGAAACCCTTCTTACCTGTACAAAAAATGCATCGTGTGTCTTATATTACAGCTCAACCACAAGAAGAATGGACATATGCAAACCATAGGTTTGTTCGAGGAGGAAAATGGCCACCAAAAACAAAATTTTGTACTACATCCTCAATGTCTAAGCAGCCTACTACTAGAGCAGACTATGCCCCTTTGATTGAGCATAGTGTAAATAATTCCAAAGATTTAGATGAAGTATATCAAATAGGAAACTATTTGACTACCTGGTGTTCCCATGCAGAAGATGTCTTAGATGACCTTGGTTCTCAATCAGCAGAAATCTTAGCTAACCTTAGATTGCTTCAAGAAGAACAAGCAGCAGAAAAACAAAGAAAAGAAGAAAAGGTTAGGAGAAAGAGAGAGAAAGAAAGAAGGAAGAAAGAATTGAGAACACCTAGATTTTCTATGACAATGGAAAATCCACATAATTGGGAATTTGAAGAACCAGAGGAAGAAGAAAGTGGGATAGAATCAAGTACCCAAGCACAAGCCCAAACATCAGACAAATCAATTTCAAAAGGTAAATCTAAAATCTCTGAAAAAGTCTTTGAGTCTTCCCCATTAATGCAGAAACCAAAAAGTGAATTGGCAACTTTAGAAGATGCTGCAAAGAAATTTCCATCCTTTATTTTTCCATCCCTGCAAAAGGCCCATACTTTCAGAGACCAGTTCAAATATCCCAGGATAGAAGAAGATCTTTATGCTACTAGTTCTACTGGTTATGTCCTTGATTTGGAAAAATAAAAAAATCTAGCTGAATCAATCTGTATCTGGATAGGTGCTTTATACCAGATGCAAGTAATATCCAAGTTGAACAATGGAGCAATATTTTATTTGGCTGAAATCGAATGGCATGCATAGTGCATGATTGGCGGATGACACCAACCCAAGAAGAAAGAATGAATGTCTGTAATGCAGGTTTAGCCACCTTGGAGTTATTTCTTAAAACTCAGTTTGTCCCAGAGCCTGTTGATGAAAAGAAACAGCTCATAACAGACTTAACCCGCATGGAATTGAAAGATGCCAAATATTTTCAAGAATTTGGTGAAGAATATATGAATAAAGTTTTTAAGGAAAATTTGAGCAATGATTCAGTTCAAAAAATTACATTTTTGTGAAAGTTACCTGGAAACCTTGGAGATATGATTCTCAAGGATTTAGAAGTTCAGAGTAAAACTATTGATCAAATCTATTGGATAGATTTGTTGTTCAGATGTTCAGAAAAGATAAAATATCTATGCTGGCAAAAGAAAGCTTCTGAGTTTTCGCCTGGATTAGATGTATGCAGATCTGCACTCCCATGGACTCCATTCAAAAAACGTAGATCTCGAAGGTATGGAAATTTCAGGCCAAAGAGAATAGCTAATCCTAAGCGAGCTTTCAAAAAATACAGATATCTTAAAAAGAGAGATAAAACAAAGCCAAAAAATAATTGTTGTTTTATCTGCAAACAAGAAGGTCACTTCGCAAGAAAATGCCCAAAAAGCTCATCAAGTAAACTCAAAGCATGTGTAGATATTGAAGAATTTGTAGATTCATGGTCAATAGTCGAATCTCAAGATGATATTTCAGAAGTCTTTATTTTAACTGATGCATCTTCAGATGAAGAAAATTCAGTTGAAATGTCTCAGAAAATGAATCGTTGTTATTATTCTGATGATTATTTATATTGTGATGAAGAATTGAGTTCTGAAACATCAGAATATGATGAAGAAGATGATGAAGAAGATGATAATTTTTCTGTATATACTGAAAAGGAAAGTTCAACCATTGTAGATATTCCTCATGAAGAATCCAGTTTGAGTCAGTCAAAACCATCCTCATCCTTTTCCGTTTTGTGTCCATATCCAAAACAAGTTGCTCCATCCTCAGTTCCTCCTATTACCACTCCAGAAGAAACATCTTTTTTGAAAAAGATTGTAAAAACCAATAATTTGTTGTATATTCCAGTAGAAGTCCAAGTCCGTCAAGATTGGATAGGAGTCCATGCTTTCATAGATACTGGAGGTTCAAACAATTTGGCCAGACCTTCCCTCTTCAAAGGCTTGTGGAAACCATTGAATCACATCTTAGTTTCTGAAACTGTTGGAGGCTCTGTCTCTCTAACCCATTATGTTAATAACATTGCTTTAAAAGTTGGGGGGGAGATTATAAAATTTTCAGCAGTACAATATCATGATACAAGTTGCAGTCTTTCTTTAGGGATGCCATTTTTATCTTCAGTCCTTCCAGTAACCATTAGTGATGATGAGCTAATCTTGAATGTGAAAAAGAAAGCTATATCTGTCCCAAGGCTTACTTTAGCCAACTTAGAACCTCAAAGACAGATTAGCCAGAAGAAAAGTGGATCAAAAAGACCAGCTCAAGATTCAAATGATTGGATAGAAGTTCTGCAAAAATATGAAGAAAGAGCTCAAAAAGGTAAGCAGAAAGCTCATATTGATACAAACTGGTCACCAGAACAAAATCAGATTTATGAAGAATTATTGAAGAACTGTTCAGAGAACCCTCAGATATTCTGGTCAGTGGAGAGTCCGCAACAAGAAATCATAACCCTCCATGACAATGGTGTAAAAGGTAAATTGATCCCCTGCACTCCTTCAGATGAAAAGGAGATAAGAAAACAAATTGATGAACTTCTGCATTTACAGTTGATAGAACCAAGTGAGTCTCATTATTCTTGTTCTGCCTTCTTAGTGAGAAATCACTCTGAGATTATTAGAGGCAAAGCAAGAATCGTAATTAACTACAAGCCATTAAATGCAATTACTAAAAGTTTTAATTACTCTTTGCCAAGGCAAGAGACCATTATGCAGAAGATCCAGAAAAGCAAGATTTTTAGCAAGTTCGACATGAAGTCAGGATATTATCAAATCCAGATTAGAGAAGAGGACAGGCATAAAACATCTTTTACATGTCCTGCTGGATTTTTCCAATGGAAAGTGGTTGCATTCGGATTAAAGAATGCACCAGCATTCTTCCAAAGAAGAATGGATTACATCTTTGGAAAGTACGACTTCATTTGTCTCTACATTGATGACATTTTAATTTTCAGTGATAATCTTGAAGACCATCTTAAGCATCTAGAAATCTTTTTAGATGAAGTAAGAAAACATGGCATTGTTCTTTCAGAAAAAAAGATGGTTTTATTCCAAAACAATGTTGATTTTTTGGGAATTCACATTATTGATGGGAAAATACAAATGCAGCCTCATGTTCTAACAAAATTGGCTGAATTTCCTGATCAACTCTCTGACACGAAGATGATTCAAAGGTTTCTTGGAGTATTTAACTACATCCATAAATATATTCCAAGACTATCAGAGAAAACAGCTCCCATCAGGCAACATTTGCAAACAGGTTGGTCAGAAGAAGCAACAGAAGCAGTAAAACTGCTTAAAGAAGACTGCAAAAAAACTGCCAAAACTCAAACCCCCAGGTCAAGGCCCATTGATTTTACAGACAGATGCCTCTGATTCATTTTGGGCTGCAGTTTTGTCTGAAAAGTTAGAAACAAGAGAAGAAGAACTTTGTGCATATGCATCAGGAGAATTTTTACCACATCAAAAGGGATATTTTGCAGCAGAAAAAGAAACTCTGGCAATATTTAATGGGATTCAAAAATTTGAGCTTTATTTAGCTCCTGCTAAGTTTTTAATTAGAACAGATTCAATGAATTTTACTCATTTCCTCTCTGCAAAAATTTCTAAACAATTAGCTAGAGGAAGATTATTAGCTTGGCAGATTTGGTTTAACATGTATGACTTTGATGTTGAATTCATCCCAGGAATTTCCAATTATCTGGCAGATTCCCTAACAAGGGACATGAACAAGATGCATAGAACAGATTTATTTGATCTTTCTCCAGCTCCAAATACTTTTCAGTCCTTTGTAAAGAGATTTCATATTTTGGAATTAGAAAATGAAGGAATAGCAAATGAAATCAAAAGGCTGGTAGGTTTGAGATTGAGAAGAAACCACTGGATTCAGCGATGCCAGGATTGGCAGTCAAAAAATGTTGGTATTCATTTGGGACTTGATGAAGAATTGGTTAAGGTATACCCTTTACCAAATATGAAGGTAAAGATTTATTTTAAATCTTTAGATGATTATTGGTCCCGAAAATATACAGGTG
This sequence comes from Pinus albicaulis, assembly GCA_034641835.2. Classification (NCBI taxonomy): domain Eukaryota; kingdom Viridiplantae; phylum Streptophyta; class Pinopsida; order Pinales; family Pinaceae; genus Pinus; species Pinus albicaulis. The sequence continues at coordinate 771,269,274 of CM076581.1, read as the reverse complement.
AAATGATTGAAGTGTTGAAAAGATTGAACTATTATCAGCTTATTGGTGCAGTTGATTTCTCTCTTGGTGTGTATACCTCTGCTAAGATGATAGACCTGGAAGAAATTAATATGCATGAAGATATAGCAAAATTTTTATTGTCTCTTCAGATATTAAATCTTTTTGATGAAATGGAAGCAGCTTATCTCCAGAGTCATAATGAGTATTTTGCTAATACTGATACTTTCCCTCAGTATGATATTTTTGAACCATTTGCAGACTGGGAAATTCATAATGGTTTATGCAGGAAAAAGCCTCAAATCAGGACTACTCAATGCATATCAAAATGCTTGCAATATTTGAGAACATTTTCTACACCCTGGAGTTACAACAGTCTCGAATTAAGAGACCCTATTGTTCCTAATCCATTTTCTCAACTTTACGGATCTGATCAAGCAGTTGAAACTTTGATTGCCGATAATATGGACGAGGTAAAAAAGTTAACTAATTGGCTAAAGGATTTTCGTAATCTAAGGTTGTATGAAAAAATAAATATGATCAGTACCTTAGAAAAATGTCAGGAAAATTGTGGAGCCATTAAGTTAATCATAAATCAAAAGGCATTAGTAACCATTCAGGTTAAGCATGGAAAATGGACAAAAGATGTGGTATGCCTTCTCAGTTTGTTGTTAAGCAATCATGTTGGTTCTGCTATTAGTTTTGAATTAGGGTGGCAAGAGCATTATGGGATAAATCATCATTGTAAATATTGGATCCAATGCTGTATAGAACAGTCCGTGTCAATGTTTCAGATTTTCAAATTAGATCTCCTTGATGGTGTTGAATTAGCTGTTCAATCTCACATCAACTTCAGAAAAGCAAAGAAAGATCCTTTTCTTGACATAGAAGTTGATCCTATGGCATATGTATGCAAGTGGACTAAATCGGCCGACAAATATCTGTACCCACAAAGCAATATGTTCGTCACCAAAGATACTGTGAAGTTCAGTCCAAGAAAAGCAGATAAAGGAGAATCTTCAAAAGTAGATAAAGGAAAAAGAATAGATACAGAAAAGTCGACTACAGGAAAGAAGTCACGAGAAAAAGATAATGTCTATGTCGACATCTATCAAGATGCTCAGCCTCATGATGAAAGTGAATGGGAATCAAAGTACCTCGAATGGCTTTACAGATCAAAAGATAAAGATTCCTCTCCATCTCCTGACAAGTGGCAAAGTGATTTTGAACCTGGTGAAGATTATGATTCAGATAGGAGTCTTAAGGGACCATGGTAACTTTTTCTTTCGGTGCATTATTGTACTCGGGAATATTGAGTAGACACCATCTGGGCCAGTAATGCCTGACAAGGACCCTCAATAGTCTCTTTCTTTTGTATATATTCATGTATTGTGAGTGTGTTTGGCAGAGTGAGTGGATGTAAGTGTGTGTGTGTTTGAGTTTGTGAGTGCAAGTGTGTTGTAATAGCCTGTGAAGAGTTCAGAAGCTCTTGAAGCTCTACTCTGTGGCATAACAAGGTGTGTAACATTTTACTTGATATAATTCGAAGCCTTCTGGGCCACCTGTCTGAGGAAATCGTGCCAGGTCTGTGATGATTTGTTTTTTTTTCATCTGCTAGTTCTAGTACAAACTGAGTTTTGAGTATCAGTTCTAAAGTGGCTAGGCCTGATGCTGCAACATTCATTCTTTCTTCATCTGATGGCCCCATCCACCAGTCATAGACAATGCTAGCCATGCATTTTTCAGCGAGGGAAAAAATAGAAATATTATCTAATTTAGAAACAACTTGCATCTGATAAAGGGCTCCAATCCACACTCTTATGGATTCGGCCGGATTTGTTGATTTATCTAAATCTAGAACATAACCCGTGGCATTGGTAGCAAACAAATATTCTTCTACCCGTGGGTATTTTGGAACTTCTCTAAAGACATGAGCTTTTTGAAGAGAAGGTAAAATAAAGGATGGAAACTTAGAGGCAGCATTTTCTAGAGTAGCAATTTCACTCTTAGGTTTCTAAAATTTTAGAGTCTTTACTGGTTCTAATTTTCTTTCAGAAGGTTTTCTTTCAGATGCTTGTGCACTAGATTCTACTCCACTTTCTTCTTGCTTTTCGTCTATATCCCAATAATTTGGAGTATCCATTGAAATAGAGAATGTGGGAGCTTTATTTTCTCTGCGTTTCCTTTCTTTCTTTCTCTTCTATTTTGCTTCTCTTCGTTGAGTTTCTTCTTGTTGTTCATCATGGAGAAGCTTAAGATTTTGGAGAATTTTCTCAGTCTGGGAACCAAGATCATCAAGAACATATTTAGCATGTGCACACCAAGTAGTAAGACAGTTACCTATCTGATAGATTTAATCTAAGTCATTGGGATTGGTGGCATTATGCTCGATGAGAGGAGCACAGTCAGCTCTAGTGGTTGGTTGTTTAGACACGGAAGAGGTGGTGCAAAATTTTTTCTTGGGAGGCCATTTCCCACCTTTCACAAAATGACGATTGGCATATTTCCATTCTTCAACAGGAGCAAAAGGAACATGAGAAATATGGTGCATTTTATTTACAGCAAGGAATGGTTTGGACTCGGGTATGTACAATTCATTAGAGGCCAAAACAGGTTCAGAAGGAAATACTTCTTCAATAGGAGACATATTAGTTCTTCTGGAGGAAGAAGCTTCAGAATTGGAAACAGGAACAACATATCGACGAGGTCTGACAAGAGGTCTTTGAATCTCTAGTTTGGGAGGGATAAGATTGACTCTACCATCAGAGATAGCAATCCTTTTAAGTTTAGACTCTGGTTTCTTGCCATCTGCAATTGACTTGTATTGGAAATACCAATTGTTTGGGAGTTCAGTAGGATCATAAAGCACACCTTCAACCTGGGCATTAGAAAGACCTACAGTCACACAGTCTTTCAAGACAGGTTGTTTTAACTTAGGATGAGAAGTATTATTTAACTGAAAGGAAGTTTGAACTAATACAGAGAGATACTCACTGTCTTCAGCCAGTTGGAGACCTTGAACTCCAGTCATTAATTTCCAACAATATTTCAAATGAATATCTATTAGACTTATAGAGTAATCAGGATAGATAGTGCCATATTGACAGCCTGTGGATAGATTACCCATGATTGTTCCTATTCTGGCATGGTCATAGCTCTGGTGTCGGGTATCAAAGACTTCAGCAATACAAGGAATGTTTAACCCATGATGGAATAAAGGAGCAAGACCAATACGAATACCACCAAAATGAAGATAGTTATATTTCTTATCTTTGGCATACTGTCTGAATTTCTTAATTTCATCTTCAGAAAACAAATTCAAGGCTACTATTTGGACAGACGAACCAGAAATCTTAATGGTAACCTCTACTTCTTTCAAAAAATATTTTTTCTTGAAAACATAAGACAAAGGAAGTTTATAGACATCAGTCGCATGAAGCGACGACGGATTCCAAGTTTCAAGATTTTCGACAGAGTCATGAGTTTCATTAGGGTCTTCAGATTCAATAGAGCGAGAGGCGACTTCATTAATTATCTTACGATCTATGGATGAGAAAGAGCGTAATAAATTTTCCATAACAGAATTGAGAACAAGGCTCTGATACCAAAATAAGATTGTGGACTCAGTAACTTACTTGAATAACTGAAATATTGCAGAGCTTCCTCACACTCTTTAGTAAGTTACTGAGTCCACAATCTTATTTTGGTATCAGAGCCCTCTTCTCGATTCTATTATGGCAAATTTATTACGCTCTTTCTCATCCATAGATCGTAAGATAATTAATGAAGTCACCTCTTGCTCTGTTGAATCTGAATACCCTAATGAAACTCATGAGTCTATCGAAAATCCTGAAACTTGGAATCCGCCATTGCTTCATGCGACTGATGTCTATAAACTTCCTTTGTCTTATGTTTTCAAGAAAAAATCTTTTTTGAAAGAAGTAGTGGTTACCATTAAGATTTCTGGTCCGCCTGTCCAAATAGTAGCCTTGAATTTGTTTTCTGAAGATGAAATTAAGAAATTCAGACATTATGCCAAAGATAAGAAATATAACTATCTTCATTTTGGTGGTATTCGTATTGGTATTGCTCCTTTATTCCGTCATGGGTTAAACACTCCCTGTATTGTTGAAGTCTTTGATACCTGACACCAGAGCTATGACCATGCCAGAATAGGAACAATCATGGGTAATCTATCCACAGGCTATCAATATGGCACTATTTATCCTGATTACTCTATAATTCTGACAAATATTCATTTGAAATATTGTTGTAAATTAATGACTGGAGTTCAAGGCCTCCAACTGGCTGAAGACAGTGAGTATCTCTCTATATTAGTTCAAAATTCCTTTCAGTTAACTAATACTGCTCATCCTAAGTTAAAACAACCCGTCTTGAAAGACTGTGTGACTGTAGGTCTTTCTAATGCCCAAGTTGAAGGTGTGCTTTATGATCCTACTGAACTCCCAAACAATTGGTATTTCCAATACAAGTCAATTGCAGATGACAAGAAACCAAAGTCTAAACTTAAAAGGATTGCTATCTCTGATGGTAGAGTCAAGCTTATCCCTCCCAAACTAGAGATTCAAATACCTCTTGTTAGACCTCGTCGATATGTTTTTCCTGTTTCCAATTCTGAAGCTTCTTCCTCCAGAAGAACTAATATGTCTCCTATTGAAGAAGTATTTCCTTCAGATGACACAGCATCTAATAGATTGAAATATACCGAGTCCAAATGCATTCACTCTTCAACAAATAAAATGCATCTTTCTCATGTTCCTTTTGCTCCTGATGAAGAATGGAAATTGATGCGTCAGAAGATGGAAAATGGCCTCCCAAGACAAAGTGCAAAAAAAAAAATACTATATCTAAAAAACATTATTGCTTAAATTTATTAAATAAACCACCAATCCAATGACTTAGATCAAATCTATCAGATATTTTGTATCTTACTGCACATGTTGAAGATGTTCTTGATGATCTTGGTTCAGAAACTGAAACCTGGAATTCTCCAAGGTCCTTAACTTCTCCCATGATGAAAAGGAACAGAAGAACTCAACGAGAATGACATGAGCTAAATAAGAGAGCACGGAAAATAAAGCTCAATGGATACTCCCAATTATTAGGACAATGAAAGCAATCGGGAGTGGAGTAGAATCCGAAAGGCCTAAAATTGCTACTCTATAAAATGTTGCCTCTAAGTTTCCATCCTTTATTTTACCTTCTCTTCAAAAAGCTCATGTCTTTAGAGAAGTTCCAAAATACCCACGGGTAGAAGAAGATTTGTTTTATACCAATGCCACTGGTTATGTTCTAGATTTAGGTAAATCAAAAAATCTAGCCGAATCCATAAGAGTGTGGATTGGAGCCCTTTATCAGATGCAAGTTGTTTCTAAATTAGATAATATTTCTATTTTTTCCCTCGCTGAAAAATGCATGGCTGGCATTGTCTATGACTGGTGGATGGGGCCATCAGATGAAGAAAGAATGAATGTTGCAGCGTCAGGCCTAGCCACTTTAGAACTGCTACTCAAAACTCAGTTTGTACTAGAACCAGCAGATGAAAAAAAACAAATCATCACAGACCTGGCACGAATGGAACTAAAAGATATTAAGTTCCTAGATTAGTTTGGTAATGACTATATGGCAAAAATTTATAAAGCCAATCTGACAAATGATTCTGTTCAGAAAATTTCATTTTTTTCTAAGCTGCCTGGAAATCTAGGTGATCTAATAATGAAATATCTAGAAGTTCAAGGAAAGAAGATTGAGCAAACTTACTAGATAGATCTTTTGTTTAGTTGTCAAGAAAAAGTTAAATATCTTTGCTGGCAAAAGAAAGCTCAAGAGTTTTCTCCTGGTCTTAATGTTTGTCATTCTGTCTTGCCATGGACTCCATTCCAGATACGAAAATCTAAAAGGCATGGCAAATTTAAGCCCAAAAGAGTAGCCAACCCTAGAAGGCCTTTCAGAAAGTTTAAATTTTTGAAAAAACACAGGCAACCAAGAAAGGACATTGCATGTTTCATATGCAAACAAGAAGGTCACTTTGCCCGCAAATGTTCCAAGAGTTCATCAAATAAGCTAAGAGCTTGCATTGAGATTGATGATTTTGTTGATAACTGGTCACTTGTTGACTCTCAGGATGAAGTATCAGATGTATATATTCTAACTGATGCTTCCCTCTCTGATTCTGAGTCCGTTCTAGACACCTGTCAAAAAATGAATAGATGTTATGATGACACTGAATGCTATGAATATGATGACTTTCATTACGGTGACAAATTTAGTTTTGATGAATACACTGATGAAACATATGAATATCTTTCCGATGGTACTGTCTCTGTTGTTCCTTCACTTTCCACTTTTGATGATACTAGTATAAAGAATTCACCTCCTGTTTTAAATTCCTTGTCTCCACACCCCACTTTGAATTCTTTCTGCTCTTATCCCAAGACAGTCTCTCAGTCTTCATCCTTACCCGCTCCAGCATCTATTAATACTGAAGAGAGTTCATTTCTTAAAAATATTGTTAAAACTAACAATATTCTGTACATCCCTGTTGAAGTTCAGGTTAAAGGTGATTGGATTAATGTCGATGCCTTCATTGACACCAGCGGTTCTAATAACTTAGCTCGCCCTTCTTTGTTCAAAGGTTTATGAAAACCTTTGCAGAACATTCTTATTTCTGAGACCATTGGTGGATCTATAAATCTCACCCATTATTTCGATAATGTTTCTTTAAAAATTGGGAGGAGTATTGTAAAGTTTTCTGCTGTTCAACATTATGATACATCTGCTAGCTTATTTCTTGGAATGCCTTTTATCAATTCTGTCTTACCAGTTACAATTAGTGAAGATAAAGTTATCTTCAATATCAAGAAAAAGGCAATCTCAGTCCCAAGATTAACCTTGGCTAATTCCGAAGCACGAAGAGAGAATATCCAGAAGAAATCAGGTACCAGACGACCTCAAAATGACACTAATAATTGGCAAGAAGTGTTACAAATCTATGAAGAAAGGAGTCATAGTAAAACTAAGCAGAAAGCAAACCGAAATACAGACTAGTCTCCAACACAAGTTGCTATTTTTGATGAATTGTTAAAAAAAAATTCTGAAAATCCTCAAGCTTTTTGGAGTATAGAGAGTCCCCAACAAGAGATCATCACTCTTCATGACAATGGGGTCAAAGGAAAACTTATACCCTATACTCCAAGTGATGAAAAAGAAATTAGAAAGCAGATTGAAGAACTTCTGAATCTTCAATTAATTGAACCATGTAATTCTCATTATTCATGCTCTGCTTTTCTGGTAAGAAATCATTCTGAGTAAGAGGTAAAGCCAGAATGGTGATCAATTATAAACATTTAAATGCTATCACCAAGAGTTTTAATTATCCTTTACTTCGCCAGGAAACAATTATGCAGAAGATCCAGCATAGTAAGATCTTCAGTAAGTTTGACATGAAATTTGGTTACTATCAGATACAGATTAAAGAAGAAGATCGTCATAAGACTACTTTCACTTGTCCTGCCGGATTCTTTCAATGGAAAGTTGTTCCTTTTGGTTTGAAGAATGCACCTGCCTTCTTTCAAAGGCGCATGGATTTTATTTTTGGTAAATATGATTTCATTGTTGTATATATTGATGATATATTGATTCACAGCCAAACTCTTGAAGACCATATGCAGCATTTGCAGATATTTCTCGAAGAAGCCAAAAAGCACGATATTGTTCTTTCTAAAAAGAAAATGGTCTTGTTTCAAGATAGTATAGATTTTTTGGGAATTCATTTTATTAATGGCAAGATTTAGATGCAACTGCATGTCCTCAAGAATCTCTCTAAGTTTCCTGATGAGCTTACAAATACAAAAATGACTCGGATATTTCTAGGCATGCTTAACTATGTACATAAATACATTCCTCGCCTCTCTGAGAAGACTGCTCCAATTCGACAGCATTTGAATTCTGGGTGGTCTCCAGAAGCCACGCAAGCAGCCAAATTGTTAAAATATGAATGCAAGAATTTTCTAGAACTCAAGCCTCCAGGTAACGGATTTTTAATTCTTCAGACTGATGCCTCTGATTCTTTTTGGGCCGATATTCTTTTTGAACGAAAGGAGGATATAGGAGAAGAAATTTTATGTGCATATGCATTAGGTGAGTTTCTGCCTCACCAAAAGAACTATTTCACGGTTGAAAAAGAGACTCTCGCCATTTTTAATGGTATTCAAAAATTCGAGCTATATCTAGACCCTGCTAAATTTTTCATAAGAGCAGATTCCATGAATTTTAAATATTTCTTATCAGCAAAGATCTCAAAGCAACTTGCAAGAGGAAGATTATTAGCATGGCAGATATGGTTTCAGATGCATTAATTTGATGTAGAATGGGTTCCTGGTATTTCTAATTATTTAGCAGATTTTTTGACCAGAGATATGAACAAAGCTCACACCCATCAAAGAACCAGTCTATTTTCTCTTCCAGGTAAATTGGTTAAAGATGATAATTTTGAAACCTTTGTCAAAAGATTTCAAATATTGGAATTGGTTCTCAATGATTTAGTTGGAGAAATAAAAAATATTGTTGGGTTGAGAATAAAAAGAAGCCAATGGATTCAACAATGTCAAGCATGGCAGACCAAAAATGTAGGTGTTTTACTGGGATTGGATGAAGAATTGGTAAAGGTATATCCTCTGCCTAACATGAAAGTAAAACTCTATTTTAAAACACTTGATGATTAATGGTCAAGACAATACACTGATGATATGATCAAAGTTTGGACAACTTTGAATTATTATTAGATTATTGGTGGGGTGGATTTTTCCTTTGCTATCTACACCTCTGCTAAAATGTTGGATTTAGATGAAATTAATATGAGTGAGAAGGTTGAGATATTTTTAAAATCTCTAAGAATTCTAGATCTCTTTGAAGAACTCAAAGCAACATTTCTTCAAATAATTGATGAAAATTTTGTAAGTACATATTCATTTCCCCAGTAAGAATTGTTTGAACCTTTTGCTGATTGGGAAATCAAAGACGGTGGTTGCAGAAAGAAGCCCCAGGTAGGAGCCTCTCAATGCGTAGAAAGAACACTGCAGTATTTAAGAACTTTTTTAGCACCATGGGATTATCAAAGCATAGAATTTAGAGATCCCATTGTTCCAAATAATTTTGCTTAGATTTATGGTCTAGAAAGGATTGACGAATATGTTCTAGCCGACAATGCTGAGGAAGTGAAGAATATTTCTTTATGGCTTAAATAATTCTATAAACTTAAATTACCTGAGATATTGTCCATGATTATAACATTAGAAGGATTGCAGGGAAGGAAAAAAGTAATCAAATTATTAATTAATCAAAAATCATTGATTACTATCAGTGTCATGTGTTGGGTGTGGAGCCTGATTATCTTGTTTACTTTGTATCACAGCATTGGACCCCTGTACGTTAAAAGGGGCGGCAACGCCGCCCGAAATTTAATCGCTGCCGTGGGGGGTCCAGGGGGGGGCTAGTCATTGCCTTGTAAAAGTATAGTAATTTCTAGTCAATCTGAGCCGTTCATTAGGCAAATGATATGACGATAGAAGTTATGTTTAGATTAGGGTTTTTTCCCTAGAAGGCAACCCCCTTGTATATATGGGGGCATTGTATTATGGCTGTGTATTATGTGTGTATTCTCGGAGCGAGAAACAGAGAGGGAGACTGTGAGAGAGAACAGAGGATATTACAGCGGATTTGCTGTAGGTTTTGTCTCTTCATTTTTTGCTGGATAATAGAAAGGAAGGACTGGCTGTTCGGGGTGGACGTAGCCCAAACTGGGTGAACCACGTATATCTGTGTCTCTCTGGTTTTATGTGTTTTGTGTGCTTGTATTTTCCGCATATTTTATGTGTTTCATTGCTCTATAATATTTAATTTTCTAACAACTGGTATCAGAGCCGAAGGTATATTTGGCTGATAAACTCGCAGGAAAAAAGGGTTCCTGGTTCGAGTGGGAGCAATGACGGACGATGGTAAGTTTAGGGTCAAGAAATTTAACGGCCAAAACTTTGCGCTATGGAAGATGCAGATGGAAGATTATCTGTATCAGAAAGATCTGTACCTACCATTGAGTGGAAAAACAAAGAAGCCGGCGACCATGACAGACGCGGAATGGAACATTCTCGATAGAAAGGCACTCGGAACAGTATGGTTGTGTCTTGCGGCGTCAGTCGCCTTCAATATTTCAAAGGAAACAACAACAGAGGGTTTGATGCAGACATTGGCGAAACTATATGAAAAACCCTCGGCCTCAAACAAGGTATTTCTTATGAAACGACTATTTAATATGAAGATGTCGAAAGGTGGATCTGTTGCAGACCATTTAAATGAATTTAATACAGTTACCAGTCAGTTAAGTTCTGTAGGGGTAAACTTTGATGATGAAGTTAGAGCTCTGTTATTCTTATGCTCATTACCAGAAAGCTAGAATGGTTTGGTTATGGCCATTAGTAACTCTGTCTCCGGATCTAGTACTTTAAAGTTTGATGATGTTGTCGGTGCTATCCTTAGCGAGGAAATGCGACGGAAAAGCTCCGGTGAGACATCAGGTAATGCTTTGAGTGCAGAGTCTAGGGGAAGAAGAATGGAAAGAGGAAAGAGCTTGGGATATCGCAGTAAATCAAGGAAAGGCAGATCCAAGTCCAGATCGGGGATAGTGTGCTGGAATTGCGGAAAGAAAGGACACCTAAAGAAAGACCGTAGATCTCAGAAGGGAAAAGAAGGAGACATACAGCAAGAAAACAATCATGAAGCAAATGTGACAGGTGATGTGTTACAAGATGCTTTGATTCTTTCTTTCGAAAATGTTACTGATTCTTGGGTTGTAGATTCAGGGGCTTCATTCCATGCCACACCTGATAAGAAATATTTGCATGACTATGTTCAAGGAGATTTTGGACAAGTTCGTTTGGGTGATGATAAACCCTGTAAAATTGTTGGAATGGGTAAAGTTCTTGTAAAACAACAGAATGGAAACCAATGGCTACTAAAGGAGGCAAGGCATGTTCCAGATCTAAAGAAAAATCTGATTTCAACAGGGCAGTTAGGCAGTGAAGGTTGTGTGACAACTTTCACAGATAAAACTTGGAAGGTCACCAAAGGAGCGCTGGTAATAGCAAAAGGTGAAAAGGTTGGTACATTGTATTTATGCAATGGTATTTCTAACTCTGCTAATGCTTTAACTTCCAAAGGAGCAGATGCAACATTATGGCATCATAGGCTCGGACACATGAGTGAGAAGGGAATGAATATTCTTCACTCAAGAAATTTGTTGCCAGGTTTGAAGAATGTTGATTTGGATTTCTGTGAGAATTGCATTTATGGAAAACAAAAGAGAGTCAGATTTCTCAGAGTTGGGAAAGAAAAGAAGAGCGAAAAAATGGAGCTTGTGCATACAGATGTATGGGGACCTGCTCAGGTATCATCTCTCGGTGGCTCTCGTTATTATGTTACTTTTATTGATGATGCAACTAGAAAAACATGGATTTATCGTATTCAGAATAAATCTGATGTATTTGATACTTTCAAGAAATGGAAAGCTTTGGTTGAGATTGAGACAGGAAAGAAGTTGAAGTGTCTCAGATCAGACAATGGAGGTGAATATTGCAGAAAAGAGTTTGATAGGTATTGTTCAGAGCATGGAATTCGTAGAGAGAAGACAGTTCCAAGAACACCACAAGAAAATGGTGTGTCAGAAAGGATGAACAAAATAATCATGGAGCGTGCAAGGTGCATGAGATTGCATGCAGGATTGCCTTTATAATTTTGGGCAGATGCTGTAGATACTGCTGTTTATCTAATAAACAGAGGGCCTTCAAGTTCCTTGGATGGTGGTATTCCAGAGGAAGCATGGACAGGTAAAAAGGTAAACTACTCTTTTTTAAAGCCTTTTGGTTGTGAGGCCTTTGTCCATATTAATAAAGAAAATAGAACAAAGTTTGAGGCAAAATCAAAGAAATGTACCTTTATTGGATATGGTGCTAATGATTTTGGTTATCGCTTATATGATTATGAAAATAACAAAATCATTAGGAGCAGAGACGTAATATTCAATGAAAAGGTCTTGTATAAGAATCAGCTGCAGGAAAAGAAACAGAAAAAAGAAAGCAAGGAATACACGATTCTTGATGAGATAACTGAAAAAGTAAAGGTGCCTGAAAATAATAATAATCAACAACCACAGCAGCAACAACCACCACAACAGCAACAGGCACCTCAAACACCTGAAAGTGGTGTTAGAAGATCTACCAGGATAAGTAGACCCCCTGAACGATACTCTCCTTCATTATATTATTTATTGCTTACTGATTCTGGTGAACCTGAATGTTATGAAGAAGCAATGCAGGTTGAAAGCAGGAAGAAGTGGGAGCAAGCCATGAAAGAAGAGATGGACTCCTTAATGCATAACCAGACTTGGGATTTAGTCAAGTTGCCTGCAGGTAAAACTACATTGCAGAATAAATGGGTTTACAGGCTAAAGGAAGAAGATGGAGGAAAACAGAGGTACAAAGCTAGACTTGTGGTGAAGGGGTTTGCACAGAAGAAAGGTATTGATTTTGATGAAATATTTTCTCCCGTTGTTAAGATGACTTCAATCAGAACTATCTTAAGTCTTGTAGCAGCGGAAGATTTACATCTTGAACAGTTAGATGTAAAGACAACATTTCTCCATGGAGATTTGGAGGAAGAGATATACATGCAGCAACCATAAGGATATGAGGTAAAAGGGAAAGAAAAATTGGTGTGCAGGTTAAAGAAGAGCTTGTATGGCTTAAAACAGGCTCCAAGGCAGTGGTATCTAAAATTTGACAAGTTTATGTCCGAACAAGGTTATACTAGATGTCACTCTGATCATTGTGTTTATCTGAAAAGGAAAAATGATGGCAGCTATATTATACTGTTATTGTATGTAGATGACATGCTTGTTGCAGGGTCTAACATGCAGGAAATAAATGTGCTCAAAAGAAAATTGGCAAATTCATTTGCAATGAAGGATTTGGGAGCTGCAAAACAAATCCTTGGCATGAGGATAACTAGAGACAGGAAAAATCACAAATTAACACTGTCTCAGAATGAGTACATAGAAAAGGTGTTGAAAAGATTTAATATGCAGAATGCAAAACCAGTTAGTACACCTTTTGCTAGCCATTTCAAACTTAGTAAGGAGATGTGCCCAAAGACCCAAGAAGACATGGATTATATGTCTAAAGTTCAATATGCATCAGCAGTTGGAAGCTTAATGTATGCAATGGTCTACACAAGGCCTAATATTTCACATGCAGTGGGAGTTGTAAGCAGGTACATGAACAATCCAGGAAAAGAACATTGCACGGAAATAAAATGGATTCTCAGATATTTGAGAGGTACCACAAATCAAGAAATATGATTTGGTGGTTCAAACATTTCTCTACAGGGATATGTTGATGCAGATATGGGAGGTGACAGAGATAACAGGAGGAGCACTATAGGGTATGTATTTACTGTAGGTGGAACAACTCTTAGTTGGCTTTCAAAAATACAAAGTGTTGTTGCACTTCAACAAATGTGGCCGAGTATGTTGCCGCTACGTAGGCTAGTAAAGAAATGATTTGGTTACAAAGGTTTATGGATGAATTGGGTAAGAAGCATGATATGGGAACACTATACAGTGATAGCCAAAGTGTTATTCATCTTGCAAAGAACTCAACATTTCATTCCTGGACTAAACACATACATCTCAAGTACCATTTCATACAGTCAGTATTATAAGATGGAGAGATGAAGCCGGAAAAGATACACACTAGCCAGAATCCTGAAAATATGCTAAAAAAAGTTGTAACCAGGGAGAAACTGAAAATGTGCTCAGTTTCAATTGGTCTTCAAGGATGACAATGAAGATGAGAAACAACCAAGTCCAAAGAAGAGTCATTTTCCAGCAAATGAAGTAGCGGTGGAGTTGCTACACTCAGTCTCCAAGTGGGAGATTGTTGGGTGTGGAGCCTGATTATCTTGTTTACTTTGTATCACAGCTTTGGACCACTGTACCTTAAAAGGGGCGGCAACGCCGCCCGAAATTTAATCGCTGCCATGGGGGGTCCAGGGGGGGCGGTAGCGCTTTTCGGAGCCCCCCCCCTGGCGGGGGTTCGGGGGCAGCGCCCCTAAAGCTAAAAACAAATGTAAAATTGCCTTGTAAAAGTATAGTAATTTCTAGTCAATCTGGGCCGTTCATTAGGCAAATTATCTGACGGTAGAAGTTATGTTTAGATTAGGGTTTTTTGCCCTAGAAGGAAACCCCTTGTATATATGAGGGCATTGTATTGCGGCTGTAGGTGATGAGTGTATTCTCGGAGTGAGAAACAGAGAGGGAGACTGTGAGAGAACAGGATATTAAGGGCGGATTTGCTGTAGGTTGTGTCTCTTCATTTTGCTGGATAATAGAAAGGAAGGACCGGCTGTTCGGGGTGGACGTAGCCCAAACTGGGTGAACCACGTATATCTGTGTCTCTCTGGTTTTATGTGTTTTGTGTGCTTGTATTTTCCGCATATTTTATGTGTTTCATTGCTCTGTAATATTTAATTTTCTAACATCATGAATGGAAACTAAACTGATGATGCACTTTGCCTAATAAGTCTCTTACTGTCTACCAAATTATGTTCATCCATGATCTTTGAATTAGGTTGGCAACAGAACAAGAATGTTAATCATAATTGTAAGCTTTGGGTTCAGTGTGCTATTGAACGTTTCGTAAGCATGTTCCAAATTTTTAAATGGGAATTTCTAGATGGAGTAGAGATGCCAATCCAATCACTACCATATTTCCATAAAAGTAAGAAAGATTCCTTCCTTGACATAGAGATAGACCCCATGGCATATGTAAACAGGTGGAAGAAATCTGATGATAAATATCTCTTTCCACAAAAGAATCTCTATGTAATGACAGACACCATCAAATTTGATATAGTACAATCTTCACGGGCTTTACGCAAAAGGAGAATCTTCTACAGTCGCCACTAAAGGAAAAGTAGCTACAGAGAAAGGAAAGGAGAAGTTATCCGATGAAAAAGCAACCATATTTGTGGATTTGTACCAAGATGCTCAAGAGCAGCCGAACCGCGCATGGGAATAGGAATATTTGGAATGGTTAAATCAGTCTTGGGCCAATCAAAAGCTTCCTTCATCCTTATCCAAAATCAGTGAACTTGATCATGATGATGATTTTGATAGTGATCGAGAACCGAAAGGTCCTTGGTAGTGCGTCTTTATTTTTAATTATTGTACTCGAGAATATTGAGCAGACACCATCTGGGCCAGTAATGCCTGACAAGGACCCTCAATACTTCTCATATGTCTATATAAGTGTGTATTTGTTTTGTTTTGAGATATCGAGTGCGAGAGTGTTCTTTGAGTGTTTGTGTGAAAGAGTGTTTGTATTCATGCTTTAAGAGATAAGAGACGAGAAGGCTCTACTCTGAAGCATAATCTAGTATGTAACATATTATTTAAATTAATACTGAAGCCTACTGGGCCGCCTGTCTGAGGACAGTTCATTCCAGGATCACTGTAAGTCAAGATTGTAAATTTAGTTGAAGACCGGAGGAGTCGTATGTGTTCTCGTATTTCTCGTGCCCGTAGTGGAAGAGTGTGAGGAAGCTCTGCAATATTTCAGTTATTCAAGTAAGTTACTGAGTCCACAATCTTATTTTGGTATCATCAAATTCCAAATAGGGAAACTTTTCTAGATTTCTGATCTTGAATCTCTTTTAGCTTCTCGAAAATAATGAATTTTCCTTATTGATATACCCTCACTAGTACTTTCATAATCTAGTCAATGCAGATTTACCTACTCCTTTTATGGCAAAAATAGGATTTTTCTACTATACAAAGACAAATGCAGAGCCTTCATTCTTTATTCCATGTATATTGGCATTATTGTGTCATTCTTTACTCCATTTATAGCCTCATTATTGAATGGCTATTAATTCACAACAATGGAGTCCCAATATATGCTAGAATATAGACTTCCCAAAGGTTAATTTGTATCAAGGCATGTGGAGCAATTGTGAATAACTTGGCCTTTTACTCATGAGCATTAAAAACATGAATTTTTTTACAAAGATGTTGTATCATGGGAACAAGTTCAAGATGAAGTCAAGCAACAAGAACAACTCTAGTCTATTCAAAAGAAGAAGTAGAGGGGAATATAAAGGAGATGACACTTAGAAGTTGTGAAGGGAAGTTTTTGGGGCCAAGAAAAAGAAAGGAATCGATGACAAAAAAACACTAGTGTCAAAAGCTAAAAGGTTAAGTCAAGAGGTTGAATTTCATAGGCTAATGGAAAGAGTCTATGGCAACACAGGCAACAAAAACATAGGAGAGGTCAAAACATAATGAAGTAGCACTAAAAGAGAAAGTTGAAGAAGATGAAGCATCCAAGAGTAAAGCATAATAGGCTAAAGTTGCATTAGCAAGAAAGTAGAGGGAGGAATAGGAAGCTATGGATAGAGTAATTTCTTAAAATAAAATGGCTCAAATGAAAACAATCACTTGAAGAGGTTTTAATATGAAGACAAAGTAAGATGAGGATACAAATAAATTTGAAAAGGAAGAAAGCACTGACAAAACCCAAGTTGAAGCTCAAAATCAATATGGTTTGGAGCATACTAAAACTCAAGTCTAACCTGAAGTCACACAAACTTAAAATATGGACATTAAAATGAGATAAATCAAACAAATCAACAATAGTTAGATGGGTAGGACTTTGTTATTCTTTAGCAGTGGAACCAAAAAAAGGCATTGGACAAAACCCAAGTTAATGTTCAAATTCAATATGGCTTAGATCATACTAAAACTCAAGTCCAATGTGAAGTCAGACAAAATGAATATACATGGATTAATAATGACATACATCCAATAAATCAATAGCAATGGGATGTGAAGGATTTGCTTTGTCCTAAACATTCCAAAGACATGAGTAATCAAGATAATGAAAATGCATGAATTTTTATGAAGGAATCGTTCGAAGCAAATTAGACAATTTTCTTGTAGGTTTCAACCTTGTACAAAAATTATCTATGAACAAAACTTTAAAATAGAAAATAAACAATAGCGAGAGCATAAAACATAAAACAGATAAACACAGATATTCCCCCCTGGATCCCAAATCGTGACGACCAACTTGATTTTTCATTATATTCCTTTTAGTGTTACAACACATATATACACATGCCAAAGAATACATAAACCCCAATCCATTAACCCTGGATTAGAACATAACTGTAGTTCCCTTGACCAGATCTACAAAATACCAGGGGCCAAAAACCATCATGCCCCAAAACCATGTGCAAACCCATGCACAAAACCATGGGCGAGTCCGCCCACCAGAAAATAAGAACCAAAAATTTTTTCCAGGGCAACAGGAGGGGCGATAGCCCCCCCTGTGACACCCTCGTACATTATGCCCAACACAATGTACAGGGAGGGCTATCGTCCCCCCTGTTACCCCCTCGCACATGACTATTTGTGGAAATAAAATAACACAAACCCAACATTCTCCCACTTGTTGTTTTCTTTCCGCAGGGGGCCACAGGAGAGCTGAGTCATTAGCTCAACTTTGCAACACCCATTGTTTCTCTACACCAAGAGAACTTATGAGTGCTCACAGAATTTTTCAATGCATCTACAACATTCTTCAAAGTGTCCACCTTTACCAGCAACACCCTTTTAGCTTCAACCATATATCTCACAAAGTGATATTGAACATCAATGTGCTTTGTCTTTGAATGATAAGCAGGGTTCTTAGCCAAGAAAATTGCACTTTGGCTATCACAATGTATCCTTATAGCTTGTTGCACCAACCCCATACTTGAACACAATCTCTGCAACCAAATTGCTTCCTTTCTTGCGTGAGTGGTTGCCATGTATTCTGCCTCTGTAGTTGAAAGAGCCACTACAGACTTTCTTTTACTCATCCAACTGACTGCACCTCCAAATAGGCTAAACACATACCCACTTGTAGATCTTCTTTGGTCTAGATCTCCAGCGCAGTCTACATCAACAAAACCACGAATGTCCAAAACTCTTTTCAATCCTGGTCTTCCCTGGTAGCACAAGCCATAATCACTAGTGCCAAGCAAATAACTGAAAACCCACTTCACTGTTGTCCAATGCTCCTTCCCTGGGTTTGACATAAACCTGCTCAATACTTCCATTGCATGTGCAATGTCTAGTCTAGTACAAACCATTGCATACATCAGGCTACCCACTGCACTTGCATATGGAACACGGGACATGTTCTCCTCTTCTTCTTATGTATTGGGACACTATTCAACAGATTGCTTTGTACCTACAGGAATCAAAACATTTACCGGTTTATTATCCTGCATATTGAACCTCTGCAATATACTCTTGAATACTTCCTCTGGTTTAATCATAGCTTCCTCTTTGCCCGATCTCTCTTAATTTCCATGCCAAAAATATAGTTTGCAGCACCAAGATCCTTCATGTCAAAAAAGGAGAACAACTGGGTCTTCAAATCTTGGATAATTTCTTTGTCATTTGCAATCAACAACATATCATCCACATACAAGACCAAATAAATAACATGGTCACCAATTAATTTAAAATAAACACAGTGATCCTCCTTTCTTCTGGTGAAGCCAAGTCCCCATATATAGGTAACAAATTTCTGATACCACATCCTTCGTGACTATTTTAACCCATACAGAGACTTCTTTAACCTGCATACCAGTTCTATATTCCCCTTCACCATAAAGCCTTTAGGTTGTTTCATGTAGATATCCTCTTCCAGATCCCTGTGAAGAAATGATGTCTTCACATCCATCTGTTCTACCTCAAAATCAAATGCAGCAGCAACAGAAAAAAGTAATCTAATAGAAGTAACTTTGGCAACAGGAGAAAAAATATCATCAAAATCAATTCCCGGCACATGGGAATAACCTTTTGCTATCAATCGAGCTTTGTATTTCTCCACCTTTCCTTCTACATTCATCTTCTTCTTAAACACCCATTTTCTCCCGATGGGTTTCCCTCTAGCCGACAACTCCACCAGATCCCATGCCTCATTTTTATGCAAGGATTTCATTTCATCAACCATGGCCTCCTTCCATACTTTTCCATCCTCTGAATCTAATCCCTCCCTGATGGTTCTAGGATCATCATCAGTTATAGTTACAGCGAAATTTTAATAGAAAACAGATGGACTATACCTTTATGGTTGTTTTCTTTCCCGAACTGATCTTCTAACAACTGGAGTTTGAGGCTCTTCCTCTTCTGAGTCTTCTTCTATTTTAGAGTCTGATTCATCCTCTTTTAGCTCAAACTCTATCTTATCAGGTTCCTTTGGTAGGACTTCATGTTTAACAACATATTTTACCTCTCTAAACACTACATCTCGGCTGTATAGAACCTTTCTTGTTTCCAGGTTCTAAAGCTTGTAACCCTTTAAACCATCCTTATACCCAATAAATATGCACCGTTCATATTTATTATCCAACTTTCTTATTTTCTCCTTTGGAACATGTACATATGCATCACATCCAAATACCCTCAGATGTGAAAGAGAGGGTTTCTGTTAAAATTGGACAACTAGGTCCAAACTCCATGTTGTGATGCTCAGATGAAGATACCAATATTTTTATTGGGTTCCTCTTTCAGAGAGGTGTAATATCGATATAAAATTGATCTTAATATGATGAGCAGAACATTTATTTTGAATTTATTTTTGATAATCTCAAATATGCGCAAGTCGGCTTTAAGGTTTTTCACCCCCAGCAGATGTGTCACACACCTCAATGATGGATATATATATATAGTCAACATTGGAGATCATTTAACTCACCCTCATCACACACAACTCCTCTTCTGATTTAGTACGAGCCCCTTGGAGGCAAATTCGGTTCACACGTGGGAAAGAGGACGAATTACTGCAGCAAGGGTTGACCAAATTTATTGCAGCTCACCGCAGCTAGGGTTTCCACGCTAGTTTGACCAACGTTGACTTTGGTCAACGCATGGTCCAAAAGGGCTGAAATTTGGTGGAGAACTCGATTTTGGAAGGTCGTACTCATTGGCACAAAAATCGAGGTCAATAGGTTGACTGAAGACCGAGCTGGATTGACTTTATTGATGCTGCCTGCGTTGAATTTTCTGGATAACATTAAATTTTCTTGGGTTGACTTTGAGTTGACTGGGCGACTGATTTGAGGGCTATTGTGACACAAGCTGGGTTGGCCGACCAAGAAGACTTTGCTGGTTGAAGCACCCTGCTGACCTCCGTAACGCACCAACACATTCTTCTTTTTCTGGTTTTTCTTCTATAGATCGACTGGTATCTTCTATCAGCATTTTACTTGACTGTTTATGTGATTGTTGTAATAAAAAGTAAAGTTGCATCAAGCATAGAACATCTACATAAATTTACATGGAATCGAAGCTGAGGTGAAGACAAGCCCTA
Source organism: Pinus albicaulis (assembly GCA_034641835.2). Lineage (NCBI taxonomy): Eukaryota > Viridiplantae > Streptophyta > Pinopsida > Pinales > Pinaceae > Pinus > Pinus albicaulis. Next base: position 771,248,782 of record CM076581.1, on the reverse strand, counting down.
TTTGTAGCAATCACCGGAAAGGATAATGGGTTCCACAAGCTATAACTTCAAGGAGGATGAAAAATTGACTGGGAAGGATGACTTCCATGCTTGGAAAATGATATTGGATCTCAAATTGGAAGACCAAGATGTCATGGACTATGTGCAAGGTAAAATCCAAGAACCTCCATCCACTGCTACTGCTGCTGCCAAAACAAAGTACAAGAAGGGGGAGATCAAAGCAAAGTTGATGATTAGGGAATCCATTCATAAAAGCCTGGTGGCCTACATCTCTGAGTTGGGCACATCCAAAGAGATTTATGATAAATTAATCCTCATGTTCAAGGCCAACAATGCGAATCAAGTACCATTCTTCAAGAATCAATTAAAGAATCTAAAGAAAGGCAGGGATGAGTCTATTCAATCATACTTTCTGAAGCTGACTGAAATCAGGAACAATCTGCTAGCTATTGGGGAGACAATAGCTGATCGAGAGATGGTACTCATTGCACTTGGAGGAATCTCATCTGAATGGCATGTGTTCAACACCAGCATTCTAAATAATATTTTGATACTTGACTATGATGAAGTACTGTCAAGATGCGTTCAAAAAGAATCAAGAATGAAGGAGTACGGAAATCAAGGAAATGCTGCATACGTTGCTCATTCTAGAAAAAACTCTGGTGGTCCGAAGAATAAGGGAAAAGCAAGGGCCTGAGGAAAGAAGGGAAAGTGTTTCACTTTTCATAGGCCTGGTCACTGTCCTAGAGAATTTCCTTTCAAGAAGGATTCTCTTGATGGTGATGACAAAAACAACAACCAGAGGAATGGCAATCAAAGGAACAACAGGTTCAAGGGAAAAAGGAAGGCTTCCTCCGGTGGAAATGATCAACCTTTCAAAAGGTCAAGAAACTCTAGGTATGAGGAATCACATGTTGTTGATAAAAGAAATGAATACATTCTTGTATCTGCCCTCTCTGTTACACCCCCACCCGACACTATGGATGTCTAGTTGATAGATAGTGGTGCCTCAAGGCATTTCCTTGGGTTCAAGGAAGCACTTTCTGATATGATTGAGAAGGATACTAATCTGGAAATTATCCTTGGAGATAATGCCACATGTCCCGTAAAAGGGACAGGGACTGTGACCCTCCACTTGTCTCAAGGTCAAGTCCTTCACTTGAAGGATGTACTCTATGTACCAAAATTGAAGAAGAACCTGTGTCTATATCGGCCATGGAAGACAAAGGTTTCAATGTGGCATTCACTGATGGAAAGGTGTTCATGTGGAAGAAAAGCTTCAAGGAAGCTATCTCGATAGGGTTTAGAGTTGATACACTCCACCAGGTTGGAGGAAGTCCGCTGGGAGCAATGACATGTGATACTATTCGACAGACTGAACTATGGCACCGAAGCTTTGGACACCTTCACTACAAAGCCCTCCCCGAAGCAAGGAAGGTGGTGACAGTGATGCCTGAGTTTCCAAATAATCATGAAAGTGTATGTAAGGGTTGTGTGGAAGGAAAGCATACAAGGGGACCTTTCCCCTCTAGTGTCACAAAGACATCTAATGTCTTGAAATTGATCCATTCTGATCTATCTGGTATGCTTCCTGTGACATCCTTGGGAGGATGTTCATATTATATGACGTTCATAGATGACTTCTCTTGGAAAACCTAGATATACTTCTTAAATAAGAAGGATGAGGCTTTCATGTGGTTTCGTACATTCAAAGCCTTGGTGGAAAATATGAGAAGGGAAAAGATCAAGATTTTGAGAACTGATAATGGGACTGAATATGAGACAAATGAGTTCAGGGAATTTTGCAAAGAAGCTGGTATTAAGAGGGAGACCACAACTGTCTATACTCCCGAGCAAAAATGGTGTTGCTGAACGAAAGAATAGGACCATTGTGGAAGTTGCCCATGCCATGCAATGTGACCAAGGTCTGCCGAAGTTTCTATAGGGAGAAGCTGCGAACACTGTCGTGTATACAAAACCGATGCCCGCATTCCACTCTAGAATCCAAAACTCTCGAAGAGGTTTTCTTTGGTAAGAAACCTGATTTCTCACATTTTAGAGTTTTTGGATGTACCGTATACTTTCATGTGCCAAAAGAAAAGAGGAGCAAGTTGGATTCTTCTGGGAAGAAAGGAATGTTTGTGGGCTATAGTGAAACTTTGAAGGCCTATAGAGTCTATGTGCCTGGTCAAAGGGAAGTGGAGATATGCCACAATGTCACCTTTGATGAAGATACTTCCCTGAGGAAAGTAGTCAATCTTCCGAGATCTGAGGAAGATAATGAAGCAAGGCCTGGAAATCAAGAGGAACCAAAGGATGAAAAAATGCCTGATGTTGAAGGACCGATGGACTCGATTGATCCACCTCATTCACTAGGAAAGAGACCATCATGGCTCAGGGACACTCTCGATGATGCTGAGGGACATGCTGCCCCAAGGGGGACATTCCGTGAAAACAAGAAGCTGAGTAGATACCAAGGTTATCTAGCAGCCATGAGTACTATTGTACAATCTGAGCCTGGATCTTTTGAGGAAGATGTAAAGCATAAAATTTGGAAGGATTCTATGCACGAAGAGTATGAGTCCATTATGAAGAATGGTGTCTGGGATGTGGTTCCAAGACCAAAGGAAAAAGAAGTTGTCACCTCGAAATGGCTCTATAAGATCAAGCATGGATCTGATGGAAGTGTTGAAAAATTCAAGGCAAGGTTCATTGCCCGTGGCTTCTCTCAAAAGGAAGGCATAGATTTTGATGACATATTTGCACCTTTGGCCTGATACACCACCATTCGATCTATTATAGCACTTGCGGCTACGCAAGGATGGAGTCTTCATCAGATGGATGTGAAGACTGCATTTCTGCATGGTGCGATAAAGGAAGAGGTATATGTGGAGCAACCTATGAGGTTTGAAGTCCAAGATTGGGACACCCATGCCTGCAGGTTGAAGAAGGCCCTCTATGGGCTGAAGCAAGCACCTAGAGCTTGGTACGAGAGGATAGAGAACTACTTGATGAAGCTGGGCTTCACTCGAAGTAATGTTGATCCGAACCTTTACTTCAAGGTTCTAAAGGGAAAACCTCTCATCCTAGTACTATATGTGGATGACCTCTTCCTGACAGGTGCTAACCCTCTCATTCATCAATGCAAGAGGGAGCTCGCTACTGAGTTCGAGATGAAGGACCTAGGACTGATGCACTACTTCCTAGGCCTGGAGGTCTGGCAGAGACTTGGCGAGATTTTCCTTTCTCAAGGAAAATACATTGTGAAGCTTCTGGAAATATTTGGTATGGTGGACTGCATGTCCATGTCAACACCAATGGAACTCAACTTCAAGAAGTTGAGTGGCAGCGCTACTGGGCTCGTATTGTCAAATCCTACTGATTACGCCAACTTGTAGGGGCCCTGATGTTCTTAGTGAACACCCGTCCAGATATATGTTTTGCAGTGAACACTTTGAGTCAACAGATGGTTGAGCCTCATCACTTTCACTGGGTTGGTGCCAGGAATATTCTGAGATACCTTCGGGGCATGATAAACCATGGGCTGAGATACACTGCCGAGAGCGTGACACTCCTTGGATATACTGATGCCGATTGGGCTGGAAATGTGGTGGATCATAAGAGCACATCAGGATGTTGCTTCAATCTTGGTTCTAATTCGATCTCATGGATGAGAAAGAAGAAAAATTCGGTGGCTTTGAGCACCGTAGAGGCCGAATACATTGCAGCAAGTATGGCCTATTGTGAAGCAATTTGATTACGAAAGCTCTTTAGTGAGATGTTTGGACATGTGCTAGATACCACCGTGATACTCTATGATAACCAGAGTGGGATTCACTTGTCCGAGAATCTAGTGTTCCATGATCGGTCCAGGCATATTGATATCAAGTACCACTTTATCCGGGATATGGTACAGTGAGGCGCCATAAGGCTCGATCATATAGGAACTAACGAGCAGGTTGTGCATATTCTCACAAAGCCCTTGGGGAAGGTCAAGTTCCTAACCTTCTGTGAGAGTCTTGGTATCATGGAATGACCCTATGATGTGGGCCATGTTGGACGATGAGCTCTGGGAGCTCTAGTGGGGTTTTGGGGATAGCTTCTCAGAGCTATAAGCACTCACGGGGATAGGCTTGTCGAACCTTGTGGTGCTTCTAGCCCACCGTTATGATGTTTGAGTTGGTTCACCTCTCATTATCTGTGCCCCGTATGCATCCTACCCATTGAGTTCAGGGCTCATGGAAAGTACCTCTCATTTGGCCAATGAGGTGGGAAAAGCTAGAGACTAGTAGGAAAGACTGATGGACACATCATAGATGGTCGTACTCTCTATCTAGGATGGCACAGTCCAACCACTTGATCTGGGATCAAGTATAGTGAGGTTTCGGACCTCCAACTGACTTTGGGTCAGGTAAACCAACTTTGGGTTGGTATGAGACTCTTTGTGAGTCTAATAGAGGTTTCAGACCTCTGGGCTGAATCTGTTAGCTGGGGGATGATGTCTTTGTGACTGACCCACTTCTGTTCTAAAATAAAGAGGCCAGCAAAGCAAGTTATGGCGGGATGACGCATGATGTTTGTTTGCACAGGTGGATGGAGTTCTCCCTAGTTGAGAGGGAGTGTTAAAATTGGACAAATAGGTCCAAACTCCACGTTGTGATGCTCAGATGAAGATACCAATATTTTTATTGGGTTCCTCTTTCGAAGAGGTGTAAGATAGATATAAAATTGATTTTAATATGATGAGTGGAACATTTATTTTGAATTTATTTTTAATAATTTCAAATATGTGTAGGTTGGCCTTAAGGTTTTACACCCCCAGCGGATGTGTCACACACCTCAATGATGGATATATATACAGTCAACATTGGAGATCATTTCACTCACTCCCATCACACACAACTCCTCTTCTGGTTTAGTACGAGCTCCTTGGAGGCAAATTTAGTTCACACATGGGAAAGAGGATGAATTACTGTAGCAAGGGTCGACCGAATTTACTGCAACTCACCACAGCTAGGGTTTCCATGCTAGTTTGACCAGTGTTGAATTTGGTCAACAGATGGTCCAAAAGGGTTGAAATTTGGTGGAGAATTCGATTTTTGAAGGTCATACTCATTGGCACAAAATCCAAGGTCAAAATGTTGACCGAAGACCGAGCTGTGTTGACTTTATTGCTGCTGCCCTGCGTTGACTTTTCTAGAAAACATTGACTTTTATGGGGTTGACTTTGAGTTGAATGGGTGACTTATTTGAGGGCTATTGTGACACAAGCTGGGTTGGCCGACCAAGAAGACTTTGCTGGTTGAAGCATCCTGCTAACCACCGTAACGCACCAACACATTCTTCTATTTCTGGTTTTTCTTCTATAGATCCACTGGTATGTTCTATCAACATTTTACTTGACTGTTTATGTGATTGCTGTAATAAAAAATAAAGTTGCATCAAGCATAGAACATCTACATAAATTTACAGTTTCTTACCAGTCCATACCTCATGTGGAGTCTTATCCTCCAACGTTGATGAAGGTGATATGTTAACCAAGTAACATGCAGTCTCCACTGCCTCTGCCCAGAATTCTTGTCCTAACCCGTTACCACTGAGCATGCTTCTTGTCTTTTCCATCAGCATTCTATTCATTCTTTCTGCAACTCTATTTTGCTGAGGTGTGTATGGATTAGTATTCTGCCGTGGTATACCACACTTCTTATAGAACTGTTCAAATTCCTTCTTCCAGAACTCGCCACCATTATCTATCCTCAACACCTTTATCTTCTTCTCTGTCTGGTTTTCCACCAAAGCCTTAAATTCTGTAAATCTGTCAGAGACTTCAGATTTCTTCCTCGAGAAATATATCCATGTATTCCTTGAGAAGTCATATATGAATGAAACATAGTACACAGACTTACCCAGTGATGGAACCGACACAGGTCCAAACACATCACTGTGCACAAGCTCTAATATCTTGTTCACCTTCTTAGCACCAGAAGGAAAACTCGCTGGATTCTACTTCCCATATACACAATGTTCACAGAAGTCAAAATACAGAGAGCTATTATACATACCTTCTACCATATCATTTCCATGCAGTATCTGAAGGCCCTTCTCTCCAATATGTCCAAGCCTTTGATGCCATAGCATGGTAGTTTCTCCAAAGACCACTAGGATTTTCGCTCCACTTTCGGGAACCACAGAACTATTGCACCCATCAATAACAGTGTTGCCCTGAAGCTTGTAAAAAGTTCCAATGTGAACTCCCCGCATTAATACCAGTGCTCCCCGAACCATCTTACAGGTATCTTTCTCGAACACTATTTTTACACCTGCATCATCCATCTTGCTTACAAAAATCAGATATATGGCCAATGCAAGAATGTTTATAACACCAGGAAGTGTTCTAATCCTTCCACCTTGCAGCTTCAGCTTGAATTTTCCACGTTCGATGATTTTTACCTTCCTATCATCACGTAAGAAGACATCAATGCCATCATATTTTTCATACTCGTAGAACCACTCCATATGGGAAGTGAAGTGAAAGGATGCACCTGAGTCAATCAACCATGACTCATGATCTACATGTGTATTTGAAGAATAATCAAAATACACATCCCCACCTTCATCCGAGGTGGTTTTTGCCTCTACAGAAGGAGCATCATCAAATCCCTTTCCTTTCTTAGGAGCTTTAGATCTACAGTCCTTTTTGTAGTGCCCTTCCTTTCCACATTTCCAGCACACCTTTACAAAATTTCCAGGAGATTTAGATCTCCCACTTGAAACCTTATTGTTGTTTCTGTTCTAGTACCTTCCTCGTACAGATAAGGCATCTCCATTCTGACCCTCCATATTTCTCTGTCCCATTTCCTCTGACAGCAAGGCTGACACAATGTCATAAAAATTCAAGGTAGTTGTATTGCTACATATTTCAATAACTAGACTGTCCCACGAATCTGGTAGAGAACACAACAAACTGATACACTTATCTTCATCTGAGATTTTAATATCAACAGATGACAGCTGGCTTACCACAGTATTGAAGGCGTTCAGATGCTCTGTCACCGAGTCTCCATCCTTCATCCTAAGGTTATACAACTTTTTCTGTAGGAACAATTTATTCACCAGAGACTTAGATTGGTACAAAATCCCAAGTTTGTCCCATAAAGTCTTTGTCGTAGTTTCCCCAGATACATTCAACAACACTGAATCTGAGACACACAACCGTATTGTGCTCTTTGCCTTCCGATCCAGTTTCTTCCAGTCTTCATCTGACATTGCCATTGGTTTAGTACCCAGATCTACTGCGATCCACTAGTCCTTATCCACCAATAGATCCTCCATCTTGAGCTTCCACCACTCAAAACTATAACCATTAAATTTCTCGATCTCTATCTTCCCCCCGCTTTCCATCTTCTTTCACCGCAAGAATCGATCTCGCAGATCTCCCACTAAACAGGGTCTACCTTAGGCCCGAGAAAAAAACCCCTCAGTAGCAAAGGCTTCCCCTTGAAGCCGAAACTACTCTGATAGCAAATGTAGGTTTCAACCCTGTACATAAATTATCTACGAATGAATCTTTAAAATAGAAAATAAATAATAGCGAGAGCATAAAACATAAAAAAGATAAACACTGAGATTTTCCCCTCGATCCCAAATCGGGATGACCAGCTTGATTTTTCATTATATTCCTTTTAGTGTTACACCACATATATATACATGTTGAAGCATACATAAACCCCAATCCATTAAATCTAGATTAGAACATAACCGTAGATCCCTTGACGAGATCTACAAAATACCATCATGCCCCAAAACCATGTGCAAACCCATGCACAAAACCATGGGTGGGTCCACCCACTAGAAAATAAGGGTCAAAAAATTTTTCCGGGGCACTGCCCCGGACCCCGACAAGGGGGGCTACTGCCCCGCTGTGAACCCCCCATACGTTGTGCTGAACGTAATGTATAGGGGGGGCTATCGCCCCCCTGTTACCCACCCCCCCCCACATGTGACTAGTCGTGGAAAGAATATAACACAAACACAACATTTCTAAAATGGGAAATGACCCTATATTTTTTTTTCACAATGAAAAAAAATATGCCTTACATATTGTGCCATTCAAAAATCTTTAAAATGGAAACTTTCCAAAAAGACATTTACAGCTTAGATCTGAGACTTACAAAGGATATGATGAGGTATCCACCCAAAAAAATACATATCTAGATAAAAAAAAATAGCAATCTAGTCAATCAACATATACATGTGATTCTGGGGAAAAAAACTGTATTCCTGTTACATCATCCCTACGCTTTACAGTAGGTATAAAATAAATAGCCTTTGTTGATAACAGAAGCACCCTGTCAGAGGAAAATAGCTATATATACACATGGATTCATTACAACCCAACAACAGAATTGATTATCAGCAGCAAGACGATAAAAACATGATGTGGCCTCCATTACCTCACCATATAGTAAAACGATAAAGTACCTTTCATAAACAAAAAAACCATAAGTTGTAAATCAAAATTTAGTTGAAACTCACGGCACCAACAGCTGCAGGTCCTTTAGAATCCACTAGCTCATAATGCATGGTTCCATAGTCTCAGGTCAAACCTTTTTTTGACAGTCTATCAGCCTGTACATTCATTTCCCGGAAGATATGCCTAAAATTTATATTTGAAAAAGCTATCCTGAGAGTGTGTATGCGATCTAACCATGTCATCAGATGGCCAGGGGCTAGATTAGAGTCCTTGTTAAGGTGCTCAATGAGAACCTTCGAATCACCAAACACCCAAAGGTTATCAATGTGTAGCTGAGAAGCAAACCATAACAAGCCCCAAAGGGCCAATACCTCAGCCCTCATATTCGAGCCAAAACATCTAGACCAGTGTATCTTATAGTGATAATGTGGCGATATCTTTAGCCACACACCGCAACCACAAGCTGAAAGTTGTGAATCCCCATCAAAAAAACCTGCAGGGTAATGTATCTCAAAAGGTCGTAGCTACTTTGATAGATCCACTGGAGGTTTATCATCACTTATAAGTTTTTCCCATAAACAAATAATGTTATTAGTAGTTCCCTCAGGGCTGCATTTTAGTCCTTCAAAAATCACTTTGTTTTGGCTGAACCATTTAAACCAATGGAACAATGCTGGAAAGACTCTGTAGGCCATGCATTTAGACTTTCCCCATATAATGAAATCCGTCGTGTTTTAAAAAACTGGAAAGTTTATTTTAAAGGAAAAACCGAATTCCAGTAAAAATTTTCGAGCAAAGGAGCAATAATAGAAGAGATGTTGATTATCTTCCCCCCCTTTCATGCATAAGAAGCATATTCTAGGCCCAATCATTCCCTTTCTCATTAAATTATCCCAGGTGAGATTTCTATTGTTTAACACAAACTAGAGGAATAACTTCATTTTTAACTGGGCATTTGTCTCCCATATGCCCATACTCGATAATCCCTCCTCCTTAGACTTTGATAACAAACAGGGACAATTATAAATGTCTTTTACCACTGGCATATCACTTTTTAGAGGCCCTTCCCAAGTTAGTCAATCACCTCTTTGATTCCAAGAGAAACCTCTTCTTTTGAGATCTGTAGTGAAAGAATTCCATTCAGCTAGAAGCGAGTACGGTAACTGAAAACCATCAGCCTAGAACCAAACATGAATACCATCAACCTATTCCTTCATCACCTGACTTAAAAATAAAATTCCTTTCCCATTTAAAATGCTCAAAAGCTATTTTCTACAAGAGAAATGTTTTGGATCGCCCCTCATTCTCGCTTGTCCTATTAAGATTTTGTCCCATGTGCCAAAATTCCAACGAAGAAGAGAGGCAAAAATAGGCCATATATTCTTAAATCCGTTCCATATTGTGGATGCCCCCTTGCAATTTTTCCAACTAGCCATAGCTAAAAACTCCAAATTTGATTCTTTAACATACTTAAAACTGATGATTTCATTCTAGATACATTTTGTTGTCAATGCCCTCCAAAGTGATTTCATAAGCAAAGCCCGCCCAAAATTCTCCAAATCCTTCAGACCCCAGCCACCACTCTCCTTGGGTCTCATAATTAGGTCCCAGCTAGCTAAATGATATTTTCCCTTCTTATCCTTTCCACTCCATAATAATTTCAGCATGGTACTTCTAAAACGTAATAGAATATTTTTAGGAATGATAACAATGTGCACCCAATACACCATCAGTTGTTGAATAACCTCTTGAATTAAGATGACTCTGCCACCCAGTGAAACCCATTTAGTAGTCCATTTTCTAATCCTTTTTTCAACCGTATCGATCATTCAAGTCCAGTCATCAATAGTGTAATTATTGGGTTTTAAATAAAAGCCCAAATATTTAAAATATAAGGACAAAGGCTCCAGTTTGAAATCAAATACTTCCCCCATAGCTGTAATAAATTCATTGTCACCATGACTATAGAAGATGCAAGATTTTGTGCTGTTTTCAGCCATACCTGTGGCAGCACAGAATCTGATGAAAATTTCTCCAAACACATTTAATAATCAAGCCAAATAGTAAGATATCGTCAACAAACAGATTGTGGCTAATATCCCTAGGAAAAGATAGCTTAATGCCATTAATTTGACCATTAGAAACAACTTTTCCAATATTGTTACTCAGAATTTCCGTAACAAGGATAAAAAGGAGTGGAGAAAGGGAACATCCCTGTCTCAATCCGTGGCCAGGTCTAAAAAATTTAGAAGTGACATAGTTTACAATAACAACCATAGATGTGTTTGTGACACATCCCATGATCTAATTTACCGATCCCCGTTCCAAATCGATCTTGAATAAAATCATTTGAAGAAACCTCCAATCGACTCGGTCATATGCCTTGCATAGATCAATCTTCATAACCATAGCCTTTAATTTCTTCGTATAGATGGAATGTATCACTTCTTGTGTTGAAGCCACAACATCATGGATGCTCCCGTCTTTCAGAAAACCTGACTGTTTAGGTGAAATATATCTGGACAACACCCTTTTCAGCCTCTCAGTCATAGTTTTTGATATCACTTTATAGAGTGTGTTACATAAAGACATTGGTCTAAAATTGATAAAATATTTAGCATCAGACTTCTTCGGTATCAGGACCAAAAAAATGGAATTAACATCCCCAACAATCTTCTTGTTTGATCTAGCATCCTCCACCATATCAACAATGTGGGGTAGCAGAATATCAGTGAAATGGATGAAGAAATTTGGGGTCAAGCCATCTAGTCCCGGACTCTTATCCAGCCCGAAAGACTTTAAAACCGCCAAAATCTCCCTCTCGCAAACCGAATTATAAAAGTTCATATTTAATCCCTCATCAAACATAGTGGGAAGCGCATCCCTAGCCCATAAGAGATCATCAAAATCAACATCCTCACGGCCTTTAAATAAATCCTCAAAATATCTGACAGCTGCCTCTTGGATCTCAGCCGTCGAGAAATGAGAATTATCATTTTCCTCAATCCTCCAAATTGCGTTTGAATTTTTCCTCCCCTCTGCGGTGGCATGAAAAAATTGTGTTCATATTTCCCTCGTGAAGCCAAATCGCCCAGATTTTAAGCCTCCAGGCTTGTTCTTCAATCAGAAGAATACACCTCTTTTCCGACTCCAAGTCCTTCAAATATTTCCAAGTGACCATAGATGGAGCAGTGACCTCCATCTCCTTCATGAGGCGAGCCAACTCCTTTTCAATCTCTGCAAATCGGTGCTTCAACTGGAGTTTTTTTTCCCTCTCCTAGCGCTTTACCTCCCTTTTTAAGATCCTCAATGAACCCATGATATATTCTGAACCAGATACATCATGTGCCCTCTGATTAGAACATAAATGATTCCTAACCAGTTTTAAAAAGTCTGGGTTAGTGAGCCAAACCCTATTAAACTTAAAGGAAACACACCTGGAACCCTTATTGAAATCCCAGCTGAGTATAATCAGCCTGTGGTCTAAAAACATTACATTCCCAATATAATCCTTCCAATTTTCCAATTATGACAATAGAAAATTGGAGACCAGAAAGCGATCAACTCTCTTTGAAATCATGGCATCCCCCGTCCTACCATTATACCATGTAGGAAAATTTTCCATCATGTTCAGATCACAAAGGTTAAAAGAAGTAAAGAGATTCCGCATCATACTTTCTAGAGGATCAGCCCGTCCATCATTGCCCTAGATCTCATTTATATGTAAATTAGAATTGAAATCGCCAGTAATAATCAAATTTGGTAAAGACAAAATCCCATAACTAGCCATCCGCCCCCAAAATGACCGCCTATCCAAATAAGGGGCATATAAATTTATGATATGAATCTGGTTCTTGTATTCCTGAAAGTGACCAGAAATGAGAATATTACCAAAGAACCCGAAAGCTTTGAAAGAAACCTCAACATGGTTCCAAAGAATAATCTCCCCACCCAAGAGGCCTGATGCGTCCCGTGCAGCAATATGCCAGACCGGGAACATCGAACGGAAAACAACAATAGACCGGTGAGCCATATGCATCGATTCTTGAAGAAAAATAACAACAAGTTTTAAATTGATGATAAAATCATGAATATAAAGGAACTTCCCCTTTCCCACCAGACCCCAAATGTTAATAGAAACCAGAAGTGTCATGTGATAGACTTTGAGGGCTCAGTTGCTCTAAGAACCCTATCGATAATAGTCATAATAGGAATATCCCAAAAATTGGATTCATCAAAATCACCCAATACCCCAATAGAGGATAATGATTTTTTCTTAAGATTTTGACGACCCTTCCCCCTTCTGAGGGTAACATTTGACGTATTAGGAGGATACTTGAACATCGGGGGGGGGGGGGGGAGTATGAATTCCCACACTAATAGGGAGAGGAACCAATTCTGCCGCTGGTTCCAACAACAGCAGGTCAAGATCACTTCCCACCGAATTCTGTTGGGATGGAGAAGGACACGCAGATATGGGAGAGCTCAAGTTCGGCTCCATGGAGGAGGAATCAATGGGAACGGTCCCATGCGTGGAGGATATCGGAGACGCAGTCCGTAAAGCCAAAGGTTCAGAGGAGAAAATAGAAGAGGGGTGAGGTATGAATAAGCTAGCTTTATGTGACAGGGTTCCATTTCCATTCAGCTGATCACGACAGGATGTTAAACTTGGGGGGGGCACCCCCCCCCCCCCCCCCCCCCCGGGATATTTTTTTAATACGACCCTATGACCCCCATCACCTGATATCATATCCACATCACAATCTTCAAGTAAAGTAGAGCTGAGAGAGTCATGTAGCTTACCTGAAAGGATCGCTTCTCCAGGGTTAGGTCCCCTAGACGCGTGGTCATGATGTCGATTCCTACAGTCCCGATGAAACTTAGTCTTAGCATGTTGAAAATCCTCCCTCCAGCGCAAACACAACCTCATGAGGTGGCCCGTGTCGTGACACAGGTGACACTGAAAAGGTGTGCACCAATAGTCCAACTTCTGTCTATATTGCTTCCCTTGCTAGACCAGATCAATCTCCTCCATCAGACCCCCCACAACAGACAATTCAACCAACACCCAGGCCACCCTCTTGTCGTATGTTCCAATGCAACTAGAATCCACATAACGGCAATGACCTATACAGTCATTGATCAAATTAATCGAAGAAGGTGACCAAAACTAAATCGGTAGCCCGGGTAACATTACCCAGAACATATGAGCCAAAGGGGCATTGTCCTTGGGATGGAAATCAGACTCCCATCGAAATAGAGGCAGGAATTAACGGCCATGAACCCAAGTTTTCTGCAAAATCTCACTAGCGTCCCCATCCTTTAGAAAATGAAATACGAACTACCCACCCGTCAACTTGCTTGTCCAAGGTTCATAACCAAGAATTTGACCTTAGGTCGCCATGAAACACTTCTGTAGAAACCCCAGCTCATGTTGAGGAAAATACCACTGTCCCACCAGAGCCTGGGACTTCAAACTCTCAACACAGACCTCAAGGTCCCCCGCGCTGTATGAAAGCACCTTCCGCATCGCAACAACCTTAAAGGGTCTCAATTGAGATTTTTTCCGATCTTGATGGTGGAGTTTGATACAAGGCTCTCCCTCCTGAGTTAAGAAAACAATATTACATTTTCCCTCGCCTATGAAATCACCCTGTGGAGAACCAATGACCGGAGTCCCCAATGCAGGCTTTTTTTGGAATGAAGTTTGGGCACGATGGGTGGAAGAAATTAGGGTTTCCTCTTCCGCCATCTCGATTGCATGCACAAAGTCCTTGCCTAGAAATATGAGCTCGTGTTCAATAACTCCACTAGCCATCTCTATGTACCCCACAGCGTACTATCCCACCCACCAACGGATAAATATTAAAGAGGAAATCCTGAGAAAATGATCCCGCAACACTGTCATCCCAAAGGAAATAACATTCGAGGGTCCCAGCTAATCATTTGGGCATCGGTCCCAATCACCCAGCAGCGTGAAAAGGAAGACAGATGGAGACAAATCCAAAAGATTTGTCAAGTGGTCATCGAGATCAAAAAAACCCCACTAAAATGATAGCCAAAACCCCAATAAAATGATGTGGAGTGACAGGTACGTCAAAACAAATGTACTTTCCAACTGCAATAAAAACCCGTCGAAACAAAACTCACACCACCATAATGACAGGAGCCCCATCCCGGCAAAAATTTTTAATTAACGACGAAGAAAAAAAATGGGAATGCTCACTCGAAAAAACCAAAGCCGAAGCAGAATGAACAATTAGGCCTTCCTACAACAACAACATAGAATATTTCCGAAGTTCCACCATCTATCCCACAATTTTATCTTCAAACTTCTAAAGGGTCTATAAATGACCCAAAAACGTAACCACCCCTGCGACACCTCACTAGTACCCTTGTCTCCCCCAGCCTTTCAGAGAGAGATAACCCTGCAAAGGAACTAGACTAGCCAGACATCAAGACAACATTATACAGGGACAATTAATACCAAAACTAAACCAAAAGCTAGTAGTCTCTAGAAAAAACATAATGCATGGTCTCTTCCGCTCTTTTTTTTTCAAAGAGTAATTCTCCCTCTGCCCTTTCCATAGTCTCTCATAAATCCAACCCTTATTTTATTTTACAACTCTCCTGACCTTATCCTTCTTTTAGTACTAAGTTGAGCAGAACCTGAACTTGAAGTTCCCATGGGATGATAAAGCCATCCCCATTCTAATAAAAAACACTGAAGGCTTCTACCAACTCCTCCGACAACCATAGAACCACAAAGAGTCCCTCTGTTGTGTGTATAATTCTACCCCTTGGGCATTGTGGGAGTTGTCCCTATACCAGAAGGAGATCACGTTGCTTATCCTGGATCACGCAGAGAAATATGACCCTATATGAAGTCACGCCATTGATGAAGTTGATAATTAGAATTGTTGGCATATAATAAAAGAAAGATAAATTTTATTAAGCAAAGTCAAGGAAAAGGAGAACTATATAACACAATTGGTACAAATGAAATCTATTTTAAATATAAATAAAACCAAATGGTTAGTTCTTTCTTTAATCAGTTAACAATTTCACATGCTACTCTAAAAAAAGCATTATATAAAGAAAATGATATCAAACAATATAAGGATAAGATTGCATTTGTAGAAAGTCAAGTGCAATATTTGTCGAGTCTAATTCCGAACTTCTAAACTAGGACATACTTCCGAAACTTTTAAGCATGCTATGATATGTAAAATGAATTAAATTAGATGTTTTTCCACTCCTAAGTCAAACTTAGCTACTAAAAAAAAAAAAAAAAGTCTTAAATTTTGCACATAGACTTGAAATAAAATCAGTATTACTTGACTTTACAAATACTTCAAACTAGCATATTCTGGGATTTCTGGCACAAATCCAAGTTCTCTACATATATATATCTATAATGTCAAGTGTTCACTCTTAGAATCTGCACATGGTCTCTAAATTAAATCACTCTTCACTTGATTTTATAAACACTTCAAATTGGCATATACTAAATCCAAGTTCTCTACACAGAGATATCCATAATGTCAAGTATTCTAGGAGATCGATAAGTAAATGGAGGGAAATATAAATACGTGGGCAACATTACTAACTCAATTATTTAATGAATTGTCACTTTGTTTTTAATTCAACTAAATGACTATAAATAACTCACACCAAAATCTATTAAGCCAATAATAATTTTTACTTATAAATGTATGTTCAATCTAATATGAAAATGCTTGGTACAATCTGAGAATGCTTTATACATCTAATATCTAATTTATATTTAAAACTTAAAATGATTTAAGGACTTAGAAACTAATAACTAGTAGAACTAGCTACTAGTAACTTGTTCTAAAAAACTAGTATGATATTTGTATTAAATGTCTATTATTTAACAAATCACACCTCTTTATATTTATCAAAAATTTTAATGTAGAAAAACAATTTGACACCTATTATATTATAGAAGGTGATATATTTCACCAAAACAAGACTAAGTAAAGTTTTTTTTTTTTAAAGACAAGGAGCTTGAGACTACTTTCCTAACTAAAATAACAATTCACTAATCGATCAAACTCTATCGTAATGACATTAGAAGCTTCATGAAAATAGAAATTACAGTCACAAAATGAGATATGTAATAATAACTATATAAACTATCTATCAAGCCTAGCTTTATACCAATAAGTGAGCTAGTTTGCAAGATGATGAAGACCTAAATATATAGAGACATAAATTAGACATATAAACATGTATATTAACAAGAAATCACAAATATTTACTTGTCAAATGTACAACAAACACACAATATACTAACTTGAGTTACGAGGGGGGCTCCATGCTGAAGCAAACGCATAATATGAAAATTGAGGACTAAAACTCAATCCCGACTTCATTTCTTGACATAATCACCAACTACAGGTCCAAAACTTGATTTAAATCACAATAGAAATAATTAGATGCTTTAGCAAGTCTAGTTTCTTACTTTTATAAGAAAGTTCTTAACAAAACACACACTAATCTTGCTTATAATTAAATGTTACATATTATATAACTTATTATTAATATAAATATCCCTTCAAATAACTAAAATTGTGGATTCAACTTGAAAAATGCAGATATGGGTGTTTTATAGTCTATTGTTCTGTGTTTTAGCATCCTGACTCACTATATTGATTGGATGTTTTGAGATAGCTTTTGATCGTTCGAATATGATTTTTACAACCTTGGGATTCCTGGGATAAAAACCCACATTACCATTTCCACCAAGCTTGCGTGGAAACATAACAATGAAGGATCAATTGTGAATTCTTTGAAAATATGCAATTTTAATTTTGCAATGCATCTATTTTCAAGAAATTCCAAAAATTAAAATTTAATAAAAGTACCTCTAGGAAGTGTTATTATGGCCAAAGTGTGGGTGAATATTGTCATAAATGAATAGCATATATTTTTAAAGAATAATAAAAGAAAAAACCATAGGAATTCCATCAGTCAAAATGAGGACTGACATTTCCCCAAGCTTATGATAAACTATGTTCTCATACTACTCACTCTACAAATCGGCTTCAAACTTTCTTAGCTACTTGTACAGGCAAATTTTCATTGTCTTTAGGTGCCTAGGATGTTTACCCTTAATTTGGCTTCTTCATGAGTAGTTTAATCTTTAAATTTTGTTCTCTATTTTCAAATCTTCTTCTTCTCATGCCATTTACAAGCTTGGATTGAGGTCAGATTATTCTCTGCTTGCAACCTTTTTTTCTCTTCCTTCATATTTTTATTCTTTCATGAGTGTAAAATTGCATGCATTGTTTCAATAAGTTATTTTGTGACTTGAGGTATTTCTTCAAAACTTGCATCTCCTGTAAGGTTTTCGTTAACTTTTAAATCCTCTTTCTTTTCCTTGCAATACGTTGTTTATCTGGGGATACGACTTCCTTAGGTGAAGGTGCACTAGGGGCCTCTACATGTCTTGAAGAATGATTCTTAATTAGTTCCCTTATCTCCTCTTCAACAGTTGTATACTCCTCTTATTCACTCACATAAGTATACTCCTCTGATAGTTTTTCTTTTCCTTTGGTGCTATGCTACTCCTTTTCCTAAGTTTCAAGTGACTCAATGGAATCATATAAAGCTTGTTGATAACTATTTATGATATTGTCAACTTCCACTTGAATAATTGGTGGGATTTGAATTCTTTGCTTTCTAGCCTTCTTGATAGGTATGGCTATTTATTCTTCTTGGTTAAGATACTTTATCATGGATCTAGTTATTCTTTTTGGGACAAATTTCTTCTCTAATTGTTGTTGTGCATGTTTTGTCTGTCGTGCTCTATCTTGTTGTACCTATTATGTCTAGTATTGTTGCCCTACAGTCTATTCCATTGTCACAAAATGAATTATCTTCAAGTATGGTGCCCATATTTCATTCCTTTTAAATGTTTCCCCTTCAACAACCATTTTTATAAGCCCGTGATGGTAAAAAAATTTGTCACTATTTCGATTTCTTTGGGTTATTTTGGACATCTTAATTAAACTTCTTAAAAAATAATAGGGAATATTTAGAGTGATTTCTCCTTTCAAGTGTTGCAAAATCATAATTAGATATAGATTAATTGAGTTAAACCTTCCATCGCAAGTGACATACCTTTGTATTATGAGTTTTATTTCATCCCAAGGATGGTGCAACCAAGTACTAGGCAATCCTTGTTTCCAATTTGGGTTGTTTATAGATCTCTTCATGAAATAAGTCCATGGCCAATCATATATACATTGAGTTTTAAATCATTTTTCACCTCGTTTGGGTAGTCCTTTGACTTGACTCAACATATGTTCTAATAGATGAATAGTTAAATCTTCAACTTGGGTACAATTTCCATCAAATATTAGTGCAAAATATTTTGAAACATTTTTGTTATATCCTTGAAACTTTAAAAGGAAATCTATACAATCCTTCTCCTTTGAGATGTGCATTCATTTACAAGTAAAAACATGGAGAGAGCCATACCTCATCACTATCGCAATACATGCTTATAACCAGTGTAATACCAAACATAAGTACCATGGATACATCAAAAATAGAATCCACATATAGACCAATGCATATACACATCAAATACCAAGTAAATGAACCTTTTATTAATGAATGTAAAAACCAATCCAGAATGGGACTTCCACGTTCCACCTAACCATAGACATGGCTGAACCAAATCTCACTTCATCCAATCACCCCCATGCCATATTCCAAGCATGAATGTGGGACTTTATCAAACACATCAATCAACACCAAACTAGGGCTCAAGAGACTACACCGTTTCAAAGCCAAACTAGTGGTTCCACCTCATGGCCAGACATAACTAACCATCACAGATTGGTCTCTATCCAAGTTTCTCCAGGCCTCTAGAGTGTTTATTCCAACCAGGGCTTCCAATACTAGTAACTCAACCCCAATTATTACAGGGCTTGTAGAGTGTTTTTCCAACCATGGCTTCCAGAACTAGTAACGCAACCCCAGTTGTTTCCAAGCTCGAGAGCGTTTGTCCAACCAAGGCTCCAGGACTAGTAACTCAACCCACCTAGGGCTCCAGAGCATTTGTCCAACCAAGGCTCCAATACTAGTAACTCAACCCAACAATTGTCCATCGGGCTCTAGAGTGTTTTTCCAACAAAGGCTTCCAGGACTAGTAACTCTACCTACAGTTTTCCATCGGGCTCTAGAGAATTTGTCTAACCAAGGCTCCAAGAACTAATAACTCGAACCACAACTAAAGGAATCATGAGAACCAACTAGAAAACAATTAATGCAAATAAACCCACAACACCATGGCTATCCAGGAAATGCAAGGCTAGGAAAATCCACATGCATACACCATTCATGTCAAAACTAGTGAGGAAAACATACATGCAACTTAGTACTTGCACTCATAACATGATGTAGATGTTGATCCCGATGTCCTCTTGCACTTTCCTGCTCTTCCTTTGATTTCTTGATCCAAATCTCCACAAATTCCACACTCTCCAAGAGTTCTCTAAGAATACTCCAAGTGTCCAAGAGTATGAGAGAGAGATAGAGAATAATGAGAGCTCCAAAAATGAACTCACAAAAGCTTACCAAATGATCCTCAGAAACCTTTTTATTAATGAGGCCTCTATTTTCCTCATTTTCCATTATTTTCTGTCATTTCCTCCTTACATGCAACCTGTGACCTTTCACCTTCCATTTCTCCCAATTTCAATTATTTTCATAAATAAAATGTCAATTAATGCCTCATGCCTTTTCCCAATAATTTTTGTTTTTTTTTGCCAATTTCCTTTACCCATAATAAACTGAATGAACACGCACTAGGATGTTTTTACCAACATTTAGCTTGGAATACGTGTCACATCCATCATGGTTATATTTTTCCTTTATTACATTTTACATGGAATTTACACCAAAGTTGTTACATTTGTAATGATGTTTAACAGTTGAGTTGGGATGAGAGTGAGGCCACACCATTGGAATCAGGCACTGCACGTCCTTCACCAATTGCCTATACTCAATGTAGGACAATACTGCCAGGCTCAAGATCAAACTACTGTTAGAAAAAATATATATTACAGAGCAATGGAACACATAAAATATGTAGAACATAAATATAGAAATAACATATAAAACAAGAGAGACACAGACATATGTGGTTCACCCTACTTGGGCTACTTCCACATAAACAACCAGTACTTCCTTTATTTTATCTAGCAAAATGAAGAGACACAACCTATAACAGATCCCCTTTAATATAGTCTACTCTCTCACAAAATCCCCCTTGCTATTTCTTGCTCAGATTATACACAAAATACACAGCCGCAATACAATACCATCATACCACAAAGGGGGTTTCCTTCTAGGGAAAAAAATTATAAATTAAACATAAATTATACCGTCAGATCATTCACTTAATGAATTGACCATATTGACTATGAAATTATAATATTTTACAAGGAAATTTTACATATGTTTTTAGCTTCCGGGGTGCTGCCCCCGAAACCTCCCACAAGGGGGGGCTCATAAAATTGTTGTCACCCCCCCTAGCCCCCCTAGCGGTGATTAAACGATGGGCGAAATTGTTGCCCCGTTAAAAAAAAGGATCCAACGTGGCGATACATAAAGAAGATAATCAGGCTCCACACCCATCAACCACCAGACTCCACCTTATCAAGAGAAGATTGTCATGCTCCACCGCATCTTATCAAGTAGACCTTTTATTTTCTCCCTATCATCAACATATTCCAAAAGAATCATAATTTTTAACTCTCTTAGCCTATTTCGAAAAATATTCCTACCGATGTTTGTATTCAGAAGGTTTAGATCATTACCGAGTAGGCAATAAAAGAGTTGTCACTGCAATGATGTTAATTGAAATATTCCTCTGATGTTACACAAATAAAAAGACTTGTTAAAATCAGAACATATCAAGATGAAAAGATGTTTAACGAGAGTGGAATTCCTCATCCCTCCTATTCAAACAATCCCTACCACCTTAATGGCGTTTTGTTTCATAATTTAATTTTGGAAATCCTCCATGGCTTCGTCCAGTCCAATTGGGTATGCAACCACTTCTAACAAATCCCATTTCATGAATTTCAAAACATCTTCAATAATTCTCTCCAAATACTTGCCTTGGTCATTGAAACAAAAAACAAATGTAGTTGTGATATAAATTACTCGCAATGATTTTAAATGAATCTGAGACACTTCAATGTAGTTATAATGTATGAATTCACCTTTCATTGTTTTTGAATGAAAACCCACAAATGTTTGTAGCTTCTCGGAGGGCCACCTTCCATTTTTCAATCACTTCCATGGCCACTTTGCCTTTCATTTCGTGTTCCCAGAAGGATTCGAAATAGCTTTCCTTGTAAGCATAACGAAGGTCAAAGGGATCAACATCAGAAAACACGGGGATAATTTTGCACTAGTGAGATGAACTCAAAATCCAGTGCAACTCATCCAATCATCAACATGATTCCACATACTTCTCAGAAAAAATAAGAATATGGATGGAGGCATTGTAAGTGGCTCCTTCGATTGCAAGGAAGAGGAAATCTCTCGTGTGAAGTTCCTCCTTGTCTAGAAAGACGCATAACCCAGACTTTGTGAGACGATGGTAGATTATGCTCGCAAGGGTGAGCTTCACATTAGTTTCCTCATGGTTTACGAAAACGTGGTATGTTCTTGAAATTGGTTATGCTACTTGCTCCATAATTACCTATTGCTTCATAATTCCTACCCTCTGATTTCATTGGATTAGATAGACACCAAAATAAATGATCCACTTGACAGGTCACATCAATTGATGGATTTAGGCTATTGCAAATTTTCAATTATTGAAGTCATAGGATATGGCATCACCTATAGGTTAGAGTAATCAACATATTTTCTAGAAGGCAAAGACTATGGCATCGACTAAATTGTAAGTGAAGGCATTATCTACATTTAGGTATTTAGTTGGAATTTTCCAATACTTGAGATTGTGATATTTTGTTTTTAAAATATTTTTTAATATATAAATATAAATAAATTCAATATTTAAAAATAAATTAATTGAATTCATCATTTAAAAATTTAAAAATTAATTCAAACACTAAATTATGAAATTTAAATTTATAATTATAATAAATGTTTAAGGCATTTCGGAAATTAACTAAAAATATTTCCATAACATAAAATAATTAGACTATAAAAACCTTTGAAAATGTTTTTAAAAGGGTTTGTACAACACGTGCCCTTCCAATACCACCTCCAACACTACCATCTTAAACATTCACACAACAACGTCTTTGATCGCAAGTTTTATATATACCTTGTGAACTTCAAGGGACTCTTCACCTTCAACTAGGGTGTCTACACTCATTTTAGCACCAAAGAAATTGTCAAAAAAATCGCTTCTGATCAGGATATTTTCTTCCAAAATTTTCCTTTTTTCCATTATGAAGATGAGCTAGTTGAGCATCTTGACGAGATCCAAAAGGGAGATCAAGAGCAATTGTTCTTCTCCAAATCCTTCTTTCGTTCTAAGTCGCGACAGAAGACGTCATTAATATTTAATATTTGTGGCCTTCATGTGAACACAATGTCTTTGGCTACCCCTTGATCGCACCTCTTCTCATCATGGAATGTGCTTCATTATTTATATTTTTAATTTTTTATGTGGCGATGTACGAAGAACTCTCAGATTTTGTGTTTCACTTGACAAAATAATGGTTGTGTGCATGTGAATTGCACACTTGTTATTGAACATTTTGACTTAATGCAATTTTAACTCATTCATGTGACTGATCAATTCCAAATCCCACACATTCTCCTCTCGATCTTTGTTCTCATCTCCATCCAAATCTTGAACACCTCACATTCTATTTCATTATCCATATATTTTGCTTGATTATTGCTTTCCACATTCCCCCACTCCTATCGGCGTTCCTTTGCACCTCTCGATGCAATTGCTAGTATTATTTTTGGTTCAAATATGCATTTTAAAGGTTTTTTAAATTCTCTGAATAAATCTAGTATGTCAATTTTTTCTGAGTATTTTAGATGATTTTTCTATTTTTTCAAGCTTATTTTTTGGGTTGAAATTTAAAATCTCAAATCACAATCTTATTGGCTCAGATGTTATTTGAAAATTAGAAAAAAAATTGAACCTTAGGTAACAATCTATTGTTCAGAGTAAAAAAAATTTTATATGCTGAAATCCAATGAAAATATACCCTAATCCATACCCCTAGACGCTATTTATTCATGGTTTTCTAGATACACGACTTCTATTTAGGCTTTTTTTTATGGTAGAGAACCTAGAATCGAGTCTTTTTCTGGTGTTCTGAATGATATAGAGGATCAAATCCTTGAAACTAATCACAAAGCTAATCCTAATTCAAAAAGGAAGAGGAAAATAGTGAAAATACTGAGCTCCAAGTTAAAGATAACTTTGGACCATGAAATCATTGGAACAGGTCGCAGATTTTATGGGCCTGGCCTTGATTTAAATATTTTATAATAGGTAGGCCTCTGGTTGGAGTCTAAATCACTAAATTCAGGTCTCTTGGATCCCTATTATAGGTTCTTCGCCAGTGTTCCATATTTTGGCCAACGGGTGGTTAAGATTCATCTTATAAAGAAAAGAGGATTTGTGAGTGACGGGGAATAATGATGTGGTGTAGGAGGATACAAAAAATATGAAAGAAAGTCTCATCACCAACTCAGACTTCTTAAATTTTAGCGTTTGGAATTTATTTGTAAGTAGTCCCACTTGTGTTTAGATTTTGGTTCGTGGGTTGTTTTAAAGGAATATTTAATTATTCCTCTAAATTATGTGAGTAGAACTCTATTTTCAACTCGTCTTGAGAAATCTTGCAAGGAAAACATGTGTTTTTCTCCTTTTCGAGCAGTCATCCCCATAGTGTATGGAAGATATCGAGTCCCATTAGTTGGAATATGAATTTTTCAACATAAAATTGAAGGTATTTTTCACATCTAAGCAATGTGTGATCGGGAAGGAATCTAATGATTGCCCAGGGGATTTGGAATAAGATCCAATTCTAGAAACAACATTGGGTTCAATAACAAGAAAATTGTTCTAGAGCTAACTCGTTTGCAACTAGGATTTTATGCCTACTGATGTAATTGTGAAATCCAGTGAGATTCTAATGGGAAGCAAAAATTTTGTTTCTCTTATAAGTTTCTAACCTCTTTTGTTATGGATTCAAATTTCGATAAAGTTCATTTTCAAGGAAGTGGGCCAAACTAATTAGTTATAAATAGTTATGGTGTTTATGAGGAATAATAAGTTTCCTCGAAAGCCTTTTTTATCAACATTTTGTTAGAGGATATTGTTATCAGAGGGAATATTTCTTAACTTTACCTATTTCTAGGGAATAGGTCTAGGGGTTGAATGCCAACCTGGACAACGAAGCTGCATATTTCAAATACAAGTTAGAAGAAGCTAGATTAATAGTGGTGGAGCTCCTAGAACTCGTTCCAACCTAATATAACAATAGAGGAGGTTCTAAAAGGATAGGTAAGAGACTTGACAGATTTTTGGACCTAGAGTCCTTGATGACAGAAGTGGACCAACTCAGATTTTGGGTGGAAGCCATTGGTTTCTCCAATCAAAGTGTTATTTTTCTTCCAATTAAAAAATTGAATTCCAAACCATCCAGTCCGTTCAAAAATTTAGTATCCGTTGGTTGGAGGAAGACTATAGTAAGTCGATTGAAATTGAATACATAAGGTATCATTGAGATCAATGAGAGTCAAGTTGCTTCTACTTCAACAAAAAAATTAAAAAAAAAAACTCATTAAAGGAATTTCCCTTAGAATTTCTTTAAAGGGTAATGGTTTTTCATTGCAAAATGTTTTTGTCTATATTCCATGTTCATCATGTCTTTTAAATTTTCCAAATTATATCATTTTTCTTCAAATTCAGAAAAATATTTATATTGTAATTTTTTTTGGGGTCAAATAAGATTCAACCTTTCTGTCCTTCCATTTTACCAAAAACTTTGAATGAAATTTTCAAAATCCAAGCTTTTATAAATATTTACTTTTTATTTTTATTTTTAATTATTATATTTGTCTTTGATATTTTTTTAATTATTATATTCGTGTTTTAATCTAAGAGGGATATCAAACTTGTAGTTCTAAAAAATTATAATTTTTTTTTCCTATCTTTTGATTACTTATTAAAAAAAGAAAGGAAAGAGAAGGTGAGAATTTTGTTTACAAACTTTTATATTGGTGATCTAATGTTCTAACTTTTTTACAACCATCTATAATTGTAAATTTTGTGTTTTTGCACTTTTTTCAAAGTTAAGAATTTTAGTCAACACTATTATCTTTTAAAGGAACAATAGAAAAACTTCACTGTAAAAAAATTGTCTAGTTTTTTGAGGATATCATATGCCAAATAGAAAAACTTTTTAAATTTTGTAATTTTAAATTTATTTTCTTGTACTGCAATTAAAAAAATTCACTAAATATTCTAAAAAATAATAGATTTTTCCCTTAATAATGTACTCTCACTAGTACCTCATCAATGCATATTTAATTTCTTATATGGAAAAATAGGATTTTGGTATTAATAATAAGGAGTGGGAAACTTTCATTCTTTATTCCATATATATTCACATTGTAGCTTTAACTATCGATCAATTACTTACATCTACTTTTAAAATTAATGTTTATATTTAAAATTTTATTAATTCTTTAATTTAGTTAAAAATATATAAGATAAAAAAAGTGTTTTATAAATATATAGCTACTTATTTAAGGAAAAATAACTTTGAGGTTGGTTTTGAGGCTTGGAGTGATCCCTTAGTTCATTCTGTTTCAACGAGAGACCAATAGGTTTGGTAGGGGATGTTGATTTTGAGTACTCTTCCTTGGGTCACTACATTTGACTAAGAGACCATATGGTTAGGGAGATTGACCATTTTGACATCGAGATCATGATTCCTCCCTTGGGTTGTGGACCGAGACACTATATAGTAAGGGATTTTGATATTAAGATGTGGATTTCTCCCTTAGGTCATTGAGCTTAACCAAGAGACCCTTGTTTATGGTCAAGGAGATGGACCCTGTATACTCTCTTAGGTCATTGGGTTTGACCAGGAGACCATTGGTATGGGCAGAAAGTTTAATCCTGATTAATCCCCCAAGTCATTGTCTTTGACTGAGAGACTAGTATGCTGGTTGAGGAGGTTGATGTTGTGTTCTCTCTCTTAGGTCATTGATTTTGAATGAGAGACGAGTGTGATGGTAAGAGATATTTACTTCAATTACACTCTCTGGTCATTGAAATTGACTGAGAAATCATTTCATATGGTTGGAAATTTTGGCCTCATAAATGATGTTTATTGATCCCATGGTCTGTTGGGTTTTGTCTTTGATGCCATTGGTTTTGGATTATGGGATGAACTTGATGTTATGAACCTTTCCTTATGATGAGACTTGTACATTTTATCTCTCCCTTAGGTCATTTATGAAGAGGCTAGTGGATTGTTTTTGGAGATTGATCTTGAGAGAGAATGAAAATTACCTCCCTAGCTAAGAGGGTTGAAAAATTATAGCTCTCGTCAATATTTTCAAAAGATAAATTTATTGATTCAAGCATGATCATGTATTTGTAAAAAAAAAAAAATCATAAAATTCATTTTTCATGACCTTGAAAATGAAACAAAAATTTGAATTTATCTTTATTGGTTTATTACTCTCACAAGTGCTCAAGTAAACTCCTCCAAGATCAAGTCCTCTTACCCAAGGGACACACCTATTTGCATGGACGAATAACTATATATTGTGCATATTTTCTCTCCTTCAAGGTAAATTTCAAATCATCTTATTTGAGGCTAATATGAGCTATCTAAGGCTTCTAATATCTATGGAACATATGAAAATTATGAGGAATATTATATATGGAACATATGTGAAGAATGAGACAGATTACATGTGGAACCTATGTAGATTTTAGGCATATATTTTCTATGGTTAAGTGTGAATCTATGGTATATATCTTTAGTGGAACAACACAAGCCTAAGGCATTATATCTTTGTGGAACTATGTGGAACTATGGCTCATTGTATTTGTAAGATATGTGAGGGTATGTGGCACATATCTCTGTGGATATGTGAAGCTTGTTAGAGGGCTGGCTTGGCACTTGTGGGAGGTCATCATTATGGTTTATTCTTGTCTATTTGTCTTTTCAAAGATATGTTATTGTAGCTGATGTACAGATTGGATTGAATTTGACATTATCTCATAAGGGAAGGTTGTTTGGCTTTCCCCTTGGGGTTTTTCCCTAGTCATTAAAAAAAAAAATTTGGTGTCTCTTGTCTTATTGCTTACTACAATATCTATTGTTGCTCTAATGTTATTGGTTCAAGTTTTCAAGTATAACTACTTAATGATTGAAATATTTCAAAAGAAGTCAAATTATATCATTCGAAGTAGTTATAAATTTGAAAAATGCTCTACTCTTGTATGCTACTTGAAAATTAACACTTAATAGACCCTCTACACACTCACATGAGTGGTTTGTATGTAATGGCCAAGTTGGAGAGATTTTTTTTCTTAAAATAATATACAATACTTATAAAGTTATTGATGTCTTTGACATTGTGATTTGGTCACGATCTCTCAAGATTGTTGAGGGTAAAATCAATATATATATAGATGAAATTATATACATAGAAAGTTTTCAATCTATATCTAAGTTGATTCTCTATTTCATTCTATGTCTAAGTACATTCTATAAACAATTTTGGGAAACTATAAACCAGATCACAATATCATGTATACATTAGTAACTTTGTAGGTGTTGTAGATTATTTTGATCAAATATTTATTTCCAACTCTGTCCATTCCATACATACCAATCACATGAACTTGTGGAGCTTCAGTGAACAAAGTAGTGTTCAAATGCAACATTAACAAAGTTACATGTGGTAATATAGTCCTAGAACGTAGAATGAGCTCTCAAACATGGCCATCTCTATCTTAGAGATAGATTAAGGTGTAGTAAAAGGCCAAGTAAAACAATGCATATATGTTATTCTTTTTGGTTCAAAGATGTGCTTTAAAGGTTTTTAAATTCTATGAATAGATCTAGAATGTCAATTGTGGTTGATTAATTTAGGTGGGTTTTGTGCTTTTCAAGCTTACGTTTTAGCTTGAAATTGAAAATGGGAAATTTTATCGAAGAAAAATCATAATCTTATTCACTTAGATGTGATTTGAAGGTTTTTAAATTTTTTTAAGCTACCTATGATAACAATATGAATAAAAAATTGTTCATAGAATAAATTCTTTTATATGCTGAATTCCAATGAAAATATACCAAATGCCTACCCCTAGAAGGGATAACAATGTCATCCTACTTAAAAAGCAGATAAAGTGTTCTTAAGTATTGCTAGATACAATACTCGTATTTAGTGTTCTATTTGTGGCAAAGAGCCTAGACCTGGAGTCTTTTTTAGTCTTGAAAATGATAAAGAGTATCAAATCGTGAAAGCTAATCATATGTGAAACTTAGGGAAGAGGAAAAAAGTAAAAATATGAAGCTCCAAGTTAGATATAACTTTGGGAAAGGAAATTACGTTGGAACAAACCACAAATTTTATGGGCTTGGACTTCATTTAAATATTTTAGAATAGGTAGGCCTTTGGTAGGAGTCTAAATCACCAAATTCAAGCATGTTGGAGCCCTATTCTAGGTTATGCTCCACATTCCATATTTTGACCAAGGGTTAGTTAGGATTCATCTTTTAAAACTAGGAGGATTCACTAATGTTGGAAAATAAGAATGTGAAATTTCTTTACATTTTGGTTCATGCATGTATGGGTTGTTTCAAAGGATGACTTAATTATTCCTTGAAATTGTGTGAACTAGACCTCTAATTTCATCCCTTCTTGAGAATTACGGGGAGGAAAACATGAGTTTTTACTCTTTCTTTTTGGGCATTCATCCCCATATTGTATGGACCATGGACAAGATCCAGTCCCGTTAGTCTGTAGTGGGAATTTTTTGAACGAAAGTGGAAGGTATATTTTAATCTAAGAAAGATATAATGGGGAAGGGAGCTAAAAATTGTCTAGGGGATTTGGAATAAGAACCAATTCTAGAACGACACTGGGTTCAGTAAGGATAAAATTATTCCCAAGACATGCTCAACACAAATATGTGGAAGAGATTAAATATGGGGAGAAAAATCCTTAGAGGGAATCCTTGGAGCTGGGAAATTCCCTAGAATGTTCTTAAATTATAATTCTATATATCAACTTGAGGGTTCTAGGAAGTCACCCTAAAATGCTTTTGCTCATTAGATAAGTATAAATTCACTAGCTAAATATTCTTTTGATATAATAAAACATTGACCTAGCTTATAGGTTGGAAATTGTTCTAGAGCTAGCCTGTTTGTAACTAGGATTTTATGTCTAGTGATGTAATTGTTGCAGTCTGGTGGGGTTCTAATGGGAAGTAGAATTTTTGTTTATTTTCTAAGTTTATAACACCTTCTGTTTTGGATTCATATTTGGACCAAGTTCATCTTCAAGGAATTGGGCCAAACTATCTCAGTTATAAATAATTATGGTGCTTATGAGAAGGAATATGTTTTCTTGAAGGTTTTTTTATCGACATTTTGTTAAAGAGGAGAAGATTGTTATTGGGGTAATCTTAACTTTACCCATTTCTAGGGAAGAGGTCTACGGGTTAAATGCTAGTCTGGACAAGGAAGCTACATATTTCAAATACAACATAAGAAGAAGCTATATTAGTAGAGGTGGATCTCCTAGAGTTGATTCCAACCTAATATAACAATGGAGGAGGCTCTAAAATGATAAGCAAGAAGTTAAATGGACTTTTGGTCTTGAATTCCTTGCTGACAGAGCCGAACCAAAACAAAACTTGGTAGAAGCCATTGGTTTCTTCAATCAAAGTGTTATTTTTATTCCAATGAAAAAATAGTATGCCAAGTTGTCCAATCTCTTCGAAAATTTGATGTCAATTGGTCGAAGTAGGAAGTCTACAATAATTTTACTAAAATTGAATGCATAGGTATGAATTGAGATCAAGGAGACTCAACATTAGGGAATTTTGAGGTCTAAAATCAACGTCATAAGGAAAATAATAAGATAAGGCCTGTGATTTTTTAGAGAAAAGAAAGGAAACTATTTTTTCTATTATATTTTTTATTTATCTCCTTGTGGGTTCACTCAAAAGTAAAGAGTAGACATCTGTTGGATGTAGAATTAAATTCCACATCCAATGAGCACCAACTATGCATACTTCTGGGTAGATCCACATCGAAAATATTGAAAATACAAAATGTGGTATTTTCAATATTTTTTGATGTGGATTTACGCAGAAGTATGTAGAGTGTGTACTTTTTGGATGTGGAATTTAATTTTGTATCCAATGGGTGTCTACTCTTGACATTTGACTTAATCTACAAGGAGATAAGCCAAAATTACGATTAAAAAAATTAGGTTTCTTCTTTTCCATCCAAACTATTTTTGCTTGGGGATGACATCATCATCTTAATCCAATTGGTTCTTTTAAAGTTAATTTTGTTAGTACATTTTTTGTTTTGAGACCAATTTTTTTACCTCAAAATTATCCTAATGTCTACTTCCAGTTTATATCTACTCTATAAAAAAAAGTTTAAAAATGAATTCAAAGAATTTCTTTAAATGGGAATGGTTTTTCATTATGGGGGATTATGGTTTATCTTCCATGTCCACCATGTCCTTTTTTTTTTTTTTTTTTGCTAGGTAATGTGATTCCTAAGATGACGTGCACACCTAACTTGTGGCTTGAATAGTTGTGACCTAGAGGCATCTAAGTTGTCAAAATCACCTGAGGATCGCAATTTGAACTAGCTTGAGCCACACTAGCCCTTAGCATGGCTCGATTTTTTCTCAAAGAGTTTCAAATTGGTGACCTTTACATTACAGAGTGCCTTAACAAAACACCTTATCATTGTCTTTTCTACACCCTACGTAATCTGATTTTATGAAAAAGGTATTATTGACGTCTATGTGAGCAACTTATATTAATTAGTGCAATAGATCGAAAAGATTGTGAATAACATAAAAAACATGAGAAAATGAAAACATAATCAAACACATTAACACAACAAGAATTTAATAACGGAGTTCACCAGACTTCCTGGCTATGTCTCTGGGTCCTTAGATTCTAGTGCTGACCTCTTTATTTAGTCTTCAAAATGCTTTTACAGGTATGAGCTCAAAAACAAAGACTCAAATGAGAAAATGGACCTCATCATTGCGATCGTCTCGAAATTTCGGTCAAAATGAGTATAAACTTGCCTATGTTTTTCCATTGTGACCTCCAAACCCCTTGGAGAATCCAAAACCATTTCTTCTCTGCACAAAACCACTTTTCCTGCACAAAAACCACTTATTCCTGCACAATTAACACATCGATGTGTGTGCTCCTAGTTTGGGCAGATTCGGCTCTGCAAAGGTTGAATTTATAGTTCGAAGACTTGATTAACAAGCACTACCGCATAACGCAGTTGGTAAGTGCTCTTATGCAAAGGCACTTGTTATATAATTTTTGGATGTCAGCGGGTCGAAACCCCTACTCGACCATTCCTCTTCACCTTCGTTCATTGCATACCATATATAACAATATTTAAATGTTGCATTTAAACCTTGGATAAAACCATCTGGTGGTTACGTTGATACGTTACGATATATATTAATATATCGCGGTGGCATTAAACTTTGGATATAATTCCGAACCATATATAGCATATGATATCTATCAAATATATCTCTCATTTAACACTATATAAGGTTGTGATATGGTTGGTTTAAAATATATGCGGCGGTAATGTTTACAGTGATAACATTACATTGAAATATGTGGTGGTTTATGATAATACATATCTTAATATATATGTGGTGGCATTTAAAACATATTTTCGTTACATTGCAACATATTAATGTGTGGCATAAACTAAGGTTCTGGTGGCACATATAAATGTTAACATATGCATTCAATACCATATGACGTGTTGGCCCAACCATTGCCAAATCTACAACAAAAACTTAGCATTTCAGGAGGTCATGGGTTCGATCCTCCGTGACCCCCAAAATTTTGGAAATAAGGCCAAATTGGGCAAAATCCGAGTTGTCATGTGTCATCCTTGGATTGGCCCATTGCAACCAATCACAATGTGCCACGTCATTGATCCTGCTAACATCACCCTGGATAGGTGGCATGTTCTCGGGATGACACATGTCTTGCTGACGTCATCTTTGACCATTGACTTCGACTATTGACTTTGACTTTGACTTTTTTCCATTTTTCCGTAGTTTGCCATAAAATTTTACTTGCAATATATTCATCCTATGAACTTGGTTTTACGTGTCGTTCACACCGTTGGAATCTTGTCGACGACCACTTCAACTTGATCATATTCTCATCTGCATTTGAAGACTTAGATCTGGAGACAAAACTGAATCAATTTTGGATCACTCCTCCGCATTGGAAGCTTTTGGACCACCAAAAGTTGGTTTTAGCTGTTGAGTAAGAGAGGATATTTTTCCTTCACTTTTCTAATTTCTATCCATCGTGATTTAATTGTATTTGTACCTTTAAGTCCAACTCTAGGATATTCAACTTCTCCTCGTCGCAAATTCCTTATTCTCATGTCAAGAATTGTGTCCTCCTGCAACCCGTTGAGATACTCTGGTGAAAAATCTTTGATGGAAGGTACCTGACTTTGCTCTTCTAGATATTCAATCAATGAAGGTTCATACAATCACAAATTTTCCACATTTACGACGAAATATATCTGCATATAAGCTTCCCCTTGAAGTATTTCTTTGTTGATGTACAACCAGACTTGATCACCAACCTGAAAACTATGCTCAACTCGATGCTTGTCATGCCTCGCTTTATACTTTGCTTTGCTATTTCACAATTGTTCATGTACTTCCTGGTGAATTTCCTGGATCTATTCAATGAACTTGGTTGCTTTGTCCACATCACTATGTCCATCAACTACTATGTCTTTACCAAAGACAAAATCCAAGGGAGACTTTGGTTCAAAACCAAAAAAAGTCTCAAATGGAGATCTTTGAGTAGAAGAATGTTTCGCATGGTTGTAAGAATGTTGTAATTAACACAAATTCTCATCCCAAAACTTGGGATGCTTGCTGCAATAACCTTGAAGCAACTGCACCACTGTCATGTTTACCACTTCTGTCTAGCCATCTGTTTCCGAATGAAATTACGTGCTCTTATTTAACCTAGTGTCCATGAGTTCCCATAAACTTGACCAAAATTTCCCGACAAATCAAGAATCTCGATCAGATATAATAGAGGTGGGTAACCCAAAGTGAACCCATACATTTTGAAAGAACAAATTTGCAGTTTTTTCAGCTGTGACCTGTTTAGTACGTGGTGTCAAAATACACATCTTACTGAACCTATCCACAACTACATACAAATAATCATGACCTTTCCTAGACATTGGCAATCCCCCAACAAAATCCATGGATAAAATTTCCCATGGACGAGAAGTAATTGGAAGTGGATTGTACAAGCCTAATTTTCTGTTACTTGGCTTGCTTATAGCACACATAGTACATCCTCTAATATATCTTGAAAATGTTTCATTATTTCGTGGCCAATAGCAGAATCTTTGTAATTGTGCAATTGTTTTACTTACACCAAAGTGACCTGAAATTAGAGAAGTATGTGCTTCTCGAGTCACATTAACTCTTTCAGTTTGTGGAATGTATAATTTTTTCCAAATGATAGAATATTTTGTCCTTTATGAAATAATCCAATTCTTCTACCTGGTTGCCATGAATTAAAGTCGCATATACATCCTTAAAATCTGTTTCTTGAGCATACTGTTTAATATAGCTTTCATGCATTACTGAATTATGCTTAGGAATTGTCGATGCATTTATGATTGGTCTTGCTAACATGTCTACAACCTTATCATATATGCCTTTTTTATATTTGATTACAAGATGAAATTGTTGTAAGAAACCCATCCAACAGTAGTGTCTTGATTGTTACAATTTAGTTTGTGAGTGTAAATATTGTAGTGGTTGATGATCTATGTGTATGATTGTTTATTTTCCCATTATGTAATGTTTTCACATTTTAACACTCTATACTAACGCATATAATTCTTTATTGTATGTAGGATAGTTAACTACTGTTGATGTGAATGTCTCAGAATGAAAGCATATAGGCTTTTTGTGCTGCATCAACACTGCCCCCATGGCATATTCACTTGCATCTGTCTCTATCTCAAATGGATAATGAATACCTGGCATTGCTCGTACTGGCGTTGTACTGATCCTTTCTTTCAATGTGTCGAAGGCTTTCTACTGTTTGCCTCCCCACTGAAACACCTGTTTCACACTTGTCAAAGCATGTAGAGGAGTTGCAATCAAAGAAAAATTTGAAATAAACTTTCTCCAGTATTGTGCTACCCCTAAGAAACTTCTAACTTTTGTACCAGTATTGGGCTTAGGCCAATTTACAATGACTTCGACCTTAGAGGGATTTATCTTCAATTCACCACCCCCTACAATATAACCCAAATAATTTAAAGATGTCCTGCCAAATTCACATTTTGACAGTTTTACATGGATATTTTCTCTGTTTAACACATCTAAAATGTGCTTTACATGCTTTATATGTTCATCCCATGTCTTACTAAAAAAAAGAATATCATGTAAGTAGACTATTACAAAATCATCTAGAAATGGTCTAAAAACATCACTCATGACACGCATGAATGTAGTTGGAGCATTGGTCAAGCCGAAAGGCATAACCATCCATTCATAGAGCCCTTGCTTCATTTTGAAAGCAGTCTTCCATACATCTTGTTCTGAAACTCTGATCTAATGGTAGCTTCTTCGTAAGTCTAACTTAGTGAAGTAAACTACATCTTTCAATTGATCTAATAAATCGTCAATTCGAGAAAGAGGATAATGACTCTTTATTGTTACTTTATTTAATGCTCAGAAATCAATGCACATTCTCCACGAACCATATTTCTTACGCTCCAACACAATAGGTGATCCACATGGTGAAGTGCTTGGTCGAATAAACCCTTGATCGAGAAATTCATGTACCTGCTTCTTTATTTATGCAATCTCTAAAGATGATAACATGTACATTCCAATGTTAGGAAGAGGAGCATCTGGCTGCAAATAAATCTCATGTTCTATATGTCACTTGAGAGGAAGCCCTTTAGGCTCTTGAAACAAAATATCATAATTAGAAATAACTTTAACTAAACCTGCTTTCTGTTTAGGATTACAACCTTGAAAAGCATCGAATTTATCAAGATCCTTTTCTTTTACAATCATAAGTAAAAATTGTTTACTTGAATTTATAATTCTTTTCATTTTTCCTAAATTTATGAGAGTGTATTTATCTTTGAGTTAATGAGCTCTTAATACATATTCGATTCCATCTTTAGTGAATTGATACTTATTCGCCCTTCGATAGAAGACAACATCTCTATCATACAAGTATGGACTCTCTAGTGCAATTCCACATATATCTAATAGGACTATATCTAATTCAACCTCATCTACAAACTCTAATCCAATTGAAAAATGAAGTTTGCATTGTTTCGTAACCTGTAGTTTAGTTTTATCAAAGACCCAACCCAATGGGTATGGATTTTTATGAGGTTTAGTTTCAATACCCAATTTCTTTACAATTGATTCAGCAATCAAATTAACTTGAGAGCCACTATCAAAAAAGTATCAATTTTAGTATGCTTGGAAACAACTCTAATATGAAATAACTCATTTATTTTCCTCTCATCATTTTCATTATCAACAGAATGCGAAGAAGTAGTTGTAGATGTTTGAGAATTTTTACCTTTTATACCTGTAGCTATAATTGTTGTTTCGTCTCCTGAATATGATCCCAAGTCCTTTTGCATAGCAACAACATTCTTTCACTCTTTACTTCCAAACTTTTTAGGCTTCAATTTTGGATGCAGTGCCCAGCAGTGTGCCTCAACATGTCCTTCTTTCTTACAGTGAGTGCATGTAGGATTTTCTTTCTTTACAGTGTTCGCTTTCCTTTCCTTCCATTTTAGTTTCTTCTTTTCCTTATTCTTGATTTTAGTAGATTTAGATGACTTTCCAACATCACGAGATGCATTTTTACCCCTAGCTTCTAGATGAGTTACTTGAACTGATACATCATCTAAGCTAGTCGGATTAAACATCAGTATGGCATGCCTCAAATAACTATGTAGGCCACCTATGTATTTCAATAACGTTTCTGGGGAGTCCAATGATATGCCTAGTGTCAAAGATCTTTTACGAAATTCCTGAGTATAACTTTGGACACTTTGACCCTTTAACTCTCGCAATGTTTGCCACCTCATCATAGCTTTTTGCATATAAGCCAAAGGATAAAATTTCTTTTTAATAGAATAAATAAATTCATTCCATGTCAAAATGATTTTACCATGTTTTTGAAGATCTTCTTGTGTCTTACCTTCCCACCATACAAGTGTGGTTCCTCCAAGACGAAGGCTAGCAACATGGATCTTCTTTCTTTCTGAAAAAACTTTATGTACCCTGCTATAAACTTCAATTTGTCTTATCCAATTATCAAGATTTTCAGCATTAAGTTCACCATCATAAATTGGCAAATCAAATTTTACATCTAATTTGATCAAAGAGGATTTCTTACTCTTTTTCTTTTAAATAGAAGAACTAGATTTATGAGAAGAAGATGATGATGATGATGATGGTGATGATGGAGGAGATGGTGGAAATAATGAATAAGGTTTTTCACCTGATTCTTTGTCTAGTATAGGTGATGAAGTGTCTTCACCTTTGCCCTTTTTAAACTCCCTTATACATCTCTTCTACCATCGCACGTATTGTCATGAAGTTGTCCAAGAATTGAGCTTATGTTACCAATACGTTTTCTTCCGTCATCTTCTTTTGTGAAAATACCCTTCCAATCTCTGGATTTGCTTCAACAAGTTCTCCTTCACCTCACTTGGACTTTGACCTAGTAAGCATTCAATTTTCACATGACACTATCAAACCTTTAAAAATTTAACCTTAAGCTCTGATACCACTTGATTTGTATTTATGAAAAAGACATTATTGACGTCTATGTGATAATCTTATGTTACTTAGTGCAATAGATCAAAAATATTGTGAATAACATAAACAACATGAGAAAATCAAAACATAGTCAAACACATTAACACAACAAGAATTTAATAATGAAGTTCACCAGACTTTCTGGCTACGTCTCTGGGTCCTTAGGTTCCAGTGTTGACCACTTTATTTAGTCTTAAAAATGATTTTACAGGTATGAGCTTAAAAACAGAGACTCAAATGAGAAAATGGACCTCACCGTTGCGACTGGCTCTACATTTCGGTCAAAATGAGTACAAACTTGCCTATGTTTTTCCACTGTGACCTCGAGACCCCCTAGAGAATCCAAAACCACTTCTGCTCTGTAAAAAACCACTTTTCCTAGACAAAAACCACTCTAGATACACAATTACCACCTCGATCTGTGTGCTCCTAGTTTGGGCGAATTCGGTTCTACAAAGGATGCATTTACAGTTTGGAGGCTTGATTAACAAGCACTACCGTATAGTGTAGTTGGTAAGCGCGCTTGTGCGAAGGTGTTTTTTATATAACTTTTGGAGTTCAGTGGGTCGAAACCCCCACCCGACCATTTCGCTTCACCTCTGTTCGTTGTATACCATATATAACAATATATAAATGTTGCATTTAAACCTTGGATAAAGCCACCGGTGGTTACGTTGATACGTTACGATACATATTAATATATCGTGGTGGCATTAAACTTTGGATATAATTCCGAACCATATATATTATATGATATATATCAAATATATCTCGGCATTTAACACTATATAAGGTTGTGATATGGTTGGTTTGAAATATATTCGTCGGCAATGTTTACGGTGATAACGTTACATTGAAATATGCGGTGGTTTATGATAATACATATCTTAACATATATGTGGTGGCATTTAAAACATATTTTCGTTACATTGCAACATATTAATGTGCGGCATAAACTAAGGTTCTAGTGGCACATATAAATGTTAGCATATGCATTCAATACCATATGACGTGCTGGCCCAACTGGTGCCAAATCTCCAATGAAAACTTAACATTCTAGGAGGTTAGGGTTTCGATCCTTCCTGACTCCCAAAATTTTGGAAACAAGGCCAAATTGGGCAAAATATGGGCTGCCACGTGTCAGCTCCAGATTGGCCCATTCCAACCAATCACAATCTGCCATGTCGCTGATCTTGCTGACATCACCCTGGACAAGTGGCATGTTCCTGGGATGACACATGTCCTGTTAATGTCACCTTTGACCTTTGTCATTTTGCCCTAGTTTGCCATAAACTTTGACTTGCAATATCATCGTCATACGAACTTATTTTTATGCATCGTTCGCACCGTTGGAATACACGTCATTCACATCGTTGGAATCCTGTCGACAAGCACTTCAACTTGATCCTATTCTCATCTGCATTTGAAGACTTTGATCTGGAGGAAAAACTAAATATATTTTGGATCACTGTGGGCTTATATCCATCATATCTTTTCAAAATTTCAAGATTATAATATTTTTGTTTTTTAATTTTGAAAATTATTTTATTATAATTTTTTTTGGAACAATAATATTTCACCCTTTTAGTCTTTCCAATTTCCATAGAACTTTGAATAAACTATTCAAAATCCAAGTGTTTTTAAATGTTTTATTTTGAATTAGTTTCTAACTAGTATATTCATACTTTAATATAAGCTAGAGATAAATTTATAGTTTCAAAAAATTTCAATTTTTATCTTACAATTTTTGTATTTTTTTCACTAGGGCCATCATGTTTGGATGGAGGTTTTGTCACTTATTTGAAGGAAAAATAGTGAGAACCATGTTCACAAATCTTCATATTGGTAATTTGATATTTTAAGTTGAACAAACCTTCATTTTGGTGATTTGATATTTTTACATTAATTGGTATTGTAAATTTTGTAGTTTTTACATTTTTTTAATATTAAAATCTTTAGTCAAAACTATTATTTTCTACACTTTTTTTATATTTAAATTTTTAGTCAAAATTATTATTTTTTAATGGAGTAAAACTAGAACAACCTCCATCTAAAGTTGTCTAGTTTGTTGAGGACATCTAATAAGAAAATTTTTCTACATTTGTGATTTTGAATCTTTTTCCTCCATTGAAATTTCAAAAAAACACTTAATTTTTTCTAGAAATAATGAATTTTTCTTTAATAATTTACTCTCAAATCAACAAAATAAGATATTGATCTTAAATGAGTACAAATGGAATTTTTCATATGATATTAGTCCTAAACACGTACAAGTGGAATTTTTCATTCTTTACTATAGATATATCAACATTATTGCCTAGTTTTTGATGCAATTTATCGATAATATGCTTGTTTTTGAATTAGAATTAATTTTTATATTTAAAAATTTATTAATCTTAAAATTTATAGACAAGTTCGCGTGCCTCGTGTGTATGAAGTGGCAGTCGAGTTGCAGGAAACGGTAATCCTTCTTCAACCAATGGCAAGTCTAAACTGTTTACAAGTTCCCGTGACAGGTGTGTATGGAATGGCAGAGCTGGGAAAATCTTGTTGCTTAAAATAGTGTACAAAGTTATTGATGTTTTTGATGGTGTGATTTGGTCACTCTCTCAAGATTAGATTGTTGAGGCAAACAACATGGATTTAAATATAGATGAAACTACATACATATTAAATTTTCATTCTATATCTAAATTAATTACCTAAACAATTATGAGAATCTGTAACCTAGATCACAATATCAAATATACAGCACTAACTTAGTAGGGGTTGTAGAGTGTTTTCAGTGAACAAAAAATATTGTTCAATTGTAACATTAACAGAGTCACGAGTTGAACTCTGGTCCAGCGACGTAGAATGGGCTCTCAAACATGGCCATGCCTTTGTTCGACATGGATTAAGGCGTAGTTAAAGACAAAGTAAAGCGACGTATAACGACGTAGTTATATTTTGGTTCAGAGATGTGATATAGAAAAATTTAAATTCTGTGAATAGATCTAGAATGTCAATTCTGGTTGAGTCATTTAGGTGGTTTTTCTACTTTTTAAGTTAAAAGCTAGAAATCTCAGATCCTATCAAAGCAAAATCACAATCTTATTCGCTAATGTGAACTAAAATACGCCCTAATCAATTACCCCTAGAA
The DNA here is from genome assembly GCA_034641835.2 of Pinus albicaulis. NCBI lineage: Eukaryota > Viridiplantae > Streptophyta > Pinopsida > Pinales > Pinaceae > Pinus > Pinus albicaulis. Next base: position 771,207,986 of record CM076581.1, on the reverse strand, counting down.
GCGATATGAATGCCGGCTTACTTTTCAAGTAGATAAAGCGTTCTTCAAGGTTTGTTAGATAGAAAATTTATATTTAGGGTTGTGTTTGTGGCAAAGGGCCTAGACTTGGAGTCCATTTTTGGTGTTCCAAAGGATAAAGAGGATGAAATCCGGGAAGTTAATCACAGGTCAAAAAGGAAAAGGAAAATAGTGTAAAATCGGAGCTCCAAGTTAATGATAACTTTAGGCCGCAAATTTTACGGGCAAAGGTCTTCCTTTAAGGATTTTAGAAGAGGTATGGGCCACCGTTGCATATCTTGGCTAAGAGTTCGTTAGGATTCATCTTTCAGCAGGGATCCGTCAATATCGGCTAATAATGATGTAAAATTTCTTTACATTCTGGTTTGTGTGTTGTTGTAAAGGAGGATTTAATTATTCCTCGAAATTCCGTGTACTACACCTTTATTTTCTGACCTTATTGAGAACGAGAAATCTGGGGAGGAAAACTTTGGTTTTTTCTCCTTTTCGGGCAGTCATACCCATAGTGCAGGGACGAGAATGAATCCCATAAACTCTATAATTGTAGAAATGAGAATTCTTTGTCAGAAACTGGAAGGTACTTTTTAAGATGTGACAAAAGATGTAATGGGGAAGGGGGCTAACAATTGCTCAGAAATTTTGTTCTGGGTTTGGGGACCACCCAATTTTTTTTATGTTAGTTAGGAAGAATTCCCAAGCTGAAGATTCTTTTGATTAAAAAACCCAAAAGCATAAGTTGAAAATTGTTTTAAAACTAACTTGTTAATTAACTAGGATTTTATATCTACCGATGTAACTGGGAACTGTGGTAGAGTTCTAAGGGAAGAAGAAATTGTGGTTCTCTTCTAACATCTTCTATTATGGATTCAAGGATTTGGACCACATCCTCCAGGAACTGGGCCAAACCCAAATAGATTTGTTGGGTTTCTTTTTTTTATCAACATTTTTTTGAAGAGGAGAATATTGTTATTGGAGGCAATACTAACTTCACTTTGTCTAGGGCCCAGATCTGGGGGTTGAATGCCAGCCTAGATAAGGAAGCTGCAGATTTCAAATACAAGTTAGGAGAAGTTAAATTAGTAGAGGTGGAACCCTTGGAACTGGTTCCAACATGATAGAATAGTACTGGACGTTCCAAAGGGATAGCTAAGAGGTAGAGAGATTTTGGATCCTGAAATCATTCATGAAAGAGGTGGAGAAAATCAGAGCTTGGGTAGAAACCATTCATTGGTTTCTCCAATCATAGTGTTTTTCTTTTTCCAATTGTTAGAATTTTTTGAGTAATTCCTTAAAACACAAACAGAAGAATAAAACAATTCCTCTTTCATAACAGAGAGAAAAAATTAAATTTGCAGATACAGAAAAATGAAATATAATACTACTATTTCATTAAACAAACTCTGTTACAATATTAAAATTTTTTAGAACAAGGTTCTCGATTCACACAAACAAAAATATTAATAATAAATAAATTAAAAAAATTAAAAAAAAAAAAATTATCTTAGCTTTTACACACACAGCAATACAATATCTCTCTATCTATAATCTCTGTCTTCAGCCTTCGGGCATGAAAAAAAATCAATCACCTAACTTATAATGCAATTCAACCTCTATATATTCACTAATCGACTATAGAAATTCATTACAAACCTAATGCTATTGAATGCCATTAATTGACACAGCAACAAAATTCACCACTTAACATTGTATTGATGGCCTCATAACTATGGTGGCACCACTTTGGAGATTGGATTGATGTCGAACTGCTTGGTGGCGGCAGTGGTGGCACTACGGTTTTTTGTAGGCGGCGTTCTAGTGGTTGCGAGGGCACTCCATTGTGAGTTCCATACGGTTGGGGTGTGCCTCTGCAGTAAATCTTGACCGTTGATCTCTGGTCAACGCCCGATGAGCGGGTCAACTACAGAGGCACCCCTCCACGTTAACTGTTGGGCTGTTTGTGCTCCCGCAAACCGTTGATCTCTGATCGAGCAGTGATCGCGCTGTGAACATGCGCGATTTTTCACTTATTGCGGAATTCAAAAACTCATTTAACTCCTGCTGAGTCCTCATCGCGTCCGACTTCTCATTGATGATCGGCGATCGGCGGGATGGACGACTTAGACCTTTGGCACTGAGATGTGCAATGTGCGATGTGGGCCATATTGCATTGTAGTCCATCGCATCGCATCGCAAGCGAGACAGCAGGACATGTTTGTGCGGAGAATTGCCGATGTGCGATGTTGCGATATTGGCACATTGCATCGGCGATCGGTCGATGAACTATGTTTGTGGTGCCGATGGACATGCAAAGTGCAATGTGGGCTCCACACGGCTAACATTGCGCTATGCTGTGTAGGCAGTTGTAATTAAATTCCAGCACCAATGAAAAAACAAAACGCTAAACTGTCCAATCCCTTAAAAAATTTAGTGTCGACTGTTTGGATAAGGAAGACTCTAGGAAGTTGGTAGAAAATGGATGGAAAAAGTATGATTCAAATGGAGGAGAGTCCACCTCCTTCCAGTTTATAGTTACTTTTGGAAAAATAAGTGAAAAAAACATTAAGTAATGTGGGAACAGGTTTTCATTGTGAAAGGTTTTTCTCTGTTTTCCATGCCCTTGTCTCGAGCGTCCTATCTAGTGTGGTTGTGGGAAATATTTATTTCCTTTTCCAAGTTTTTAGTTTGTGAAATAAAATTAAAGGGTTTTTTTTTTTCTTTACAAATATTTAATCATACAAATATTTTTTCCAAAGTAGTTTTCTCATGAATAACACTAATGAATATAGAAATAAATTTATAATTTACAAAAAAATATTATTTTTACCCATCTTTTGCACTTTTCTTCCTAGTACCTTCCACGAGAAAGACCAATTTTGTTATGAATAAAAAATAAAAACGAATGGGAATCAATTTGGTAAACCTTCACTTTTGTGATTTGATGTTCCAATCTTTGTTTTCACGTCAAATTGAAATTTACAATTTCACTTTTTCTCGAGAGTTAATTTTTTTCAAAACCTTTGTCTTTCAATGGAGAAAAACTAGAAAAATTTCACTAAAGGAAAGTAAACTTTTTTAAATTTGTAATCTTAAATTTCTTTTTCTGTATTCAATTTTAAAAATTCATCAAATAATTTTGGAAAATAATGGATTTCTATTTTCATAATCTGTCTTACTTTTTTTATGGCTAAAATAAGATTTTCGTCTTATATAATATTGATCTTTTGGGTTTTTAATCTTTAGGGATTATAATACTAGTCTTTTAGGTTTATTAATTTCTTTTGTAAATAATCGTCAAGATTTATAATATTAATTTTTTGGGTTTATAATATTAATAATTTTTTGGGTTTATTAATCTTGTGGGTTTTTAATATTAATCCCTTGGATTTATTGATCTCTTGGATTTTCTATATTAATCTCTTAGATTTTTAACCCACTTGATTTTTAATATGAATAATCCATTGGATTTATAATATCAATCTCTTTGGTTTGTTTTATTGATTTTTTTATGAACAATATAATCTCTAGGGTTTACAAACCTCTGAGTTTAAAATATTAATAATTCCATGAGTTTATTAATCCCTTGGGTTTGTAATGTTAATCTGTTTGGTTTTTAATATGAACAATAGACTGAGTTTTTAATATTCATCTTTTAGGTTTATGATATAAATCCATTTGATTTATAATGTTTATCCTTTTATGAACAACAATTATAATAATTATTAATTATTAATTATTAATTGCTAATAATTTATTATTACTAATAATTAATCATACATAATTACTAATTACTAATAATTTTTTTTTATTTAAATATTTATTAATTATTTATTAATTACTAATAATTTTTAATTTTTAATTATTAATATTATAACTATTATAACTATTAATTACTAATATTAATATTAATATTTTTTTTAATTATTAATTATTTATATTTATATTTATATTTTTTATTAATGGGTTAATTAATAGTACTAAATAATAATAATAAGAATAATATTATATAATTTATAAATAATAATAAATGTCGTTGATACACATTTATTAACCATATTTATCAATGTAGTTATGTATGTGATTGATATAAGCTTATTAACTACATTTATTAATGTAGTTATGTAATTTTACTGCAAGGACCTTTGTCATAGGTTTGCACTGCAAACAGCTCAACAGGCTGGCTGGCTCACTGAGTATCTTCTTGTTTCTTAGAGTTCCCTATATGAACCCATACATGAACCTAATTTCTCTTTCACGCCTCTTTCGGCCTTATCTGCGGTTTCCCTTCGCCTTTTAACGACCTACTCCACGTCCCTGCGAGATTTGGCGAACCTCTGGCAAACTTTCGGCGAAATTTCTAAGAAGACAATACTACCTCAGTGGACATTCATAAAGCTCAGAGTTACAGTTCTCGAAATGTGGAACATAAACTTTCTCTCGTTATTGATTCAAAATGATATTACATCAGATATCATATTACAAATGACTCAGAAAAGATCTCCTTCCAGAGATGGACTGCAGTGGCATTTACCAGTTGTTGCTACTCAGTAAATGAACGAGCGATACTGGAGGCTATCTGGCCAGTTGCAGACTCTGTCTCAGAGCTCAATAAACACACAAAACAAAGAAAAAACTCAATCTAATTGATCTGGCCACTTTAGGTTCTTGCCTATGCCAAGCACATAGACACGCAGGCTTCTCAGATCACCTAAGGACTTTGAGACTTAACACCGTGATGTAAGCAGATCGAGAGAATTCTCGCAGATGCAGATCACGGAGCTCAGACTCAGACTAAAAAAAAAGCACAAATGACTCAAGACTCTCTGAATGCGAATGCCTGAGAAATGAGCCTTACCCTCCTTATATAGGAATGAGGGGGGACAAACATTTCCATCGGTTCGTCAGATTATTGACACGTAGATGGAGAATCATTGCTTTCGGGTAACACCGAAGTGACATCCGCATAGAGATTCCATCCTTTGGACAGACACATGTGAAGGTGTGTGCTTAACACTGTGGATACCTTTTATGTACAAGGCCCACGATGAAACATCAATTATTCAAAACATGGAGGATGCTTTTTTGAATAGGTAAAAAGCCCTCGGGAAAAGACCTGTCACTGTAAACCCGTGACTAGGTGTACAAACACAATGGATACTTTTGTTTTAGCGAAGCCCATGTGAACCGCTTGTACTGGCTTCTGCAGAGTCATCAAGGATCTTGATGCCAGGAAATCTGAGGTTTGGATAGATATGGTCATCCCAAGCTTTTGTGTATATTCGACGGTCTATCATAGGCTTGTTTAATATTGTCTGGTGTTTTATTTTAGTTAGTACCAACCATTGATGATGCATTTCCCTGTGAGATTCATAGACTGAATTAATCAATCTATATTCTAGCTGGCTCATATCCCTGACGGTTTGGCAAGGAGTATGAAAAAATTCTCCTATGCTGCTTTCCAGACATTCATTACATTGATTTTGAAAATAGGATTCATAATAATATGGATCCATACTATAAGCACTCAAGCCATAATTGTACCACCAATCACTTAGCCATGGAGGACTTTGGCCTGCTTGATTTATCTAGGTTGGTCCAAACTTTAGCTTGGTGTAATGAGTTTCATCACGACCATCTTTGTTCAACAGATTCCACCGATGCTTCTTATAACCTGCAAAATCATAAAAAATGTCAGGAAAAATAAGGTCATGATTGTTACCTGGCCATGTAAAGAATCTTTCTGTGTTATTCCAACTAGGACATCATGTTCTGTTGATTGTATAAGATTTGTAGTAGATTCTTGTTCTGTCGCTGCCGCCAATACAGATAATAACGAGATCACAAAAATCTTCTGATAAAGATCTTTCAGCTTCATATGAAGCTATCATGCTAGTGGAGTACATCATATCGTGGATCCATCTGCTTCCTTTAGGATGTACTCTTCTCTCTGGGACTAGATGCTAGATGTCTGAATGGCTTTGTAAATCTGCATCTAATATTTGAGTATTTCGGAGTTGCCATGTGGGTTTCTCTGTAAACTGCCCATGATTCATCATCAGATATGGATCCAAGTTTCTCCCTTTGATGGGCATGGTCCCATTCAGTGATGATGACCATCACATGTGCTTCTTCTTCTTCTGGGTCATCATGCTGTTCTTGTTGCTGGAGATATTCTCTACTAAGAAAATCAGGCAAACAGTTATGAATACCTTTGATGCGTTCAACTTTGAAATCAAAGTTGGTGAATAGAGCCTGCCATCTTGCAAACTTGGCATCTTCAGGATTTTTAATAGTCTTAGTTAAAAAAAATTCCAAGGCTTGGACATCTGTTCTTAGCAGAAAAAACTTGTTAACCAAATGAATTGAAAACTTACAGATACAGTTCCAAGCTGCTTTTACCTCTTATTCAATGGTAGAGTAATTATTTTCAGCTTTACTCCAAACACCTGAGGCGTATTGCACAACTTGTTCTTCTTTTTTGCTGCTCTTTTCGTTTGGTCTTTGTTTCAGGACACCTCCCCAACTGATGTTGCTGGCATCAGACTCAACAATCTTAAAAAATGTATCCTCTGCAACATAGAGAATAGGGAGATTTCGAACCTTAGCCTTGATCTGTCGGACTGCTTCAGAATGTTCTTCTGTCCAAGGCTGACGATTCTTTCTTAATCTCTGATTGAGCAGAGATCTATCAATGGCACATGCATGATAAAAATTTCTCACATAATTAAGACAACCTAAGAACCTTTGTAGTTGTGTCTTGTCTATTATTTCATTAGGAAACTTATCTGCAAATTCTAAGGCATGGGACTGAAGAGAAATTTGACCATTTTCAATGGTGTGCCCAAGAAATTTTATTTTGGTCTTGCAGAGTTCCATTTTCTTTTTACTCAAGACCAATCCATTCTTCTTGACCAATCTCATAAAAATTCTTAAATGTCTAAAATGGTCTTGAAGATTTTTAGAAAATATCAGGATATCATCTATGTATGCTAACAACCATTCAGCATACGGCTTAAAGACAGAATCCATTACCTTCTGGAACTTAGAAGGCGCATGCTTGAGGCCGAAAGGCATGACGTTCCATTCGTAATGGCCTGCAGGAACACTGAAAGTTGTTTTGAACTTGTCTTTCTCTGCAATGGCCACTTGCCAGAATCCTGATTTGAGATCAAACTTGGAAAACACTTTGGCTCCAACGATCATACTGAGTATATCTCCTTTATGAGGAATGGGGTAGGTATCGTCAGCCAATACAGTATTAAGAGGTTTTTTAGTTAATAACCAATCTTAGTATACCTAGAATCTGTTCACTCCTTTTATGAACATAGAAGCCATAGTAGTTCCAAGGGCTGCTAGACTCTCGTATCAGCTTTCTGTCAAGAAGCTGATTTATCTCTTTCTCACAGAGCCTACTGTATTCTCTGTTCATAGGTATGGCTCTGGACTTGCAAGGCTTACCCTCATAACCTTCTTTGTAGGGTAGCTCAACACAGTGCTGCTTTCTATGCCAGAATGCATTTGGTTCCTCAGAACAACAGTGATCTTCAAACAGTTTTTGTAGTTTAGATATTTGCTTATGAACTGTTGGAGAAATCAACTGTTGTTCAATACTGAGAATAATTTTATACTCTTTGAGTTCTGATAAACTATTTTATTCTTTTTTCACATTTTCTTGCATGGCCTGCACCATTGTAGAAACACGGGTATTAGAAACATATGGCAAGTTTATCCTCTTACCCTTTTCATCTGATGTAGGGACAGTAATGAAGTATCCTGCCTTCTTATTTGGAAATATCATTGGACCATGTGGCTCAACTGCAGCTAAAAACACATTGCCCAGAATACAATCAACTGGTATATCACCAACAACAAATTTCAGTTTAACACAATGTGAATCAAAACAAACTGCAGCTTTTGGTACTTCATATTTGAGGGTTATTTTTCCCAACCCTGTGAGCTTGCGGGTAGCATTAACCCAATATTGAGCTGGAACAACCGTTTTGGAAAACATATTTACATCTGATCGTGAATCAAGCAATGCTACCAATTTAAACATCTTACCTTTTATGCAAACATTGATTTTAATGTGATGTTGTTGATATTGGATAGCAACCAATTGAATTTCTCTAAAACCAATATGAGGATCAGGATGACCTTCTGCAATTTCAACTTCTTCTATAAATTTAGGAGCAGTATGCAGAGTATAATTTACCTTTCTGCTTGAGTAAATTGGAGAGGAAAAAGGAGAGGTTGTGGCCTGTTTACCTTTTTCGAGTTCTGAAATTCTTTGCTTCAAGGCAGAAATCTTTGTTTTCATGCAGTGTATCTCCTTACTCACCTCCCCCAAAGTGAGTGCGCAAACTTTGCTGTCATGTTGTTGGCGGAGATAACTGCGTGTGTTTCTTTCGTAAGAAGCATCAACAAACAACGGCTCCTTACCTGGTTTAGAACTTGAGGACGAAGTGGAAGAATGCATATATGCATCAAGGAGTCGAGTCTTTAAATCTCCATCTTCCATGGCTCGAATTTGTGCAAAAACTTTGAGTTCATCTTCATCTATCTGAGCCATGAGAACTTTCAATTTCCCTGAAAATTCTTCTTCAAGATTATTGTCAGAAGAAAACCCTGATTCAGATGATGAACAATCACAATGAAAATTTTCAGAATCACTACACTAACAATAAGCATGAACTTCTTCAATATTAGACTGAGAAGAAGAAGATTCAGTATTAGAAACAGAATAGGAATATTCTTGAGCTTGCTGAATAAACAATCTTTTATAGTCTTCTATTTTGTGGAATGCAGAACCACATGTTGTGCATTGAGGTTCTGTTTTGACTGTGGAGGTTTGGCCTTTATATTTCTGCTGTGATTTACGACCCAGATTTTTTCTGGATTCTCTGGCCTCAGGACACAAATTAGAAGTATGCCCTGCCTTTCCACAAATCCAACAAGTTATTCCTTTCATCCTTTCTAGCTTGCGCTCTTTAGGATGAATGTCAGCAACATCATAGTAATGAGTTTTTTGGACATATTTATAATATCCCTTTCTGGAAGGCTTTTTGTATGGCTTTTGTCTGGGCTTATGAGACTTAAGCTCAGAAATATTCTTGGTGCTCATGTGATAAGTGTAAGGCTGACTTCTTCTATAAGTCTTTTTAGCCTTTTTCTTTGACTTTCTTCTCTTCACCAAGGGATCATCAACTATTATGCCATACTTGTTGCAAAATGACTTTGTACCAGGGAGTCTGTTTAACTTTTCAATAGACTTATTGATCTTTGAGCTGGTACAGAGAGTAATCAAAAATTTACTAATAATACTATACATTTGACCCCATAAATATCTTTCCAGTGGCAACTGGAAATCTTCTTGCAATTTCAGAATATCAACAAGCTTCGAAGGCAAAGCTTTAAGGTAAACCTGCTTCCAAAGCAGATTCTTAGGGTCCTTCACTAGGAAGATTCTTTGAATCCAATCCCGATGGAAATCCTCATACTGATTGATATTTCTACATTTCAGATTCATCAATATCAATTCATTTTGATCTGAAATGGCTGGTTCATCTCCACAGAAATTCTGTTGAATCAATGTTGTGAGAGCACCGATCATATTATTGATGGGTCTGCCATCATGATGAAATTATATGTCTCCATTTTCATCTTTAAGCACCTCTTCTTCCATCTTCTTTATTAATGTTGGAGAGGACTTTAGTTCCCACCTGTTGAAGCCCCGAAAACCGGCTCTACAACAAGGGGGATACCCACCCGGTCAGGACCTTGGTTAGCAGCTCCTTTTCCGTTTGGTGTAGTGTGTCCGACTGGGGATGATGGGACCAGTTTCCCAATGTGTGTGTGTGTGTGTTGAGAATAGATATTTCATTTCTAAAAAGGTTCCTAGGTGAAATTATTTTATTCTATTTCTAATCTAATCATATGCAAATTGTATTCTAATTTAAACAGAAATATCTAATTCTAAACTAAACCCGGGATAAAATATTTTTTATGTGATCTAAAATAATTTCAAATAACAATCGATAATAAACATCATTCAACTGTTATAAGAAAATAATTCAATAAAAATAAACCACTTCATATAAAAAGTTAGATGAAACAGTTGTGAAAAACATACCGCATAATAAGCTATTCATACATTAAGCATAAATAAATAGCTATTACCGTAAAAAAGTACCAAATGATAACTTAAACATTCAAGCATCAATATATATATATAACTGAACATAAATATCACTTTTAACACAGAAGCAGAATAGTTAAGAGATAAAAGTACCATTTATAACTGGTTCCACTCATGAGCTAGAAGTAATAATGACTTATATCTTCTTAATCCAACATCTACTAAGAGTACAGAAATGCAACATCAGTAGCAGATATTAGACACAGATATCAATAAATCTCGTTCCATTAATTCATCAAAACCTCCTCTGAGGGTGCAAAAATGCATGTTCTGAAGATAAGTTTTTGACAAATTTCAGGACCCCTCTCTAAATGCATGAGAAGGGTTTAAATACTACTAACTAAATCTAATTATAGTTTATTACAAAAAATTTAGGATTCGTTTTAAATGATCGTCCTTTTTCTAGGCAAAAATAAAGTAAAACTAACACTAAATCTAAAACTAAAATTAACAACTAACTACTTATAAATTTGGTCTTTGAATTTGCAAGCATCCAGCATTGATTTGAGAAGAGGAGGCTGGACGACTTCAGATTTTAATTGTCCCGAAAAGACGGAATCAGCAAGTGTTGGCGCGATCTTCTCAGCAAAATTAATGATGCAATTAAGAGCGCTGCATTGGCTGTGTGGTTTAATCAGGCACGTCCAGTAAGAATCCCAATTTAATTTCATCAATCCTTGAATTGATTTTGCCTTCTCTTCAGATTTATGTTTCCACTCTGTTTGCAATTGTTGTGCTTGTGGTAGGTATCCTGGAATAGTTTCCGAAATCAAATTAACTTTGTGCAAATTTTCATTTACACAATCAGTAATGTTGCTTGCTGAAGTAGCTGCTTCCTCTGCTGCTTTATGTTGTGGGCTATAAAATATATCCAGAGGAGGAATTCCCTTTGAGAGATAGTTCGTTTAGACCGGTAATTGAAAATAGCCGTGGCTAAGTTATCAGACAATATTTTAGCCTAGTCTACAATGGTAGCGTTAATAGCTGCATTCAATAAGGGAATCCATTCAGGCAAAAACTTATTAATGTCAGGCTTTCCAAAAATCCTACATAACATAGCAGCAGCAAAACAATATGGAGAGGTGAGTGAACTAGTACCGTACATACCGTGTTTATCTTTCTTCAGTGGTTCATCTCTTCTGGACCATTCTTTAGTGCATTCCACCAAATTTTCATTTTCCTTGGCAAATTTCTCCATAAATTGTTTGTTGTAAGTTGCCTGAGGCTCCAGAAAATGATACATAAGCCTCAAATCTTCTGGAGTAAACGACCCGATGAGCTCTTGACCTTGAGTTCTAAATTGCCTGTCCGTAATATCAGTGCTATCCAGCACCCATTTGACCATGTCTGTATACGGAAGAATTCTAGGTCTTGCTGCTATTTGGTGCAAAAAAGAACAAGCCAGCTCTGTAAGAGATGCTTCAAAAGAATTACTTGAGCCCGCTGTAGCCACAACATCCATTACTCTTGGGTTTTCTTCTTCAAGCAAATTAAACATACCTTCCCAAGTGGTGATACCAACATCTTTGTTGCAAGCAGTGTCTACGTATAAGGAAGCCATCTCTTTATTTTCAGAACTCGGAGCTTTCTCTTTCTTTCCCATAATACTCTGAATATTGCTTTGTATAGTCTCCTGTTCTTCGCGCCTGCTATTTTACGAATTAAGTGAGAATAATGATATGAGAAAGGTGACGGGATAGTTTTAAATGCTGAAGGCGTATGCAATATATTATTTAAACGTGAAATAACCTTTCAATCAAAACAAAATCCTTTTTCATTAATAATTGACAATCCATTCATTAACTTGACATTAAAGCGCATAACGGGTCTCGATTTACGGAAAGATTTTCTTCGTACAACGAGCTTTAGGAATCTACGATAATGCGATCTACGATTTGCTTTGCAATATCGCAAAATCACAATATCGCAAATCGCAACTTTCGCAAATCGAAATCATTACAACTTTCGTAAATCGAAACTTATGCAAATCGAAACTTACGCAAATTGCAATCAGTAACATCGCGAAATCGCAATATCGTGGCATTGCAATATCGCGAAATCGCAATATCGCAAAATATAACATATGAAAAATATCCGTTAATATATTTTCTGTGATATGCGATTTGCGACAAATATTTTAATGCATAGTTATTGGATCGCGCTTATCGCAATTTAGAAGATTCTGCTTTGAAAAATATATCTTGTATTTTTTTGTTGCGATGGATGAAATGTTTTCTTCAAAGAAAGGTTTTATTCTAATCTATCATAAGCTTAAGTTTATTTAAAGATACTCCAAATAATTTTCATAAGTTAATGATAGTAAGTTTTATTGAAAATGAAAATAAATAAATTTTTTGGATTTTTTTTTAAACTAAGGGTCCCCACTTATTTAGTATTATTACTAATACCAAATAAGAAGGGGGGTTGTTGCTGGCCACAACAATTGGCGATTCACTTGGAAGAACCAATTATCTCTGCTTTGCTTTTGAATTTTCTAAACTTTTCAAAACAAAAAATTTTCCAGAAAATCAAACTTTATTATAAAAAGACAAAGTACATTATGCTTTAATCTAAGAATGATATTTCATTTCTTCTATGATCAACTTTGACTATTTACTTCCTCAAGCTAGTCCTTGTATCTACATCAGTCATTACTTGGTTTTAAAGATAAAAACAAAAGGCTTCTTTGTAAATCAGTTTTAAATATGCTCATTTGTTGTAGGTAGAGCCACTGCTACCAACAAGCGTCTATAGCCTCGACAAGGTTACCTGTTACCCAACAATGATCATGTGTCATACTTAGAGAAATATACAATTTTCAAAGAGAAATCCATATTCACACTTATTGCTTTTATTTTCTTTTTTAATCTTAAAGAACAATGTCTTGGTTTGATAGCCAATTTATGACAGTGTCATTCACTTGATTTCTAACTTTGCTGAACAAAGTTGGCTCGTGATGAGACCCCTTGCCTTTTGATTGCAATAATCTTAAGTCATTGCCCTGTTGTGGTATGCAGTATTGGAAAAGTCAGCAAGCTATAATATCTATGATCATGATAAGTCGGCTCGTGATGAGACCTCTTACTCTTTAAGTTAAAAGTGTATCATTGGATTATTCCCTGAACTTTGTAATTTTATAGGTGGGGAGGAAGTCATTGTTTCCTTAAGATAACTCTGGACGACAATAATAGAGTTTTTTGGAAAGAACTTTTCTACAGAGAATCTTCATTTTGTTATTCATACCTTTCATTGGACTGATATAAAACAATCTTTCACCAAAAGTTGTTTTTCATCAAAATTTTCAAAGTTGAAACTAATATCATTTCTAGATTTAAAAGTTTTAACTGTATATTTGAATAATAATGATCAATATTCTAAAAAGAATTCTATTTATATAAGTGAAGAAATAAAATCTAAGAAAGAGAACTTGTATCTTTTTCATGAATTCCAAATGTAACCATTAACAACTGGTTTTATTATGAAAAATAAAGAAAACTAATCTACAAAATAGAAGAATGATCTCCTATGGAAAATATTTTTTAAGGATCTGTCCATTAACAGGTAAAGACTCTCTTTTCCCTGTTAAATCCTGTAACATGAAAGTAGATGGACCTATAATCTCTGCAATTTGAAAAGGACCAAGCCACATTCGTCGAAATCTCATATGTTTTCCTTTTTCCTCATGAGCCTTGTCCCATTTTAGAACTAAATCTCCTATCTGAAAATCCTTCCTGGTTATCATGTTTGAATCAAAAGAAGCTTTAACTAATGCTTGATGATGAGCATGAGTTACTTTGGTTTTTTATCGTTGTTCTTCTAACTTAATCATTTCCATATGCCTTAATTGTAAAGAAGAAGCTAGTTCTTCATCAATATACTGAACTAAGGCTAGAGAAGGAATCGCTAGATGAGTTGGAAGAACCACTTCTCTTCCATAAACTAAATTAAAGAGAGAAGTGCCAATAGAAGCCTTCTACGTTATTCGATCTGCCCATAAAGCATATGTTAAGGACTTATGCCAATTTTTTTGATTTTGATCAATGGTTCGCTTAATGATTCTGATTAAGTTTTTGTTTGTTGATTCAGCTAAACCATTTCCCTGTGGATAATAATTGGCAGAATATTTAATTTTAAAACCTCTCTTGAGTGCAAATTCAGTCATAGCATTTCCAGAAAAATATGATGCATTATCAAACATTAAACTAGAAGGTAAACCAAACCTGGCGATTATGAACTGATCTATAAACTTGATGATATGCTCAGCATTAGCAGTCTTGAGAGGGACTGCTTCTACCCATTTTGTAAAATAATCATTGCTGTAATGATATACCTATGTTGTTTAGAAGAGTGAGGAATGATCTCACCTATTATGTCCAATCCCCATTGATCAAAAGGCTGCTCAATGTTGACTGGTTGTAATGGTAATGATGGTTTCTTTTGTCTTCCAGCCGTAGTTTGACAAATTTGACGTTTTCTTGCGTAGTTATGTGAATCTTTAAACAGTGTGGGCCAGTAATAGCCTTGACGAAGGATCTTATGTGCAGTAGCATCTCCAGCATAATGTCCACCTGCTAGCCCATCATGAAGTTCCTACAAGACTTTTTCAGCTTCAGATTTCTCCAGACATCTAAGAAGAACATAATCATAATTTATTCTAAAAAGAACATCATTTACAAGCTGATATTGTTTAGCCTTCAACCTTAGAGCTCTTTTCTTGGTGTGATCGAGATTTGGAGGAGCATATCCATTCTTCAAATAAAATATGATATCATAATATAATGATTCAACATCGCTTAGGCTTACCTCATATGTTTGTATCTCTTCAGATGGTTTTTCAGAAATAAGCGATGCTCCAGCTAGTATTTTGCAAAAACCTTCACCTCTTACAATATTTGTTGGTTTGATTTCTGCATCATATTCTTGTAAGGCAGTAACCCAATTGGCTCTTTTCTCACCCACATCTTTTTGGACTAAAATATTTCTTACCGCTGGAAACGGTACTATAATTTTTGTATGGGTTTTGAGTAGAAAAGGTCTAAAATATTTAATTGCTTTGAAAACAACATAAGCTTGTTTCTCCACATCTGAATAATTCAATTCGCTCCCTGTAAATTTGAACTGAAAAAGGAAATTGGAGCTTCTACTTTGTCTTGATTTGCTTGAGTGAGTATCGCAGCATAAGATTTATCAGAGGCAAATGTATACAAAATAAAAGGATCAAAAAAATTTGGAGTTGCTAATTATGGAGCATTAATAATTGCTTGTTTGATCAGATTGAATGCCTGATATTCGTCTTTGCCCCATTTGAAGTTTGAATTCTTTTTAATCATTGCTTGCAAGGGTGATACAATTCTTGAAAAATCTGGCACAAATCTTTTTGCAAAATTAATCTTGCCAAGAAAAGATTGCATAGCTTTTTTGTTGTGAGGTAAATATATTTCAGAAATTTCCTTGATTCTATCAGGATCAATATGAATTCCAGATTTTGATACTATGAATCCAAGAATTTTTCCTTCATTCAATGCAAAAAAGGATTTTTTCGGATTAAGTGAAATTCCATACCTTTGACAGCATTGGAAGATCTACTTCAAATCTCTAAGATGATTGCTTCATTTTTTGGAATATAAAGTTATATCATCCAAGTAAATTACCACTGATTTGTTAACTAATCCCTTGAAAGAAATGTGCATGGCTCTCTGAAATGTGGCACCAGCATTAATCAGACCAAAAGGCATCTTTTGATATGCATAAGTGCCCCATTTGGTTCTGAATGTAGTTTTCAATTGATCATTAGGATGGACTAACACTTGATTGTATCCAGAGAAACCATCTAAGAAAGACATTAATTATGATCCTGCAACTGCCTGTAATATTTGCTCCATAGGAGGCAAAGGAAAATTATCTTTTTGGTAGGCTTTATTAAGATTTCGAAAGTCAATGAAAATTCTAATATCTCCGTTATTCTTTCTAACAGGAACCATATTGGAAACCCATTTATAATGTCGAACGTGAAAAATAATCTTGGATTTCAATAACTTATTGAGTTCAAATTTGATTTGGTTTTCTAGATTGGGGTGGATCTTTCTCAACTTCTGTTGGACCGGTTTTTCATCATTGATCATTGGGATAGTATGTTGGATGATAGCAGTGTCATAAGTTTTGAGTTCATCGTAGTTCCAAGCAAAGACACTTTTATATTGTTTCAAAAGACGAACGTATGCTAACTTTTCTTCAGGAGCTAGGCCAAGGCCTAGGTTTATTTTCTGTGGTTTGGCATCAGTTCCTAGATTTACTAATTCATAATTTAAAGTCGAACTTTGCAATTTTGAATTGGTAGATCTTTTAAATCGATCTTTCAAATCATAAAGGTCTTCTAACTTGACTACTGACTTTGGCATAGCATTATTGGTGCTATCTTGGAGCAATTGTCTGTCATGTTGATCTTCATCAATTATCTGATTAGTGTAAGATCCTTCAGATGTGAGAAAATTTACAATATCAGGATCATCCTTGAAAATCCTCCAATTGGTAACGTTATCAGGAATCGAGGGTCTAAAGATTAATTCAATTGAAAATCGATCAAGACTAAAGTCTTCTGCGGGAATGAGCTTGGAAGCTACATTAGCTAGGAGGTCTGAACTAGCATTCTGAATTCTGGGAATTGATGAAATATTAAATTCTATAAAATGTTCAGTCATATCTTGAACTAAAGATTGATAATGCTTTAAATGACCTGATAAACAATGTATAGTATTTCGTACCTATTTGATTACAATTTCCGAATCTCCAAAAACTTGTAGATATTTGATGTCTAATCTGATTGCTTTATATAGTCCTTGGACTAAAGCTTCATATTTTGCGGTGTTATTAGTGCAATCGAATTCGAGTCTTCAAGTTAGCATAATTTTGTTTCCCTATAGACTAACCAAAACGCATCCTGCTCCTGCTCCTTCATTAGACTTAGAACCATCAAAAAATAATTTCCAAAATAAAGATTTATTTACAGGAGTATCTACAAAATTAATACATTTAGAACTATCTGTTTGAGAAAAGTTTTCTATTTGAGATAAAACAGAATTTTCTAAATAAGGTGAAGTATGAGCATTGAAATTTCCTAAGAAATAATCAACTGAGTAATTGCCAATGATATTACTGCTATATGCAACTAGTTCATTCTCTCCTTCAAGTTCTGTTACTATGTATTTCTGATGTTTTTCTCGTTCAACCTTTATCTGATTTGGTTTACCATTGTAAGAAAGCCACATATGAGACCAATCAGTTGCAAAATATCCATGAAGTTTTTCTGACCAATCTTTGCTAAGAATTTAGCCATAAAATTCTGGAATATCTGCAACTAAAATATCAATAACTTGACATACCTTTGGATTTGATGAGAGTCTTATGGTAACCTGATTTAATTCACCAATCACTTCAACTTGCGATCGATCTAACTGGACTATTCACACAGTAGATTTTTGTGGTTGAATATTCAACTTTGCACATATTGATTTTGGTAGAATATTAGATGAAGCTCCAGAATCCACTAAACAATTATGCAAATTTTTATTGAAAACTTCATAAGTAAGAAGAAATGGAGGAGTATGAGATCTTGACCTTCCTCCAATTAAAGAGATATTTTCTAGATCAACTTTACTGATCGCATTAGCTGGAGGTCTTCCCATCTCGTTGGAAGCTTGATAAATCACAGGATCGGGCAAAGGTTTGTCTGGTACAGCATGTAATTCTTTCAAAAGTACCTTTTTTTGGTGTTTTAACTTGCTCAATTCATAAAAAGTGATGTTAGCCCTAGTCTTCTTCATGTCTTCTATGATATTATACTCCATTTCATCTGGAACAATGAGTGTTCTTGCTGGATTTGATGAATCTGTCTGAACTGGGCTAGTTTTAATTGCTTTAGATGTCGTTTTCTTAGGTGCAATTTTATCCTTAGTCAATGAGCTTGCACTTTTTGACATAGGAGTAGTTTGAGGAGGATCAATTTGATTTCTACTTTGTGTGCTAACTGGGGATGCTTCTTGATCTTCCTCATCTGGAAGGATGAAATCCCACATACCTTGTACTTCTACGACTTCTTCTTCATCGGTAGTTTCTTCAGTAGCATTTTCCTCTTCTTCTTCTTTTGATTCAGTATTAGTAATAGCATTTGGTGGTTTTGGATCAGTTGAAGGGTTTCTTCTAAAAGGTTTGAAAGAATTTTTAGAAGATGTTTCTGCCACTTGTTTCTTAATGTCAACCATTTCGTTAGACATGGTTTTCAAAACTTTTTGCAGTCCTTCTAAATCAAATGGATATTTTGATTTTTTTTTCTTGGGATCCTCCTTAAAAGTAACCTTCTTGGATTTTCGTTCTTCTATCGCATTTTTCTTATCTAAAGCAATGATATGTTTCTCTACCGCTATTGTCTCCTTCATGTTTTCTGCTAAATTTGTTTTGTTAGCCATATCAACAAAGATTGCTATGTTTGATGGTAAAGCAGAAATGTACCATTCACTTCGCACTTCTTCGCTAGGCTTGGAAGCAGTAGGAATTTTGTTTAACAATTTATTGAAACGTGAATTAAAATCCTTGACAAGTTCTTTTGAATTAGCTCTAAGATTAGACAGGTCATTGATTAATGTCGCTGTAGACCTGTCATCACCAAATTTAGTAAAAAATTGATCTTGAAAGATATCCCAACTAGTGAAGGATCCAGATGGTAATGAGAAATACCATGATCCAGCTACTCCTTGTAGATTATAGGGGAAAAGACGGACAACAACATCTTCATTAATAACTCCATTGAGATTTATAGACAACATAAAATTGTTTATATGTCCTTCTGCTAGCATGCCTGCTTCAGGATTAAACTTAGGCAGCCATTTTTCAGGATGGGCTGGTAATTGACTCAAGGGTGCAGGCATCAAGACCGCCCCTGGATTATTCCATGGCATTTGGGCCATCGCTGAACTACTAACAGAGGAAAGCGTAGAAGATGATGTCTATGATTGGGAATATGAAGATATTACAATTATAGATGATTGAGAAGGTGATGTGGAAGTTCTAGTGGAGTGAGGGACAATGGTCTGAAGTGGAGGGGTGGATGGTTGACTTCGCGGTGAAGAGGTCGAGATGGATGATGATGATAAAAGAGTCTCGCTATCAGACCCTTTAGGTGATTTCCTTGCTCTTTTCCTTGTACATGAAGGTAACTCAGTTGGCTGAATGCCAAGCTTCTCACTCTGTAATCTGGTAAGAGGATGAGCAGGGTTATATTGCGAAGTCACATTGCCTTGAGATTTATCAAATCTTTGAGGTGATATTGAAAATCGTTGAAGTTTATGAATCAAAGATTCAACTTCAGGAGGTTCAATAGCAGATTCTTTTGAAAAGTTAGGGTTTGTAGCAGTGTCTGTTCTTCTTTTGACTTCTGGCTCTAGATTTAAAATTTATGAGAGTGATAGAGAAGTCGGGGAAGATGTTGAGGGTGATTTACTCTCAGAATGGTATTTAGATTTAGATTTACTTTCCATTCATAGTTCGTGGCCCTCCTTCTAGTGCCAAATATGTTGAAGCCCTGAAAATCGGGTCTACAACAAGGGGGATACCCACCCGGTCCGGACCTTGGTTAGCAGCTCCTTTTCCGTTTGGTGTAGTGGGTCCGACTGAGGATGATGGGACTAGTTTCCCATTGTGTGTGTGTATGTGTTGAAAATAGATATTTCCTTTCTAAAAAGGTTCCTAAGTGAAATGCTTTTATTCTATTTCTAATCTAATCATATGCAAATTGTATTCTAATTTAAACAGAAATATCTAATTCTAAACTAAACTCGGGACAAAATCTTGTTTATGTGATCTAAAATGATTTCAAATAAAAATCGATAATAAAGATCATTCAATTGTTATAAAAAAAGAATTCAATAAAAATAAACCACTTCATATAAAAAGTTAGATGAAACAATTGTGAAAAACATATCGCATAATAAGCTATTCATACATTAAGCATAAATAAATAGCTATCACCGTACAAAAGTGTCAAATGATAACTTAAACATTCAAGCATCAATATATATATATATAACTGAACATAAATATCACTTTTAACACAGAAACATAATAGTTAAGAGATAAAATTACCATTTATAACTGGTTCCACTCATGAGCTAGAAGTAATAATGGCATATATCTTCTTAATCCAACATCTACTAAGAGTACAGAAATGCAACATCAGTAGTAGATATTAGACACAGATATCAATAAATCCCGTTCCATTAATTCATCAAATCCTCCTCTAAGGGTGCAAAAGTGCATGTTCTGAGGATAAGTTTTTGACAAATTTCAGGACCCCTCTCTAAATGCATGAGAATGGTTTAAATACTACTAACTAAATCTAATTATAGTTTATTACAAAAAATTTAGGATTCGGTTTAAATGACCGTCCTTTTTCTAGGCAAAAATAAAGTAAAACTAACACTAAATCTAAAACTAAAATTAACAACTAACTACTTATGAATTTGGTCTTTGAATTTGCAAGCATCCAGCATTGATTTGAGAAGAGGAGGCTGGCCGACTTCAGATTTTAATTGTCCCGAAAAGACGAAATCAGCAAGTGTTGGCGCGATCTTCTCAGCAGAATTAATGATGCAATTAAGAGCGCTGCATTGGCTGTGTGGTTTAATTAGGCACGTCCAGTAAGAATCCCAATTTAATTTTGTCAATCTTTGAATTGATTTTTCCTTCTCTTCAACTTTCTGTTTCCACTCTGTTTGCAATTGTTGTGCTTGTGGTAGGTATCCTGGAATAGTTTCCGAAATCAAATTAACTTTGTGCAAATTTTCATTTACACAATCAGTAATGTTGCTTGCCGTTGTAGCTGCTTCCTCTGCTGCTTTATGTTGTGGGCTATAAAATATATCCAGAGGAGGAATTCCCTCTGAGAGACAGTTCGTTTAGACCAGTAATTGAAAATAGTCGTGGCTAAGTTATCAGACAATATTTTAGCCCAGTCTACAATGGTAGCGTTAACAGCAGCATTCAATAAGGGAAGCCATTCAGGCAAAAACTTATTAATGTCAGGCTTTCCAAAAAGCCTACATAACATAGCAGCAGCAAAACAATACGAAGAGGTGAGTGAACCAGTACTGTACATACCGTGTTTATCTTTCTTTAGTGGTTCATCTCTTCTGGACCATTCTTTAGTGCATTCCGCCAAATTTGCATTTTCCTTGGCAAATTTCTTCATAAATTGTTTGTTGTAAGTTGCCTGAGGCTTCGGAAAATGATACATAAGCCTCAAATCTTCTGGAGAAAATGACCCGATGAGCTCTTGACTTTGAGTTCTAAATTGCCTGTCCGTAATATCAGTGCTATCCAGCACCCATTTGACCATGTCTGTATACGGAAGAATTCTAGGTCTTGCTACTATCCAGTGCAAAAACGAACAAGCCAGCTCTGTAAGAGATGCTTCAGAAGAATTACTTGAGCCCGCAGTAGCCGAAACATCCATTACTCTTGGGTTTTCTTCTTCAAGCAAATTAAACATACCTTCCCAAGTGGTGATACCAGCATCTTTGTTGCAAGCAGTGTCTGCGTATAAGGAAGCCATCTCTTTATTTTCAGAACTCGGAGCTTTCTCTTTCTTTCCCATAATACTCTAAATATTGCTTTGTATAGTCTCCTGTTCTTCGCGCCTGCGGTTTTACGAATTAAGTGAGAATAATGATATGAGAAAGGTGACGGGATTGTTTTAAATGCTGAAGGTGTATGAAATATATTATTTAAAATGAAATAACCTTTCAATCAAAACAAAATCCTTTTTCATTAATAATTGACAATCCATTCATTAACTTGACATTAAAGCGCATAACGGGTCTCGATTTACGGAAAGCTTTTATTCGTACAACGAGCTTTAAGAATCTGCGATAATGCGATCTACGATTTGCTTTGCAATATCGCAACTTTCGCAAATCGCAATCAGTAACATCACAAAATCGCAATATCGCGGCATCGCAATATCGTGAAATCGCAATATCGCAAAATATAACATATGAAAAATATCCGTTAATATATTTTCTGCGATATGTGATTTGCGACAAATATTTTAATGCATAGTTATTGGATCACGCTTATCGCAATTTAGAAGATTCTGCTTTGCAAAATATATCTTGTACTTTTTTGTTGTGATGGATGCGATGTTTTCTTCAAAGAAAGGTTTTATTCTAATCTATCATAAACTTAAGTTTATTTAAATATTTTCCAAAGAATTTTCTTAAGTTAATGATAGTAAGTTTTATTGAAAATGAAAATAAATAAATTTTTTGGATTTTTTTTTAAACTAAGGGTCCCCACTTATTTAGTATTATTACTAATACCAAATAATAAGGGGGGTTGTTGCTGGCCACAACACCACCATTTGGCTAGAGTTCCTGTGAAGCATGGAATTAGAGTTTTACATGCCTCAACCTCTGATTTACCCTCAATGCACATCAGCTTATATTATGTGATCATTCGATCTAGAATTTGTCTGATTTGTGCTGATGAAAAATTATCGATGTTCCATTATTTGTGACTTTGGTCAAAGAATGTCTCTCTTGGAGTAATTTTTCCAAGGCCATTGAGATCAGGAGGGGAATATCTTGTATACTGAGCTTCTAATGGTTCATATAATGGAAGGACATGAATTTCAGGCTCAGGTTCTTCATATAGAGAGGCAACAGTAACTTTATATGTAGGAGACTCAGGAGCAGACTATTTTGGGAAAAGCTTAGGAAGTTTATCAACAAACTTTTGGAAAGACACAACTTTTCCTCTGTGGAGGAAAGAAGAAGGGACAGGCTTGTCTGTTTTCTTCTTTTCTATCTTCTCAAATTTCTCAGACAAGTTTGAAATTAATTGTCGTGTAGAGACAGAATTTTCTATTATACAGGTCTCTACTTCATCAATCTTTTTCAAAGATTGCAAACAGAAATCTTTTGAAACTTAAGCTTTATAATGTACAGAATTTAAAGCACTATTTACATCATTGATAGACACTTGAACTCTGTCTATATGTTATTTTACTGAGACAACTTTAGCCATATTCTTCTCTAGACCAGTAATAGTAGTATTTGTCCAATTTATTTTCTCACTGGTTGTCTGTACTCTCCTTTCAATTCCTACAAGATTTTCTTTCTATACAAGGGGATAAGCATTTGCTGAATTTTTCCCTTCTCCTAGGACAATTCCTTTGAAAGGAGGAAAACTGGTAGAAGTCTCTACCTTACTACCATCAACAGTTGTCCATGAATGACCAGAGGAGGATGCAGAGTCAGTCATCAAAACCACATCTGACTTTTTATTATTTAGCCAAGAATAAAAATATATCCAAATATCTCTTTGATTCATATAATCTTTCCATTGTGAGGCTAAATTTTTCTTCTCCTCTGAAGAATGTGAATATCCAAAAGCATCAGCTTCTGGATGAGTGAAGAGATCCCAATTTAACATTTGCTTCATCCATTTCTCAGGGATCTGATGTTTCTGACAACCATCCATCAAGGTATAAAACTTATGTATTTCTGGAACAGATGGTTTCTTTATGTCTGTTGGCATATCTATAAATCTGCAGGCTGGAATCAATTTATCTTTTTGACTGTAAAATGTTATGCCATGCTTAAATTTGGAGATTTCATATTCATAAACATTTCTGTAAGTCTGGGATCTTCATCTTGCAAGCATGGCACTAGATGCATCATGAGGACATGTTCGTCTTCATGAGGGAAAGGTATATCGGAACATTTGGGATTTGGACAAGGGGTGACGGATGTAGAAAGAGGAGCTTCACCAGTTCTAGGATTATGGCTCTGATGTCTGATGATCATTTCTACAAGATGCTTAAGATTGATAGACTGATGGCATTGAGGACAGTCGACTCGAAGTGGCTGAAAATTTATAATTTGAGCAAATTCCAACAATGTTGTATGTTGACAAGAATGTACAAGATTGGAACAACTAGTATCAGAAATTTTAGGTGATATATACAGTGGTGACTTTTTACATTCTACTTCAATCCTGCGTCTATCTATGGTAGACCTTCTTGGGAAAGACAAGACTGCTAAGGATTGATTTTCGACAATATTTGCAGAAGTGATGTTTTTGGTAGAGATGGGCTTTGGGTTAGACACGACCCAATGTTCAGGAAAAGTGAGCTCTTCCCATTTGATGGTTTTATGTTCAACTTTCTGGTTTTTTGGATCTGTCATAACTATGACACTTGTTTTTGAATCTCTGCTGGGGGCATGGAGGACTGCAGGAAATAAAGTACTGGTATGACAAAAGCAACCTCTAGTCTGTATGGCGATATTATTCCTTTTTCTCCTCATGTCAAATCCACAGGTTTGGATTTGTAATTGTAGAATATCAACCAATGTTTCATCATATACAGACACAGAGAAGTTAGGATAGTAATCAAACCAGATTGGTCCATTTGACAGGGGTGCAACAATACCTCCAATTAAGGAATCAGTGTACTTATTGTGTGTTAGATCTCGGACAGTGGCTAACACATAAGTATCAAGACCTTGATGGGTCAAAGCATGGATTCCTACCCGAATACATCCCAGATGTAGGAACTTAGTTCCTAGTTTATGTGCTTCTGCCTGGTGCTTTTTAGGGTCTAGCAGGGGAATGGTCTGTACACAGTCAGAATTCTCTTCAATAGAACTTATGGATTCTTTAATAGTTATTCTAGTGGCAGCCTTGAGATGCCACACTCCTAGATCTGCATAAACCTCAGATGCAGATATCTTTGGTAGAACCCAACGAGCTTGTGGCTCGACTTCTTCATACAATAATTCTGACTCATTTATCACACGACTACTACTACTAGCAAACATATCTCTGAGGGGATTTTGTTCAACTTTTTCATTTTCTTCTAGTTCTCTAAATGAGACTGAATTTCTGAATGAGTCCATTTTACTTTCGGAAAATAAAGAGAGTATAAT
The DNA here is from genome assembly GCA_034641835.2 of Pinus albicaulis. Classification (NCBI taxonomy): domain Eukaryota; kingdom Viridiplantae; phylum Streptophyta; class Pinopsida; order Pinales; family Pinaceae; genus Pinus; species Pinus albicaulis. The sequence continues at coordinate 771,182,798 of CM076581.1, read as the reverse complement.
TTTAGGAACTGAACTTTTTCACGAACCAAACTCACTTCTGGCTCTGATACCAATTTTACTGCAAGGAAATCTATCACATAGACATGCAGGCTTCTCAGATCACCTAAGGAATTTGAGACTTAGCACCGTGATTCAAGCAGATCGAGAGAATTCTTGCAGATGTAGAGCAGGGAGCTCAGACTCAGACTCAAAACAAAACACAAATGACTCAAGACTCTCTGAATGCGAATGCCTGAGAAATGAGCCTTACCCTCCTTATATAGGAATGAGGGGGGAGAAACATTTCCATCGGTTCGTCGGATTATTGACACGTAGAAGGGGAATCATTGCTTTGGGGAACATCGAAGTGACATCCGCGCAGAGATTCCATCCTTCGAACAGACACATGTGAAGGTGTGTGCTTAACACTGTGGATACCTTTCATGTACAAGGCCCACGAGGAAACATCAATTATTAAAAACACGGAGGATGCTTTTCTGAACAGGTAAAAAGCCATCGGGAAAAGACCTGTCACTATAAACCCGTGACTAGGTGTACAAACACAATGGATACTTTTTTTTTAGCAGAGCCCATGTGAAACGCTTGTATTGGCTTTTGTAGAGTCATCAAGGATCTTGATGCCAGGAAATCTGAGGTTTGGATAGATATGGTCATCCCAAGCTTTTGTGTATATTCGACAGACTATCATAGGCTTGTTTAAGATTATCTGGTATTTTATTTTAGTTAGTACAAGCCATTGATGATGCATTTTCCTGTGAGATTCAAAGACTGAATTAATCAATCTATATTCTAGCTGGCTCATATCCCTAACGGTTTGGCAAGGAGTATGAAAACATTCTCCTATGCTGCTTTCCAGACATTCATTACATCGATTTTGAAAATAGGATTCATAATAATATGGATCCATACTATAAGCACTCAAGACATAATTGTACCACCAATCACTTAGCCACGGAGGACTTTGGCCTGCTTGATTTATCCAGGTTGGTCCAAACTTTAGCTTGGTGTAACGAGTTTCATCACGACCATCTTTGTTCAACAGATTCCACCAATGCTTCTTATAACCTGCAAAATTGTACACAGTGTCAGGAAAAATAAGGTCAGGATTGTTATCTGGCCATGTCAAGAATCTTTCTGTGTTATTCCAACCAAGACATCGTGTTCTGTTGATTGTATAAGATTTGTAGTAGATTCTTGTTCTTTCGCTGCTGCCAGTACAGATAACAACGAGATCACAAAAATCTTCTGATAAAGATCTTTCAGCTTCATATGAAGCTGTCATGCTAGTGGAGTACATCATATCGTGGATCCATCTGCTTCCTTTAGAATGTACTCTTCTCTCTAGGGCTAGATGCTGGATGTCTGAATGGCTTTGTAAATCTGCATCTAATATTTGAGTATTTCGGAGTTGCCACGTGGGTCTACATTTTTCTCTATAAAATGCCCATGATTCATCATCAGATATGAATTTGAATGTCTCCCTTTCATGGGAATGGTCCCATTCAGTGATGATGACAATCACATGTGCTTCTTCTTCTTCTGGGTCATCATGTTGTTCTTGTTGCTAGAGATTTTCTCTACTAAGAAAATCAGGCAGACAGTTATGAATACCTTTGATGTGTTCAACTTTGAAATCAAAGTTAGTGAATAGAGCCTGCCATCTTGCAAACTTGGCATCTTGAAGATTTTTAATAGTCTTAGTTAAAATTTTTGCCAAGGCTTGGGCATCTGTTCTTAGCAGAAAAAACTTGTTAACCAAATGAATTCAAAACTTATAGATACAGTTCCAAGATGCTTTTACCTCTTGTTCAATGGTAGAGTAATTCTTTTCAACTTTACTCCAAACACCTGAGGCGTATTGCACAACTTTTTCTTCTTTTTTTGTTGCTCTTTTCATTTGGTCTTTGTTTCACGACACCTCCCCAACCGATGTTGTTGGCATTAGACTCAACAATTTTTAAGAAATGTATCCTCTGCAACATAGAGAATAGGGAGATTTTGGACCTTAGCCTTGATCTGTCGGACTACTTCAAAATGTTCTTCTGTCCAAGGCCGAGGATTCTTTCTTAATCTCTGATTGAGCAAAGATCTATCAATGGCACATGCAGGATAAAAATTGCTCACATAATTAAGACAACTTAAGAACCTTTGCAGTTGTGTCTTGTCTATAATTTCATTAGGAAACTTATCTGCAAATTCTAAAGAATGGGACTGAAGAGCAATTTGACCATTTTCAATGGTGTGCCCAAGAAATTTTATTTTGGTCTTGTAGAGTTCCATTTTCTTTTTACTCAAGACCAATCCATTCTTCTTGACCAATCTCATAAAAATTCTTAAATGTATAAAATGGTCTTGAAGATTTTTAGAAAATATCAGGATATCATCTATGTATGCTAACAACCATTCAGCATACGGCTTAAAGACATAATCCATTACCTTCTGGAACTTAGAAGGCGCATGCTTGAGGCCGAAAGGCATGACGTTCCATTCGTAATGGCCTGCAGGAACACTGAAAGTTGTTTTGAACTTTTGTTTCTCTGCAATGGCCACTTGCCAGAATCCTGATTTGAGATCAAACTTGGAAAACACTTTGGCTCCAGCGATCCTACTAAGTAGATCTCCTTTATGAGGAATGGGGTAGGTATCGTCAGCCAATACAGTATTCAGAGGTTTGTAGTTAATAACCAATCTTGGTATACCTCGAATCTGTTCACTCCTTTTATTAACATAGAAGCTATAGCAGTTCCAAGGGCTGCTAGACTCTCATATCAGCTTTCTGTCAAGAAGCTGATTTACCTCTTTCTCACAGAGCCTTCTGTATTCTCTGTTCATAGGTATGGCTCTGAACTTGCAAGGCTTTCCCTCATAACCTTCTTTGTAGGGTAGCTCAACATAGCGCTGCTTTCTATGCCAGAATGCATTTGGTTCCTCAGAACAACACTGATCTTCAAACTGTTTTTGTAGTTCAGATATTTGCTTCTGAACTGCTGGAGAACTCAACCGTTGTTCAATACTAAGAATACTTTTATACTCTTTGAGTTCTGATAAACTGTTTTTTTCTTTTTGCAAATTTTCTTGCATGGCCTGCACCATTGTAGAAACACGTGTATTAGAAACATATGGCAAGTTTATCCTCTTACTCTTTTCATCTGATGTAGGCACAGTAATGAAGTATCCCGCCTTCTTATTTGGAAATCTCATTGAACCATGTGGCTCAACTACAGCTAAAAACACATTGCCCAGAATACAATCAACTGGTATATCAATCACATTTATTAATAAATATGATTTTTCTAATTATTATTTTATATATCTAAAAATTGAGAAATAATTTAGACAAATTGGTGAAATAATGATCTTAGATTATAAAATCTTCATAAAAATTTAAAGCATGTAATAAATTTATTAATTTTAAAATAATAGTAAAAGATTAATTGATTGTTGATAGGAGTTGTTTATCTATTTTTTGTCAAAATCAATAAAACAAATATTAAAAAATTAGGTAGTTGAAGTGTTTGGATTGCGTTGTTCATGGTGGAAATGGACTCGACACCATCAAAAACTTTTAGGGCACCAAAAACATTGAAATTTAACGACTGTAACTCAGATTTTCAAAAATCTTTACCTGAATATTTTACAATCTTACCAAAATTTCTGAGTTATTCAATGAATTTTTGGTAAAATTTCTAAGATTATAATGTATCGTTACATCCCAACATGTTCTTATTAGGCTATCCGTTAAAAAATGGAAATATATGTTACTCCAAAACCAAACAAAGCAAAGCCATCAAGATTTGTAGAACCAAGGTATGGAGGGTTAAACTCCATTGGAGAAGGGCAGTGCCTAATCACCACGTGGTGGATTCATAAATGTCGTTGGAGAGTGATCACGATGTGGTAGATTCATAAATGCACATAAATGTGGCTGCAGAGTGTCTACAATTGAAGAGAGGATTTCAATTGTGGGAATTAGTAGGAGGCTTTTATAGACATGTGGCGATGTTCTGCTCACCAGTCGAAAGTCCACGTTCGATTATGTGGCTCAAGCATTGGGAGCATTGGTTCCTTATTTCATTAACCCTTCCAAGGACGAGATCTGCGAGACGGGAATAGGGATTAATCCCTGCCATCACCATGCCCCAAGTGTTGACAAAGAATCTTCACAAGAGCTCCTAAATCAGCCCCAAACGGTGAAATACTACCAAGAAATCATGGGCACCAGTTGGCAACTAGCCTCGCCATTGTTTTTTTTTCATTGGCAATAAGACACGATTTTTTTTCCTCTATCGTTCCAATAAAAGTATTATTTTGCCACGTAGTCTGATCTTGGTTTTTACATTGATACAATTTATCAAAGACGACGAGATGAGGCCTCAAGTGTTTTACTACAAAGACTGTCTCGTAGATAGCTTGTCAAGTATGTTTCCAGCATAGCCCTCTTGAGATGCCTCTTAATTTGCAACTTCTGTATTATGATTGTAAAATTGATTATTTTCATCATACGGTGGATGAATATGGTTATGGTAAAAACATGAGTTTCGTTAAGCCATGAGATCCAAAAGACACAATAAAACTATACGATCCAAACAATTGTCATGATATATAATGATAAACCTTAAACATCATATAAGATGAAAGTTTGATAAAGTATTTTTTATTAATGATAGACCTTAAAGATATGAAAGTTTGATAAAGTATTTTTTATTAATGATAAACCTTAAACATCATATAAGATGAAAGTTTGATAAATTATTTTTTATTAAATTATATAAAGCATCAAAATTTCATATGATGCTACAATTTTACCATACATTGAATCTAATAATTATTAGAAAGATATAGAGAAGATTAAGGATGGTATACAAATTAGGAAATAGATAATCATATATATAATTAAATAGAAAATTATTTATAGAAAAATTATTAACATTTTTAATATTAAATTATTTTTTCAAGAAAATATGTAGTTTATTTAAACTATACAGGAGAAATTTTTTTATGATTTTATAATTATAATGAATAAAAAAATTAATTTATTCATTTTTTTTAACAAATTCAAATTTTACACAATTTTATATATTTATTTAAAGTTTTGATTTTTTTATCATTTAATTTAATTTAAATATAAATATTTAAGGGGTGGCAAGAGGGAAAGGGTTATGTTATATGATCCTAAACAAGCAAAATTATCAACTTATTCATGGGGCCTTGAATGTATGTTAAACAATCTAATTGAAGCTTATGCTCTTCTTTAAGGGATTCATATTGATAAAGAATATTAGGTCAACACTCTCATAGTGTTAGGGGACTCTCTCCTCCTCATTCAACATTGGTGAGAGGATCTTCTCCAAAAGATAAAGCATTGGACAATCTCATTAATCAAATTTGGTAAATCTTGGAAGGGATGACCTCAAATATCATATTTATATGTGCTTCGTGAGCATAATAAGGAAGCAGATAAATATGATAATGAAGGTTGCATCCTAGGACTATGCAACCTGGTCATAAATGAACAAATCATGTTCTCCCAAATCCCATAAGACTCAACTATTTATTTCAAAAAAGAGACAAATCCTATGAGTCATAACCATAGGAAGGAATGTATTTAAAAAAGAAATTGGAGGACCTGATGGCAACAAGACCTCCCCTCAGGAGGAAAATCGTGTCATTAGTAGAGAATATAACACTAACACATAAAATTTGACCTCAAAAAGCACCTCAAAAGCTATGGTCTAAAGATATTTCACACTTTGTACTGAGTACATTACGTATCAAACCCAAGTCTTCGGTCTATATGTCAAGTCGGGTGATGGTCTCATTATGAAGGAAGATGGGAATGACTCGACCCACATGTGTTTAATTAATGGAGGGAGGACCCCACCTCTCTTTGAACATGAGTGCAGTGAATTAAGGAGGGGTATGAGGCAAGTGAGAGGAACATATGGCGTTGAGCAACTTGTTTCCTTGGAACCAGGAGATTTTATAAGGATACCAAATTTTTGCCCATTTGACTTGGGCTTGAATCGGAGAATAGCACCAACTACGAAGTTGTTGTAGCATGTTATATTATCTGGATCTGGGATATGGTGAATTTATCTTTGTCTCATACAAAACTTTGACTTAATGGGAAGGAACAACCCCTGTCTCAAACAAACCTCTCATTGAATGGAGTGCTTTTCTTGGTCCATTTGCCTCTGCAAATTCAAAATTGGTTTGGAAATAAGAATGGGGGTATCACTCTATGTTTGAATTATATGTTCTTGGGCATGGGATAGGGAATCCATCCTCTCGATCAAGGAAGAGACCAAGTCCTTCTCAACCTCAGTAAGATTTCATGTGGAGGTATGGAAGAATTATTGTTGAGGGAAGGTAAAATTTGATCGACATAGAAGAGTGATAAAGGTGGTGTGTTGGGTGGAACTGTTACTATAGATGCTTAGTTGGAGTTTTTAATTCTATCTAGCTCGTAGTGAAATCAGTTAAGAATGGTGGGGAGATAATGAGGATCTAATCTACATAGCGGGTCTAGGATGCAAAGATTCCCAACGGACCTCAAAAGGTGATTTTAACACTAGGTCCTCAGAAAACGAGGTCCTTGAAGCTATGCAGAAAAAATAAAAGGGAAGGTCATTGACGAAAAAATAAATACTATTCAAAGAAGAAACCATAAAGGTGTTAATCCTATCAATACTGCAAATACTCCTCAACGCAAACATGTGTACCAAAAAGAAAGACAAATGAATTTAAATAGATCTATTGATTGATAATGACTGCACTATTTCATGTACCCAAAGTTATTTTATGGTAATTGATATTCTTGTCATAAATTTGGACATAAGGATTTTAATTGTAGATCCAATAGCTTTGAAAGAGATGAAAATGTTAAATCCAACTACTTTCAAAATTTTAGATAGAAAAATTATTTGGTTGGAAAGGGGAACTGATTCTCCTTTCTCTTGAATGAGATTGAATGTTTCAATTTGTTGATGGTGTTAGATAATCCGCCAATACTAGGGGGTCTTCCTAGTATGACGTCCCAATTAGGCCTGACATATTTTAGGATAGGAAGGCCTAACTTCCATTTGATTTGCATTTTTCTCTTGGACATCAAATGCAAAGATAAGTGCGAGACTGGGTTTACCATGTTAGAAGAATAAGGATGAAATCATCCCTCCATTGGTGGATTGCAGAACATGATACAAGAACATAACAAAGACAGAATGAGTGAGAAAAATCCTTAAAGGAAGAATCGAATAGTTGAGACAAAGACATACACAAGTAAGAGAGTGCTCGAGACTGAATTAGTTCACAATTACTTGTTGACATTAACATTGAATATGGGGGAAAATATTCAAACCCAACACACCATCTGCATAAAACAAAATAGCTCATAAACATGTAACCAATGTGTAAACTCACATACATAAACAAAAAAATCATGAATAGACATTACAAGTGTTATTAACATTTATGAAAATCAATCCATGGATTGATTGTTTCTCATTAATATTGTCATCCATTCAAGTACATGCACACAAGCTCGTCAAAACCCAATAGTGGGATGAGAGAAGTTCATATCATCTTCATGACACAACACTAGCCTCACAATCCTCTCCCTATAAACTACCAAGAGAAAGTTCCTTCAACTCCTAAAACACAAAATAACAATCCTATTACTAGCCTAGCTTAAGTGTTAAAATTCAAGTTGAGTGAGGCATAAGGTTACATTTATAGAAATGACGATGGTTACTTTTCACCTTCTCCTATGACCTTTGGACTCCCTCGCGATATTTTGACTTCCAATTGACTCTTCATCTCCCTTAGGAATTTTATTCTTCCACCATGTCTCTTGAGCTTCTAACTGACCTTTTATATTCCCCTTTTGTCATTTTCCATGGTATAATATTTTGTCGTTAATGACAACTTGGTTCTTGTTCTTGAAAAATTCCTTCATTACCTAATTCATCAGAAACATGAATTTCAATGTTATTACAAGAGTCTATTAGTTAATTTGGTAATGAAGAAAATGGATAATGAGAGGAGGTAGGGGGAACCATATACTCTTTGAAGGCCTAGGATTCTCTTTGGGTTTCATCAGACCAAGAAACAAAAGTTGGAATAAAATCTTGTTGGTTTGTAGATTATGGGTTGTTAGAATAATCAGTAATCAATTTCTATTCAAATTTCTCTAGAGAAGGTGAACGAGTTTTTCACACTTTTCTCGCAAATAATTCCAATCTACGTATCTCTTAGGAAGAGTGTTATGCAAGATTTACAATTGCGGACAAAAGTATCTCCCGTAGATTCGATGGCCAACCTAGAACAACAAAGAAACAAGGAACCCAACGCTTTCCTTTAAGTAAATAGATGATGGAATGAAGGCTACTTGGAATCAGTTGCACTCATCATTCCTTCTTAAGCTTGGATGCTCTAATTCCAGCTCCAATTGCCAAAATTAGAACCTGCACAGTCAGATAACACAAGCTAATAAATTACGAGATCTTATGCGAGACCATATAAGTAATTTATTGATCCAGTGGATATTGGTGGCCACCCACCTATTCCACTTGGCTCCCCCACCATTGTCTCTTTCGGGCTTTTTCGGCTCGCATAACTTACTAATTTTAGCGCTTTTTCGGGTCCCCGAAATTTCTGGGAGCCGTTTTGAGGCCCTAAACGATGTTTTTTGGGCATCGCTTTTACTAGCGAATTTCATCATCAAATTCGTCCCAAAAGTTTTCTTCCTCGGACAAAGCTTTCTAATGATGTATCATGTGTGTCAAACGAAGATAGTAGGCCAAAGTTATGCCCCCGGGAAGTTGAACCACTGATTTACCCAAACGGGCGCCCACAGTTTTGGCGCCTCATCTCCTACAGTTAGGTTTTTGGGATGTTTAGGGTTCTCCATTGTTTCTCAATAATAAATAGGCCCTCGAACCTCATTGTAACGTTAGCTCTCGAGGCCGGTAGCCACCACATCTCTTCTTAGAGATAGCTACCAGTTGCCCTAGCTAGTTTTATTTCCATTCTATTCTGTAAGCAAATTTCAGTTCTTTGATATTAATGAAATTAAGTGTTATTTCCCCCGCATCTATGTATTTATGGTTATGTGTTTATTCTGCATATGCGTTCGCATAAATCTAGATCGGTAGTATCAGAGCGGTTCGCTTTTCTCGATTCTTCTTTGCATGTCCCCAATGAGGCTCTGGGTATAAGGATCTAGGGCTTGATCCGGTGGAACCTTTGCAACATCGACCCTCGCAAACCTCGACGGACGCCCATGGGGGATGAAAAGAAAGATGAGGGAGCAGGAGATCCTATCAAAATATTGCTCGAGGAGGCCCTCAAAAAACAAAGGAACGCGATGATGGATAACTTTGTCTCGGATCCTTCAACGACGCCCACCGCGACGCATCCGCATCCAGAGAGCTCACTCCGGAGTTGCGACTCCCTTTTAAGGTACAAGTAAATTTTGACATTCCCATATTTGAGGGTCAACAGACGCAGATGCCGTAGATAGATGGTTGAATCTATCGAAGGATATTTCTCTGTTCATGACTTTTCGGACCGGGAGAAGATTATTTTTGCACTCCCTCAAAGCTACCCCCCATGTTAAGGACTGTGGGAAACCCATCGTGAGAACAAGGACCGGCATTTGAACCCTATCTCGTTCTCGGCCATACCAACTTGGAACTCTTTCCGAGACGCTCGTCAAGGAATGTGACTATCCCGTGGGGGAGCTATTAGGACAAGTACATACAATGGACCACGCTCGCGACAACAAAGGGATCAAGATGTGCATGAGCTGACGAATATGTTCCATACCCTACGCACAAAGTTGGGTATCAAAGATTCGAGAGAAAAATTTGGTGCTAAAGTATCGCAGCTTGTCCGTACAGATACATTCAGGAGGAAATGGAGTTCCTCGACATCTCCTCGCTTGGTACGGCATACTAGGTATGTCGCCAAGATTGGGCGAAATTCAAACAGAAGAAGCTGAGATTTTGGATCTCGCGAATCAAAGGCAAGGAAAAGGTGCTTCCAAATCACAGAACAAAGGATAGAGCCAAGGCATGGCCGCTAAAGACAACCCGTCAAAGCCACAAGAAAAGAACAACACCCTAAAGCCAAAGAAGGACACGGGGAAAGTGGTGTGAGTTCCATAAGAGCTCCACTCACAACACAAGTGAGTGTCGGGCCAGCGAGCCGCTAGTGGCCAAGATGAGGGCTTCGAGTCGATTCATGCTCCGACTCCGAATCAAAACCCGAAAAGGGGAATGAAAAAGGGAAACAGATTCTTGATGCGGAGCCCAACGCCACTGTTGCCACTACAAAGGTCCGAAAGGAGGAACTAGAAGATCCGAGAGGAGGAGGAACGTCTCTTCCACTCCCATATGTGGGTAAAGGGCTCCCCCTATACAATTCATTTTCGACAATGGGAGCTAAAAGAACCTCATTTCAGCAGACGCTCGTGAAGCGGTTGGGCTTGCTGACCACAGCTCACCCACATCCATACACCATCGTGTGGCTTCACCAAGGACGAGATCTCCGCGTCGGCCCAAAGCAGTTGTCGCCTTCCCTATAGCATCAAGCCCTTCACGGATGAGTTATTATGTGACGTTGCTCCTATTGATGTTTCGATGTATTATTAGGACAACCATACTTGTGGAAGCGTCATGCCGTGTATGAGTCTCGACCTCGTGTCGTTATTATTACTTTGGGAAATAATTTGTACTGAGATACTAGAGGTACCACCTCCTACGGCTATCTCTTTGGTTACCGCAAAACAATGCAAGAAGCTCATTTCCCAAACCAGGAAATTTGTTTTCTCGATGATCCGCCCCCGGGGCAAGAAGAAGACTCGTGGCCATGACCTCCGGACAGGCCCTCTCGCACGACAACAACAAATGGATAAGGTTGTGAAGGAGTACGGGGACATCTTCACCTCACCCACAGGGGGTTCCTCTCGCACCGTCGCTCAAGCACCCGATTGATCCGACCCCGAGTGCGTCGCTACCCAATGGACCGATCTATCGACTCTCCGCTCGGGAAAATGATGAAATCAAGAGGCGTATTCGTGAGTTGTTGCGAAAGGTCACATCGTACCAAGTTCGTCGCCCCGTGGGAGCCCGATCGTGTTGGTACAGAAGAAGGATGGGACGTGGAGACTCAGTATTTACTATCTGGGCGCCGAACAAGATCACCTGTCTCAAACTAGGTACCCAATCCCATGGATTGATGACCTTTTGGACCAACTCCAAGGTGCAAAATATTTCAGTAAGATCGACCCAAGTCCGGGTATCACCAGTACCAATTGAACCCTCCGATGTGTGGAAGACTCGCCTTCAAAGCTAAGGAAGGCCTTTTTGAATGGGCCGGTCATGCCTTTCGGGTTGATGTAATGCTCCCGCAACCTTCATGAGGATGATGGACGACATCTTGCGGCCATTCACCAACTCATTCGTAGTGGTGTACTTGGATGACATTCCCGATCTTCAAGCAAGACTTGGGAAGAGCACCTTCATCACATCCGACAAGTCCTCCAAACACCGTGACAACACAAGTTGTGTGCCAATTTGGAGAAGTGCACGTTTGGCATGACCCAGGTTCAATATCCGGGATACATTATTGATGAAAGGGGGTGCATGTGGATCCAGCCAAGATCCAAGTCATTCGGGATTGGCTAGCCCCGACTACTATAATGAGAACTTCGCAGCCTTTTCCCGGGTCATGCTAATTTCTACCGTAGATTCGTGTTGGGATTCTCTCATATCACTTGGCCCTTGAGTCAAGTCACCAAAGGAGGAGCGAGAGAAAAATTCTTTTGGTCGGAACCTCAATAGAAGGCATTCAAAGAATTGAAAAATCGCGTACTGTTCTCGCCCTCATGCTCACCTTACCGCGACTTGCAAAGCAACCATTTGAGATCGAGACATATGCCTCCGACTATGCTATTGGGGTAGTTCTTACTCAACAGGGGACATCCAAAGGGCATATCACAAGTGAGACATTATCCGAGAGCAGTTCGCAAGTATCCCACCTATGACAAAGAAATGTATTCCATTAGTGCAAGCTCTGTCGACAATGGAAGCATTACATTTTGGGGAAGGAAACAATCATCCACACGACCACCGGCCCTGCAGCTCATACAAACACAAGGGAAGTTGCAGAATGATCGCCATCGAAGTGGTCCACATATTCGCATACAGTTTCATTTGAACATCAAGTACAAGAAGGGTAGCACCAATAATGTTGCAGACTACCTCGACCGACCACCGATCGTGGCGCTCACCACCGTGCTCAACTCTTGTGGGCACGAGACTTCGATTGGCCGCTTCTTTATGAGAGTGACCCGGACTCGGCCACACTTACAAGGCACTCTTGGGGCACACAAGTTCCAAATTTTTACCTCCAAGATGCACTTTTATGTCACCCGGGACACCTTTGTGTTCCTTCAAGCGAGCGTGCCAAGATGATATGGGAAGCACACTACAGTCGAGTCGCTGGGAATTTTGGGGTCAAGAAAACAGTAGCAATACTACAGAAGTATTTCTATTGGCCGAACCTTCGAAATAATGTCGAGAAGCACATCAGATCCTGCACTTCTTGTGCCATTGCCAAACCGACCATCAAGAAGCAAGGCCTATATACTCCACTACCTACCCCTAGTCGACCTTGGGAATCCATCTCCACGGATTACATGTCGGGCCTGCCCTCTACTAATAATGGCAATGACTGTGTTTTTGTGGTCGTTGATGCATTCTCAAAGATGGCCATTATGGCGGCTCGTAAGAAGAATATCACAGCAGAAGCTACCGCTAAACTCTTCTTTGAACGAGTATGGGTGCACTTTGGGATCCCATAGTCTATCATATCGGATTGAGATAGCAGGTTCCTCAAAGACGTTTTGGTCCAGCCTCTGGTCAATGATGGACACAAAGCTCACCAATTCCACAACTTTCCATCCCCAAACAGATGGCCAGACAGAGGTCATCAACAAAATGATTGTACACATTCTATGCATGTGCAATTCAAAGCATCCACGCACATGGGACGAGAGCCTCCCATATGTACAACATAGTTATAACCGGGCTCTCCACAGCTCAATTGGCCATAGCCCCTTTCGTGTGGGCTCGGGATTCCAACACTATGTCCCATTGACGTAGCCATGCCATTTGCAGCTGCTGAGGCCGATTCAGCGCACGTCTAGTCTGAAGTTGACAAAGCAAGTAGCTTCATCGAGCACATTCAACACATCCGCCAATAGGTTCATGATATATTGGACATAGCCAATGTGAAGTACAAGCAGCGCCATGATCAACACCGGGTGCCACACAACTTCTAGGTGGGCGACAAAGTATGGCTGCATTTGCAGAAGGAGTGCCTCACTGGACCTCACCGCAAGCTTTGCCCGCTCTGATACGGGCCGTACACCATCACCAAGGCTATATGGAACAATGATTTCGAGCTTAGTATTCCACCATTCCTTGGTCCGCACCCTGGGCCTTCAATGTGGATTGCCTTCTGTCCCTTACTTCTCACCTCTACCGGACACTTCGGACATTGCGGAACAACTCACACCAACGAGTTAAACCCGCACCGCATGGAACGAAAGCCACCACAGATTGTATCATGGACATGCAAATTAAGAACACTCGCCAACAGGAGGATCCAACTGTATCGGGTTGTCAAAGTCGGCCAACTCCTGCACCAAGGAAAGTGGTTCACCAGGGACCAAGTTCAGCAGAAATTTCCTCATCTCATGGAGGAACTTAATGCAATGGGGACCATTGCTTCCTAAGGGGGGAGGAAATTTATGTAGGAACGCAACAGAATAAACACATAACCATAAATACAGAGATGCAGCGGAAATAACACTTCATTTCATTAATATCAAAGAACTGAAATTTGCTTACAGACAGAATGGAAATAAAACTAGTCGCACTCGGTAGCTATCTCTCGAGAAGAGATGTGGCAGCTACTGGGCCTCTCGAACTGCATTACAATGAGGCTTGAGGGCCTATTTATTATTGAGAAAAAATGGAGAACCCTAAACATCCCAAAAACCTAACCCTAGGAGATGAAGCGCCAAAAGTATGGGCCCCGTTTGGGTAAATTGGTGTTTCAACTTCCCAGGGACGTAACTTTGGCCTACTATCTCCGTTTGACGCACATGATACATCATTAGAAATCCCTATCCTAGGAATACAACTTTCAGGACGAATTTGATCATCAATTTCGTTGGTAAAACGATGCCCAAAAAACGTCGTTTAGGGCCTCAAAACGGCTCCAGAAGTCCAGGACCCGAAAAACTGTTAAAAATAGTAAGTTATGCCGAAACTGAAAAACTGAAAGAGACAATGGTGGGCGGCCAAGTGGAATAGGTGGGTGGCCACAAATATCCACCTGGATCATTTATTCAATAGATCAATATGGTATTGAAATAAGTGAAATAACGACAATAAAATATAGGAAAATAAAGAAATATTTTAATTAAATATAAATGGAAGGAGATTACAACAAAAAATACTAGTGTTGATCTTGTGGAAGAGCTCATCCAAGTTGTTAACATGTCCTTTTCTTGTCACAATATGCACCTCCAATCACCCTAAATAAATGAATGTTTACTTCTCACCTCAGCAAAATAAGGGTAGAATCCACAGGCCAACCATCCCCCACTATAGGAAATATGGTAAATATATAGTAGAGTGGGGTAAGTTGGGAGTTCTTATCCAATTACCAATTTAAGGTTTTAGATCCACCTTTAATGGAAGGATGGAATCAATCGTATAAGGGACGGAAACTACAAATAAGGATGAGATAGAATCTGAAATTTTTATGTAAGGTAAATGGTTGTAAAAAATTATGGAATCTTCTAGAAGAGGAATATCTCGAAAATTCTCTCTTTTTCCTGAATTTGTAGAACCAACGTAGGTGCGAAAGGGAGAAACCTATAAGTGATCAACGCTGGAGGCAATGATGTAACTTGTAGGTGAACGATGTCTAGAGGAATGCCATGGAACATTGGTGCTAAAATTGGCTCAGATAAGGTGGTTTCACGAAGAAATTTTGGCGAATGAAGGAGGTACACATAGGGATTTGTGCAATGATGTTGACAAGGGGTAATAAGATGTTGATTGATCCCATTAGGATACCTAATGAATGGATGTGACAAAATGGCCTATAAAATAATTCCCCCTAAAACAAAAAGTTAGAATGATGGCTGATGACTGAAGTGTTTTCTCTTTTGACAAGTTAGGAGCAAGAACAACTGTCGAGGTTCATCGCTTACAATGCATTTAGATCATGAAATATCTTTGCTTAGGTAGGCATACAGGTGAAAATGTGAAGTTCGGTTACACTTTTTTCCCTTTTTTTGAGAAAAAAATTTCATTTTTAGAGGTTCTTCAACTTTCTGCAAACCAAAACAAATTTTCTGTTTAGAATTTCATTTTATGATAAAAATAAAACTTGTCAGAAATTTTATTAGCTTTCTTTTACTTCTTTTTTGGAACTTTTTTATTCACATTTGATATGTCAACTTAATAATTATTTGAGTGTGTGTTCTTTAACAATTAAAGGATTCAAAAAAATTCATGTTGAGACGTGTTGGTGTATTCTTTGAAAAAAAAATATTTTTGAGAAAAAAATGTGTTACAACCATCTACACAGAGTCTACCTTGGTATTGTTATATTTACGAAACCAACTGATGCATATCATAATTGCTAGGATTTTTTGAACTGAACCAATATGAAAGACTGCATATTTTGAATAAGTTTCGTTCTGCGTCAAGTTTCTCAACATATTAGTTATAAACTAAAAATCTAAAAACTACCCATTACAGACGACAAACCAATGTATTGCACCATAATTTTTTCAATTTTTTTACAGTTTATTTTGGGAGATATAAAATTTTGATTTTAGTGAATCATAATGACCTTCAGAAATTTTTTACACCCATTTCATTACAAAATTAACTAAAATTAGTAAATATCTATGGAATTCCATAAAATTTATATCTCCTAAAATTAGATTGAATTGTGCAAATGCTATTCTTGATTTCGAAAGATAATTCATAAAATTCTGAAATGTGTTATGAGCTGAGTTGTATCGTAGTTGTAGACGTTTTAGTTCGGTAGAAATTTTGTAGTAGTTCGGCCGAACTTTTTCTCGCAAATCCTATCAGTCGGAAAAAAATTGATGAAGCCCCTCCAAAAAAACAAATTTCGCAACTATATAAATAACAGAAAACAAAAAAATTATTTTCACACATTTCTTCATACCCATATTTAGCACATAATCAAACATAACATGTTTAGTGATAAAAAGACGTGTCCATAGATGAAATTTTGGGACTCATGACTGGATGACTATATGAATGATCACATCCATTATATATTGTGATCTTTGCATAACACCTAAAATTGCAGCCCGAATGGATGAAACTAGATCTGGGGTCTTTTATCTCATTCACGCAACCAAGCAATGTACGATTCTAACCATGTGAATAAATGAGATGAGGTCAAACATGGTAGAAACCATCTGATTACTTTTGGATGATGTAAGTCATTAACAAACATGAGAGAAACCACCGACGATCTTAATGGCTCTCAAGGTACTACAGTACAATCTGCATGGTGTGAGTAAATGAGTTAATGTCAAACACCACACATAATATTTTGGTCGAAGGCCAATGATGTAAACCTATCTTCGAGAGCGAGGAAAATATTCATTGATGTATGCAAGCAACAAGGTACCAAAGGGGTGTTTCTAAGTCAACTTCTTGGATAATATGCTTATGTCGATAGGAAGTGACCCATCTCATGAGGGCCTTGATGTATCCCTTATGAATGACACAAAATGGGCATCATGATTGAGACAAAATGATGATGATACGAAATTGGATCAGGAAAAGGAAAACATGGAATGAAGGCTTAAGAGTATTGTAACAAATATCAACTGAAATGACTTCTCTTGGACACATAACGACACAAATTGGAGTTGGAAGCATTGACCCAAAACTGAAAAGGAGGCTCCGAAAAAGGTCAGATGAACTGAGTCAAAAGAAAATTACCCAAACCAACAACCATAGAGATGAAGCGAAAGAATGTATTTTTCAAGAGTGACTCGCTTCCATTAGAAAAATGGAGTAAATTTTTTTCCCAATTTCCCCAACCATATTGGTCAATACATCTTTATGTTTTTAACAATATTGAGGAGGATAACATATGCTTGATTTGCAAGTTCATCCTTCAGACTAATCCCTCTGAGTATTTTTAACGAAACCTGAGAAGGAGTCGCTCGACCTTGTCATGTTCGAAAATTCCATCATTGTTTGATGTTTTAACAAGTCCAATGAAGGGAAAACTTGACAAATTTTTCATGTTTAGAGAGTTTGAAAAAGAGGTGAAAAATGAAATTTTGGATGTCCCTTTTCGTAGATAGTCTCTCGAGTCCGATAAGGTAGAAAATAATACTCAATAGAACCTCTTAGCCATGTTCGACTACGGTATTCCTCTTTTTTAATTAGTCCATCTCATCCCAGAAAAGGGTTAAACTTATACTGAGTTGACGTCTTTTCATTTACTTTAACGTGTTCGAAAAGACAAGTATTCGACAATATTTTCATGTTTTAGGAGTCTAAAAAGAGCTGAAAGAGGACTACAAGGGGTTCCTTTTTTCACTGGTTTATAGAGCCCGAAAAAGAGATAAAAGCATACTCCTTGGTCAAAATAACATGTTTAAAACATGTCAAAACACCATAAAAAACTATTGACCTGCTCAAAACACCACAAAAAGATTAAACATACCTGTTTCATAGTAAAAATGAAACATATATAGGTAAAAAAATTAAATTTGAATAAAATAGTGGAAGAAATGACCATAAATACTTGAATTGACTTTCATTTTCTACCATTTGACAGTTACCTTCAACAGTGAGAGTTTTGGAGCACTTTTTCCCTCGATCTTCTACACATATTTGCAGAAAATCTAGTGGATCATTTCAAGTATTGTTTCTTCTCAATAGGAGATTAAACCCTACTCTTTCATTTGATGGTCCATTTTTGTGTTTTCATATCAATTTTTTGATGTTTTGATGGCTCTAGGGTTACTAAAGCTCACCCTAGGACCAACACACCCCCCTTTGTCGAAAAATGTGTTGTACCTAGGAAGACTGTGACTATTGGGTGAGGTGCAATGCTCTGTTTTTCACTACTAGGGTGCGTTGGGCATAAAAATCTTAATAATCGGTCAGTTTCCCCTCAATTTTTGTCATATTTTTTACATGAAAAGAGGCATAGTGAATTCCTTGTTGATGTTTCAGGTACCCATTAGCACTAAAAAAAATTCATTTGGCGAGAAAGAGAACATGAAGAGAAATATTTGATTAGAGCCAATGATCTTGTCACTATCCAGGCGCTGAAAAACTATGGATTGTTGAAATTCTTTTGGCTACTTGGTATGGGGCAATAAATGGAGTTTTTGAAATACCTCGTTCATTCGTGGGATGTTCAGGTACATGCCTTTAGGTTTGGGGAACATCTACTTGATATCAAGGTGGATGATATCTACTTTATTATAGGATTGTCCAAGAAGGGTGCCCCCATCTCTCTTTTAGGTGGGAGGAGTGGTGGGCAGACCACGAAAGATTATATCAACAACTTTTTCCGACTGCGAGCCCAACTTACTAGGGATGGGAACATTAATATCAAATATGTGACCCAGTTACCATTGAGGATGATCATATTTATCATTGCTAGACTGGAAGGTAGATCAACACTCCATGTAGCAAGTCGATCACAAATACATTATGGGATAAAGGTTCTTGCGCCCCAAGTGTTCAACCAGAGCAAGGGTGTATTGGTAAATACAAAAGAACAGTTGACCAAAGAAAAATAGGGGAAGTTGAAAAACTTCAGCTACGGTTCGATTTTAGTCTCTTTTTCCTTGGAGCAGGTGCCATATATGCGCATCGATTTTAGTCTCTTTTATTTGTATAAACGTGTCTTCCATATATGCGCATATATTTTGTATATGTGAATATATGGAAGTTGTGCATATATCGTAGATTCACGTATACAAAAACATGGCACATATAATGAAGTTACTCATATACGAAATATATGTGCATATGAAATATACACACATATACAAAATTTACAAAAGTTACACATATATGGAAGATGTGCATCTATGGAATTTGTGCATATACAGGAGATGTGCTCATATATGGAAGTTGTGTATATATGGAGGTTGTCGTATATGCATATTACAGAAGTTGCAGATTACTTCTATGTATGCACAATTTATGTATATGTGCATATACTGAAGTTACACATTATGGAAGCTATGCGCATATACAGAATATATGCACATATAGAGAAGTTGTGCATATACGAAAGATATGTTCATATAAGGAAGTTGTGTAGAACTTCTGTATATGTACAATTTCTATATATGTGCATCTCTTGTGTGTACACACAAATGTATATGTGCATATATGGAAATTGCACATATACAAAAAATTTCCATATACGAAAATTGTACATATATGGAGGTTGCATATATATTGTGTTTGAAGTTGCGCATAAATTATCGATATAAGGATCTTCCATATATGTGTAGCTTCTATATATGTGCATCTACTATACATGTGCAACTTCCATTTATGTTCATATACAGAAGGTATGCATATACAGAGGTTGTGCGCAACTTCAACCTCCGTATATACATAACCTTCGTATGTGTGCAACTTCCGTATATGCATATATGAATGTTGTGAATATAAAAAAAGATATGTGATGCAAAACATGTGAACATATTTAATATATGTGTAAATTTTTTATATGCACATATTTTTCACTTATGCTTTTATTTCGTATATGTGTATTTATTCCATATCAGTGCATATTTGGAAGTTGAACCTATAAAATAGATGTGAATATACAGTAGATATGCATATACAGAAGATATGTGTATATGCATAAGTTGCGCATATACATAAGATATGCACATATATGAAAGTTTTGCATATATGGAGACTGTTGTATATACATGCTATGGAAGTTGTGAGCTTCTGTATATGTGAAACTTATGTGTATGTGCATATAAAAAAGTTGTGCATATACACATAAGTTGTGCATATACGGAAGATATGTGCATATACGAAAGTTGCACATATACAAAATATATATGCGGATATACATAATATATTTACACATACAAAATTTGTACATATACAAAAGATATGCACATCTTCTATATATGTGCAACTTCCATATATGTCCAAGTTCCATATATGTGCAACTTCCGTATATGTTCATATTTTATGTATATGCGTAGCTTCCGTATATGCCCAAATTTCGTCTATGTGCATATTTTTCGTATATGCGCATATCTTCCTTATATGTGCAACTTCCATCTGTTGCACTTGAAAAAGGTGTGAAATGAGTATCATAAAAATAGGACTTGTAAATTCTAGAAGAGTTGAAGCTTTGGATGTGAAAACCTAGGGTTTGTAGATAAAACCTTAGAGATGATGTTGTTTTTTTAAAGAACAAACCCTAGTTCATGCAAGGAAGGAATGAAATCATGTTGATGATGAGGACAAGGAGGAGACCCAAAACCATAACTACTTGTGGTCCCTTACATAATGCAACTTCACCACTTTTGTTTATTATCTATGACCCATTATAACTAATTAGAATCTCCTCAGAAGCTCATTAAGAGAGCACAAAATGTTTCATCTGTGGTGCTCCCTGGAAGTTTTTGTAGAACGAATCTAACCTTCTTAGGTAAAGCATTGGTAGGAATCTAACCTTCTTCATCCATGATATATATGGATATCTACATATTCATATATACATGATGTTTAAATCCTCGAAGAATCATGTGGCAAATGATCATCCATGATATATATGGATATCTAAAAATACATATAGATACATGATGTTTTAAAAATTACTTCATGCATTTACAATTCTTTTTAAAACTATTATTTAAAAACATTTAAAAATAATTCAAAAAATTGATGTAATTTACACAAAATTTGGAGCACAACTTGAACACAAATGAAAAACACAAAACTTGAAGCACAAATTGATGTGTAAAACTCACTCGACTATTTAAAAAAAAATGTTGAAGTCGAGCACATTTTGAAAATTAAATAAAAAATGTTCTAAAACATCAAGTTCACCAAGTTGTGCTTACATAGACTATATCATGTACATGAAATTGATGTAGATGTATCATGTACATGAAGTTGATTCTCTGCATTTTGTTTTAACAACTAATTGATTACTATAATTTTTGGAGCAATATTAATTTGGAAATGCACTTGAGAGTGCCAAAAGGGGCAAGGGTGACTTATAAATCCATATTCTAGATCAATCATGATGCCATTTTACCATTATGTCATTTATGGGAATGAGCTTCCATTATTTATGTTGGGAACGAAGTTCCCTTTTGTAAAAAACAAAAATGTATAGCTGGACCAAATTTGAATACAAATATAGAAATTTGGATTTGTGTATATGATAATGTCTTCCTCAACTTTTAAATTCTTGATGTGGATTTTATGTTATTTTCTATCAATGTTACATTGATTTTGATGAATGTAGTTAAAATGATTTTTTTTTTACGTACAAATTGTCAATTTTGCAAGTTAAGTTACTTTTATATTTATATCTTACTTAATGTTGCATGCATGGATGAGCATATCATTACCATGAAAATTTGCTTCATTATAATAATAGAAGTATCATGTACATGAAGAGAGCATATATCATATCCATGATCTATGTTGGGAATGAGCTTCCATTATTTATGGGCATGAGCTTCCGCACAAAAAGTATGTATGGTGAGAATACAAGAAGTGTGTAAGATTTTTTTGAGACATCTGGGAATAAGAACTCAAAAAGTATGTATGGTGAGAATACAGGTAAGAAATATGCATAGTGAGAGTGCACCAAAGAAAATTTACACTAGTAAAAGGGCGAAACATGTACGGTAAATGTATAAAAAAACTCAAAAAATAATATCACCCAAACTTAACTCAAATGTATAAAAAAAATGTGATATTGAGTCTTTACAAGCTGAATTTTAATATGATAATTTTGTTTAGGTGACAAGCTACCTCTATGAGCTTCACAAAAATCAATAAGCTATAAATTAACATGTTATACTTGCTTACATGTTATGTACTTACCAAGGCGGAGTATATATGGAGGTTGAAGTTGTGCACAACTTATGTATATGCGCATATTTGGAAGTTGCGTATATTTGGAAGTTGTGCATATATTTCATATATGCGCATATCCTTTGTATATGCGCAACTTCTGTAATATGCATACACAATAATCTCTATATATGCGATACTTATGGATATGTGCATATCCTCTGTATATGTGTATCTTTTGTATATGTGCATATCCTCCATATATGCGTATCTATGTATATGCACAACTTCCGCATATGCCCATATCCTCTATATATGTGTATCTATTTCATATATGCACATTGTATATGTGCATATAAAAAAGATATGCGCATATACGAAAGATATGCATATATACAGAAGTTGCGCATTTTCGTATATGCACATGTAAAAAATTTGAGAATATATGGACATGCACATATACGGAAGTTACGCATATACAAAAGATATGTATATATACAAAATATATGTGCATTTACAAAAGATATGTGCATATATGAAAGTTGTGAATATACACAAGATATGCTCATATATAGAAGTTGTGCATGTACGAAAGATGTGCATATACGGAAGTCACATAAATTTTATATATGTTCATCTTCTGTATCACATATTTTCCATATATGCGAAACTTCTGTACATGCACCAATACAAAAGAAGTGTGTGTATAAAAAATATATGTGCATATACATAAGAAACACATATACGGAAAACATGCACATATTATATGGAAATTGTGCATATATAGAAGACATGCACATGTACGAAAGATGGGCATATGAAAGTCATATCTTAGATATATGCGTATATATTCTATATATGGGAAAATTATGTATATTTGCATATACAGAAGATATGGACAGATACAAGAGATATACAAATATACAGAAGTTGTGCATATACGAAATATATGTGCATATATAAAATTTGTGCATATATGGACATGCACATAATTTTTGTATATCCGCATATCTCCTATGCTTGTGCAACTTCCGTATATACACATAAATTCCATATATGCATATATGGAAACCACCATATGCACATATCTTCAGTGCCTATACTAAAGAAGTGTATATACGGAAGAAGCACATATACGGAAGACATGTGCATATACGGAAGTTGTGCATATATGGAAAACATGCACATATATAGATGTTGAAGTTCTTCACAACTTCTATATATGGGTATATCTTCCATAAATACACATATCTTTCATATATGTGCATATCTTTTGTATATGGACAACTTTTGTTCATGTATGAAATATGTGCATATATGGAAGTCACACAAATTTTATATATGTGCATCTTATTTATCATATATCTCCTATATATGAACAACTTATGTATATGTGTGTATCTTCTGTATATGCACATATCTTTCATAAGTGTGCAACTTCCGTATATGCATATATACATAATCTGTGCATATACAAAAGTAGTGCGCAACTTCCATAAAATGTATATATGGCAACCTCCATATATACCTACGTTTCATACATGCACAAATTCTGTATACGTGCAACTTCCATATATGCACATATCTTTTGTATATGTACAACTTTCGTTTCATATGTATATGGCTCTCCATTTCCTTTGTCTTGGGCTCATCCAATACAAGTTTTGAGCCCATCGTGTATGAGCATATCTGTCGTATATGTGCATATCTGCCATGAATGAGCATATCTTTTGTATATGCACATATCTTTCGTCACAGGGGCTTAACTGCGGGAGAAATACCATAACACGTGGGTTCATATTGGGGGATATATAATTAGGAATAAATGACATAATATATTAGGGTATAAATAGGGGGTAAAGGGTTTTTATATTGGCAAGTATAAAAAATGAAGCTCAAAGTTAATGAAAAAATATAAAGGGGTATAAAAATGTTAATGAAAAAATGGATACCTATAATATATAGTGAAAGTAGGGGCTTTTTAAACTTGGAAGGTGTATTGGGTTTATACTGGTAGGAGGTTAAATAATGTGAATTTTAGAGGTATTTTCCAATATGTACACAAATTAATGATATTGTTTAATATGCTATGATCGCACGTGATATGTTAGAGTTTCATTGAGTGAAGCCCCCGTGTCTTTCGTATATGCGTAAATTTTGTATATGCATATATATTTTGCATATGTGAAAATTCTCTATATGCACATATCATCTGTACAGGAACATATCTTTTGTATATACGAAAGTTGTGCATATACGAAAAATACACATATATAGAAGATACACATATACATAAGATATGCATATACAGAGGATATGCGCGTATACAAAATTTGCACATATAAGAAAGATAACTTAGTTGCGCATATACATATATATGAGAAATATGCACCTATACAGAGGATATGTGCATATACAGAAGTTGCACATATATGAAAGATAAGTTAGTTGCGCATATACACATATATGAGAGATATGCACATATACAGAAGTTATGGATATTTACATATACAAAAGATATCATATGAAATGAAGATCAAATATTTCTCCTTGGAAATGTCTGCCTCCTTGC
This sequence comes from Pinus albicaulis, assembly GCA_034641835.2. NCBI lineage: Eukaryota > Viridiplantae > Streptophyta > Pinopsida > Pinales > Pinaceae > Pinus > Pinus albicaulis. Next base: position 771,158,048 of record CM076581.1, on the reverse strand, counting down.
CTCTAAAATTCTTCCTTCCTCTTCCTCTTTGGCTAACTCTTCCTCTGGAATAATCCTGTGCATTATTCTTCTCTTTCTATGCAAGGCACACAACTTCTTTAGAAGAATAAGTTTCCTTCTTCCAAAAAATCCTTCTCTTTTTCAGGAAAATTCTTTTCAACAAAATCCATTACCCCCTAATAGTTATATGATCATCCCACAAACCCTCATTTTATATTTCAAACAAAACATTTAAAATATTTTTTGAACCATTTTCATAACCGCCTGCCAACTTTGGTGAATTGATTCTAGTTAATCATTAACTTTGCCATGGGTCGGCTATGGCCCATTTGGCTTCCAGTTATGTGTTGCATGGTTTCATTTGACTAGGCCACATGGCCCCATAATATTGGGCCAACAAACACCTAGTCACTTGTCACCAAATTTAGTGGGATGTCACTATGTTTGGTGGTTCTGCCAACTATAGGAGATTTCCTTTGATTCCCTTGAGAAGAAGTTTATTGAAAAAGAGAAGGATTTTGGGAATAATATGGCTCCTTAGTCTTCTAAAGAAGTTGTGTGCCTTGCTTAGAAAGAGAATAATAATGCACAAGATTCTTCTAGAGGAAGATGTGACCGAAGAGGAAGAGGAAGTGATCTGAAAGGACTATATTAGTTTTGTTGTGCTAAGTGTATTTTTAGTTTATAAACATGTACATACTTGTCTCATTAGTTTTCTTAAGGATTGATGATTTTAAACATGAATTGTACATGATTTTAGGTGAATTAGAAGCATGAAATAAGCACAAATAACACTGAATAACAGTGTAAAATAGAGAAATAAGTTACCACACATAATTTACACAACAAGCATGATGAAGCAAGTCACCCCTCCTGGGCTACATCTGGTGGTCCAGCTCCCAATGGCATGTCCATCTTTCATTATGCTCAACATTTTTCAAATACATGTAGTTACAGACCTCTAATGGTTGTTTTATCTGCACCAATGGCTCTAGAATGCTCCAATTAGTAAAAAATGACTCTTCATTCACTCTGAATGGGAAAAAATTGAGTCTCCTACTCTTTTTCCCAGTTACACCTAGAAAAACTCCACTAAAAGTGGAGAACTCCACTTAACTGGAGTTAATTTATCAATTACCTCCAATTTTTGGGCACACTCCAACTACCTCGCCGAAATAACCGCGAAAATAAATGCTAGTGTTTGGGGTGGTCACATGCGCACCCCAAGCCCACAGAACTAACCGTAAAGGCAGAAACCCGAGGCACATAACTGTGGTTGCATGTTGAAACTCTGGTTTAAAAGGGTGTTTATCGCATAACCGCGTGGAGACGTAACTATTTAAAACATGGCATGTGATAGATCCAAAACTGATGGCAGGTTTGCGGGCTGGAGGCTTTTTTGCAGAGTTTAATGTTACGGTTGTAATGTTAGATGTGACCACCACGTGGGGACCACTTGCGGGTTGGGACTACGACGGTCCCAACCCCCAAACGTGACTACATTACAACATAAATAAAATCTGCCTCTAATGATATTTAAGAACCAACGTGCAGCTTAGGCGGTGGAGACTTGTGTATGCCTTCCGGAGGTCATGGGGCCGAGCCCTACGGACCTCACCCAAAATTTTATGACGTGGTTCAATGGCCACGTGGCGGCCTTAGGGCTAGCCATGTGGCACCTCCCAATTGGCCCAAAAACATAAACATACAACCATTCAACCAATACAATTTTTCCACTTGTCATCCTGTGGTTGGATCTGATGAAGGAATATTCCTCAGAATAATCCTTTCGCTAACTGTGCATCCCAGTCAACCCTGGTCAAATTGTCGCAAAATTTACATGTTTGGATTTTTTATAAGAATGCGATATCCCCCTCATACGACATCGGTTTTTTGAATTTTTCATGATGCCAAAATTAGGAAGACGAGATCTACTTAAACATCTTGGTTTCAACCCAATCCTATAACTTTAAATTTTGAGCAAAATTTATGAACTCATGATCACTCCTCCCCATTGGGAAACTTTTGGACCCAAAAAGACTTCATTACATGTTCAGTAGATGAGGGTACAACTCCCTCAACTTTCCAACCTCCATCCATTTTGCCTTGCTTGGTTTAGTTCCTTTGAGCCCAACTCGAAGGTATTCAACACTTCCCCTCTTAGATTGTCTTGTCCTCCTTTCAAGAACTGTATCTTCTTTGAGCTCATCTATAAATTATGGTGAGAAATATTCAATAGAAGGTAGCTGAACATCACTTCCTTGATCAACAATTAAAGGTGGCTCATACAAATGTAAGTTTTCAACATTAACAACTAAATACATTTGCATATAAGAAGACAAGTCAAGTTGAAATACATTATTACCAGCTTTCTTTATGATCTTGAATGGACCATAGCGAATGGGTTTGAGATTTTTACCTTCCCCCTGCATCCTTTCTTTGCTTATGTGAAACCATACCTCATCTCCCTCTTGAAACTTGCGATCAACTTGTGATCTGAATTTTCTCAATGAACTTTCGGGACTTGTCAATATCACTGTGGCCATCTATTGCAACATCCTTCTCAAAGATGAAGTCTAATGTTGATTTTGGAGAATACCCAAAGCATACTTCAAAAGGTGATGTTTGTGTCAAAGAGTGCTTTTCTCGGTTGTAAGTGTGCTAAATCTAATGCAGTTGCTCATCCCACAACTTAGGATGCTTGTTGCAATATCCTCTCAATAGATGAACAATAGTTTTGTTCACCACCTCACTTTTTCCATTTGTTTGCAGATGAAAAAAATTACTCTTTTTCAACTTTGTGTCCATCATATTCCATAGATTTGACAAAAAATTCCCAATGAACCTGGAATCCTTGTCACTAACAATAGAATTTGGCAATCCAAAATGAACCCAAACATGTTGAAAATAAATTTCAGCAATTTGTTCAACAGTAATGGTTTTCTTACATGGCATAAGTATACACATTTTACTGAATCTATCCACAACTACATAAAGATAATCATGTTTTTTTCTTGACATAGGTAGACCTCCAACAAAGTCCATGGAGACACTCTCCCATGGACTTGATGGCACCGGTAGTGGCATGTACAAACCAAGCTTCCTATTACTAGGCTTACTTGTTGCACACATAGAACAACCTCTTATAAAACGTGACACACTATCTATCATGCGAGGCCAATAGCAATAGCTCTGTAGATGCGCCAATTTTTTGCTTAGCCCAAAGTGTCCAACAATAAGAGATGAATGAGATTCTCTCATGGCACTTAGCCTCTCTCCTTGTGGTATACACAACTTTCCCAAATGAAACAACAAATTTTTATGCATGTGATAATCTTTTTCTTCAACTTGATTCCCTTCACTCAAACTTGCATACACATCTTGAAAATAAACATCATGTGCATATTGTTCTATGTAGCTCTCATGTACAATAGAATCATTTTTGAGTAAAGTAGATGAACTAATGATTGGGCTTGAAATCATATCAGCAACTTTATTTAAAATACCTTTCTTGTACCTTATAGCCAAGTGAAATTGTTGAATAAATCCCATCCACCTGAAATGTCTTGATTGCTGCAATTTTATTTGTGACTGCAAGTACTGTAATGGTTGGTGATCGGTATGCACTATAGTCTCTTTACCAATTAAGTAGTGTTTCCACTTCTTGACACTTTGTACCAACGCATATAGTTATTTGTCATATGTATGATAACTTGTCACAACGCCATTAAATGTTTCAGAATGAAATGTGACAGGCTTACCTTGCTACAAAAGTACCGCGCCCATGGAATAAGCACTAGCATCAGTTTGTATCTCGAATGGTTGTCTAAAATTTGGTAATGCAAGGACTGGAGCTGAACTGATCTTGTCTTTCAAAGCTTCGAAATATTGTTGTTGTTTGCCTCTCCATTGGAAGCCTTTCTTCACACTTGTCACTGCATGCATAGGAGCTACGATGGAAGAAAATTTAGTAATAAAATTTCTCCAATATTGAGTTTCACCTAAGAAACTTCTTACCTCGGTTATTGTTTTGGGTGTGGGCCAAGTCACAGTGGCTTCCACTTTAGAAGGATCAATTATCAACTCTCCTCCTCCTACAATATGTCCCAAATAAACCAAAGAAGTCTTTCCAAACTCACACTTTGACATCTTAAGAAACAATTTCTCTTTCTTCAAAATATCAAGCACTCTATTCACATGCAAGACATGTTCTTCTCTTGTTTTGCCGAAAATCAATATTTCATCTAAGTACACAATCACAAAGTCATCAAGGAATGGAAGCAAAACACTATCCATAACATGCATGAAATTTTTCGATGCATTACACAAACCAAATGGCATTACTAACCACTCAAAGAGTCCTTGTTTGGTTTTGAATGCAGTTTTCCATATATCACTTTCTGCAATTATTACTTGATGATATCCACTTCATAAATCTAACTTAGTGAAAAACTTTTCTTCTTTTAGCTGATCAATAAAATCATCTATCCTTGGGAGTGGGTAACGATTCTTTACCATAATCTTGTTCAAAGCTCGAAAATCTACACATATGCACCAAGTCCCATCTTTCTTTGGTATCAAGACTATGGGTGAACTGCATGGCGAGGTGCTTGGCCTTATGATTCTTTTTTCCAACATCTATTTGATTTGCCTCTTTATTTAAGCATTATTCATTATTGACATGTGATACATATTGTTGTTTGGAAGAGGGCAATCTTGTTGCAACTGAATCTCATGTTGAATATCTCTTTTTGGAGGCAATCATGTTGGCTCCTGAAACATCTCATGATGTGCATTAACTACATCATATAAATATTATTTCAACTTAGGATCACATCCCTCAAATGCTTCATGATTAAAATCAACTTTAAGCTTAATCATAAGAAGAACAAAATTCTTACTTGAAATCACTAGCCTTTTTACCTGTCCAGCATTTACCATAGCAATGTTTTTCTTCTTGCGATGTGATCTAACAATGAACTCATTCCCATCTTTGAATAAATGATACTTATTCTCATGGCGATAGAAGATAGCTTTCCAGTCATACAAGTAAGGACTCCCCAACACAATACTTGTTATGTCAAGTGGAACCACATCTAATTCAACCGTGTCAACAAAATTTGCAGTGATTGCAAACCGCAATATGCATTTCTTTGAAACCTGTAAATTTGCATCCTTACAAATCAAACCCAATGGATATGGTTTTGGATGTGGTATGGTCTCAAAGTTAATTTTCTTGATCAATTCTTCATATATTAAGTTTTCTTGTGACCCACTGTCAAACAATGTGTCAATATTGGTATGTTTGGATATGACCCTCACATGAAACAATTATATTCTTTCTTCTTCCTTTGGAGCATGTATGTGACAATTTGATGTACTAGAACTGGGTTTAGTTTAAATTTATTTTCCCTTCATGTTCTTCAATCCCATGGTTGTAATCTTAGATTCATCACTTGAATCATCTCCTAAATCATGTTGATTTGTAGCAGCAGTTTTCTGTTTCCCATTTTTATTGGGTTTCTTTGGCCTCATTTTAGGATGTAATTTCCAACGAGTTTCATCATGGACTTCTTTTGAACAATTTTTACAAACCAACTTTTCTCCCTCTTTCTTAATAGATGCATTATTATTGCTTTTACCTTTTGAGGTCTTCTCTTTATTTTTACCCTTAAAAGGTTTCTTTCTACCCTCTTCACAAATGTTCTTCCCTCCAACTTCTAGATGTGTGGCCTGAACACATACTTCATCTAGATTGATGGGGTTAAACATGAGAATAGTATGTTTTAGGTAGCTATGTAAGCCTCCTATATACTTGAGCAAAGTATCTTGGCTCTGCAAATATACCCCTAATCAGAGAGCTTTTCTCCTAAATTCTTAGGTGTATTCTTGCACATTTTGTCCCTTCAATTGCCTAAAGTTTTTCCAGCTCATTATGGATTTTTGCATATGATTTAATGAATAAAACTATTTTTTTATAGCAGTAACAAAATCTGACCATGATATAATAATCTTACCATGTTTCTTGATCTCCTCCTTTGTCTTGGCTTCCACCTGAACAAGTGTTGCACCTTCCATTCTCAATTAAGCTAATTGGATTTCGGTATCATCATCTTGAAGGTTCTAGATTCTCAAATAGACCACCAATTGCCTAATCCAATTTTCAAGTTTTTTTGCATTGACTTCACGATTAAACATTGGCAATTCAAACTTAACATCAAGTTTAAAAAAATTATTTTTACTATTGTTATTTGACTTTTGTGGTTGATGTACTGAAGTAGAATAAGAGGATGATGATGATGAGGGTGAGGATGATGGCTCTCCATTGCCTGCATTTCCTCCATTTACCTTATTTGAATTATCTTTATCATTTTGACCTCCTGAAGATCGATGTCCTTCCTTGTGAAGTTTGGATCCTTCTCCTTCAATTCTCTCATTCCTTTCTTGATAAAGGATTCTAACCATCTCAGTCATGTCAAGGAATGCTTTCTTGAATACTCTTTATTCCTCTTTGGGATCAAATTATTCATGGATTTCTCCTTCCTCATGAGGCATACTTAATGTAGCTTTTGCTTCCTTAGGAGGTGAACTAGGTGGTGGAGATTGTGGCAATATTTCTCTCCTTTGCTTTGGCTCTTCTTGAGACCCTTCTGCTCCCACCAATTTGCCTTCTCCTCTTTTGAGCTTGATCCTAGTAAGCATCTAAAACTTGAAAATAGTTAAACAATTATTTGCACTAATCAACACCAGAGAATAAACTCTAGCTCTCATACCAATATGATCTAAAAGGAATGTATTAGTTTTGTTGTGCTAAGTGTATTTTCAGTTTATAAACATCTGCATACTTGTCTCATTACTTTGCTTAAGGATTGAGGATTTTAACCATGAATTGTAGATTATCTTAGGTGAATTAGATGAATGGAATAAGCACAAATAACGTTGAAGAATAGTGTAAAATAGAGAAAAATGTCACCACACATAATTTACACAACAGGCATGATGAAGTAGTTCACCCCTCCTGGGCTACATCTGTTGGTCAAGCTCCCAATGGCATGGCCATCTTTCATTATGCCCAAAATTTTGCAAATACATGTAGTTACAGGCCTCTAATAGATGTTTTATCTGCAACAATGGTTCTAGAATGCTCCAATTAGTCAAAAATGACTCTTCATTCACTCTGAATGGGTCAAAATTGAGTCTCTTACTCTTTTTCCCAGTTACACCTAAAAAAACTCCACTAAAAGTGGAGAACTCCACTTAACTGGAGTTAATTTAGCAGTTACTGTCAATTTTTGGGCGCGCTCAAAATACCCCCCTGAAATAACAGCAACAATAAATGCTAGCGTTTGGGGTGGCCACATGTGCACCAAAAACCCATAGAATTAACCGTAACCGAAGGTGAAAACCCGAGGAACATAACTATAGTTGCATGTTGAAACGCTGATTTAAAAGGGTGGTTAACACATAACCGCGTGGAGATGTAGCCGTTTAAAACATGGCATGTGACAATTCTGAAACTGATGGCAGGTTTGCAGGCTGGAGGCTTATCCGCAGAGCTTAATGTTACAGTTGTAATGTTATATGTGACCACCATGCCTGGACCGCTGGCGAGTTGGGACCGTCAGCGGTCCCCAACCCCCAAACATGAATAAATTACAACATAAATAAAAGCCACCTCCAATGATAGTTAAGAACCAACATGCAGCTCGAACGGTGGAGACTTTTGGGTGCCTATTGGAGGTCGTGAGGTCGAGCCTTGCAGACCTCACCCGAAATTTTATGACGTGGTTAAAAGGCCACGTGGCGGGCTCAAGGCTAGCCACGTGGCACCTCCAATTTGGCCCAAAAACATAAACTTACAACCATTCAATCAATACAATTATGCCACTTGTCATCCTATGGTTGGCTCTAAGGAAGGAATATTCCTCAGAATATGCCTTTTGTTGACTATGCATCCCAGTCAACCTTGGTCAAACTATTGCAAAATTTACCTATTTGTATTTTTTATCAGAACATGATATCTCCTTCATACGACAACAATTTTTTGAAATGTTTGTGGCGTCGGAATCAGGAAGACGAGATCTACGCAACCATCCTAGTTTCAACCCAATCCTGTAAATTTCAATTTTGAGAAAAAAATTATGAACTCCTGATTAGGAAGAGGAAGGAAGAATTTTAGAGGCAGGGGAGTAGGAATTTTCAAGGAGAAAAGTATGATATTCATTGCATACGATATATTTCATATATGCATATATGCGTAATATTCGTATATGTGCATATCTTTTGTATATGCGTATATGTGCAACTAAGTTATCTTTTGTATATGTGCAACCTCCATATATTCACGTATCCTCCAAATATGTGTATCTTCTATATATGTGCATATCCTCTGGATATGTGCATCTTCCATATATGCGCATATGCTCTGTATATGTGCAGCTTCCATATATATAGAATATATCCACGTGTACAAAATATTTGTGCATATATGGAAGTTGCACATATGAAAAATATATACGGATAAACGAAAGTTGCGCATATGCAAAAGATATGTACATATACATAATATATGATCATTTATGGAATATGTGGGCATATACGAAAGATATGCTCATATAAGATGGGCTCAACACTTGGACTGGATGAGCTCCATTTAGAGGAAATGGAAAGCCATATACAGAGGAAATGAAAGTTGCACATATACAAAATATATGCACATATATGGAAAGTTGTGCATATAAAAAAATTTCCCATGTACGGAAGATATGCATATATGGAGGTTTCCATATATACATATTATGGAATTTGCGCACTACTTATGTATATGTGAAACTTCTATATATACACATATACGAAATTTCACACATATCGAAGATATGTGCATATACAGAAGATATGCGCATATACAAAAGTTGTGCATATGTAGAAGATATGTACATATACAAAATTTTTGCATATACGAAAGATATGCATATTTATGGAAGATATACGCATATATGGAAGATATGTGCATATAAGGAAGTTATGCAAAACTCCAACCTTTGTATACGTGCAGGGTTCTATATGTCAATATCTTCCATATATGAACAAATTTTATATATGTGCATGTCTTCGGTATATGTGCTCCTTTTGTATATAAACTTATTTAGTATAGGTACTAAAGATATGTGGATATGGTGGTTGTCATATATGCATATATCGAATATATGCGTATATACAGAATATGCATATGCATAAGTGATATGCACATATACAGAAGTTATGCGCATGTCCATTTATGCACAAATTTTGTATATGTGCATATATTTTGTATATGCGCAACTTATGCATATGCACATATCTTCTTTATATGCACATATATAAAAGTTGTGTATATACAAGATATATATACACATATACAAAAGATATAAGTTGCATATGAACATCTTTCCTATATGTCCATGTGTCTTCTATATATGCACAATTTCCATATAATATGTGCATGACTTCCATATATGTGTTTCTTATGTATATGCACATATATTTTGTATATATGCGCTTCTTCCGAATAGGTGCATATATAGAAGATATGCGCATATACAAAAGTTGTGTATATATGGAAAATATGCGATACAGAAGATGGAAGTTTATAAAAGTTATGTGAATTCTGTATATGCACATCCTTTGTACATGCACAACTTTTGTATATATGCATATCTTTCGTATATACACTACTTTCGTATATGCACATGTCTGTATATGCACAAATTTTGTACATCCGCATATACGAAAATACACAACCTCCGTATATGTGCATAGCTTTCATATATGCACTTCTTCTGTATATGTGCATATATTTTGTATATGCACATATATGATGCACATAAACGAAACATATGTGCATATATAGAAGATACACAAATACAAAGGATATGTGCATATACGAAAGTTGTGTATATACAAAAGGTACGCATATACGAAGTAGTATGCGCATATTACAGAAGTTTCGTGCAAATTTTATGTTTTCTTAGCTTATGTGTATGTGCATATACGGAATTTGTGCATACACATAAGATATGTGCATATACGGAAGATATGCATGACTTCCAAATATACAAAACTTCTATAAATGCTCATATATAGAAGTTGTGCGCAACATCAATCTCCATATATACTCATCCTCAGTAATTATATAACATGTTAATTTCTAACTTATTGATTTTTGTGAAGCTCATAGAGGTAACTTGTCACCTAAACAAAATTTCATATTAAAATTCACCTTGTAAAGATTCAATATTGCAATTGTTTTATACATTTGAGTTAAGGTAGGGTGATATTATTTTTTAAGTTTTGTTATACACTTACCATGCATGTTTCGTCCTTTTACTAGTGTACATTCTATTCCGTGCACTCTCACTATTCATATTTCTTACCTATATTTTCACCATAATACTTTTTGGACTCTTATTACCACATGCCTCAAAAAAATATTACACACTTCTTTTATTCTCACCATACATACTTTTTGTGTGGAAGGTCGTGCCCATAAATAATGAAAGATCATTCCTAACATAGATAATGGAAGCTCATGCCCATACATCTACATCAATTTCATGCACATGATATATGCTCTCTTCATGTACATGATACATCTATTATTATAACTAAGAAAAATTCCATGTAATGATATGTTTGTCCATGCATGCAACATTGAGTAAGATATAAATATGAAAGTAACTTAACTTGCAAACTTGATAATTTGTACATAAAAAAAATAAATTTGAGTCTAACTACATTGATCAAAAGTAATGCAAAATTAATAAATATAACATCAAATCCACATCATGAATTTAAAAGTCAAGGAAGACATTCATATACACAAGTCCAAATTCATGTATTTGTATTCAAAATTGGTCAAGCTATACATTTTGTTTTTACAAAATGGAACCTCGTTCCCAACATAGATAATGGAAGCTCGTGCCCATAATGACATAATGGAAAAATGACACCATTATTTATCTATAATATGGGTTTATAAGTCACCATTGCCCCTCTTTTCACTTCCAAGTGCATTTCCAAATTGATATTGCTGCAAAAATTACATTAATTAATTAGTTGTAAAAAACAAAATGCACAGAATCAATTTGATCTACATGATATATCTACATCAATTTCATGTACATGATTATTCTCTATTCATGTACATGATACATATATTATTATAACTAAGTAACGTTCCATGGTAATGATATGTTCTTCCATGCATGCAACATCGAGTACGATATAGATATAAAAGTAACTTAACTTGCAAACTTGATAATTTGTAAATAAAAGAAATAAATCCATTCTAACTACATTAATCAAAAGTAATTTAACATTGACAGAATATAAAATCAAATAGACATAATGAATTTAAATGTTGATGAATACATTCTCATATACACAAGTCCAAATTTGTGTAGTTGTATTCGAAATATGTCAAGTTATAAATTTTTATTTTTAAAAAAATGGAACTTCGTTTCCAACATACATAATGGAATATCATGCTCATAAATGACATAATGGAAAAATGGCATCACGATTGACCTAGAATATGGGTCTATAAGTCACCCTCACTCCTCTTGGCACTCCTAAGTGCATTTCCAAATTGATATTTCTGCAAAAAATACATTAATCAATTAGTTGTAAAAAAAATGCATAGGAATCAACAATGAACAGGTATGGTTTAAGGTGATAATTTTAATTGAAATGGATTTGGCTCTGCAACCTCTAACCTAGGGTTTGATCTGCGCACCATTTTTATTCTACTTCCGAAACTGGTAGGGGGCAGCGCCCTGCTCCAAGATATGTGGCAGAGAGGGCTGGCCCTGGCCCAACGAATGGGAAGGTTGGGGGCCCCAGGGGCCCCTTATTTCAAACAACTTATAGTTGACAAAGGAAAATGCCCAATGGAAGGAGTAAGGATCACGGGTTCAGATTCTGTAGTGAATAAGACAAAAGAGGACGGCAATACCAAGGTGAGTCAACTCCCCAACCAGCCAAAAGTTATCAAAAGGCTACAAGAGCAAGATAAACTACAATCCAACCAGGCAAAGACACCCCAAGAAGAGGAAGCAAAGACCAGGGCAAATGAAGCAAATGACAACCCCGATCTGAACAACTCTGATCTGAATGGGTCAACAGATGAAGGGGTCCGATAGAAGAACCAGGGAAGATGTAAGCTGAAAACCAAGGAAAGCCTCAGGGTGGTTATCAACGACTCGGAACTGCAAGCCTATATCATATGACCATTCATGTGGTGATCTGCAAATTCATGGGCTTTTGGCCCAATGAAAAAGCCTTATGTCAATGGATTAAACAAGTATGGAAGCCGCAAGGGGATGTGCAGTTACACCTAGGTGCCAAGGGTTTCTTCATGGTGGTTTTTGCTAGCCTGGAAGAGAAGGACCACATCTTTGATGGAGGGCCTTATTTCTATGCCTCAGCTAGTCTCTATATGAGACCCTGGAAACCCAACTTTGCACCGGAACAGGAGACATTCACGCATGTTCCTGTATGGATTCGTTATTTTCCCTGCCAATCAACTATTGGAGACAAGCGGTGCTGGAACAGATAGGCAACACACTCGAGACTTTTGTTCGAGCCTCTGAAGCCACTATCCAAAAAAGGTACACTTATTATGCTCGGATCTGTGTTGAAATGGATGTTTCTGGGGCCTTGCATGAGGGTTTATGGTTGGAATACAAAGATGAAATCTATTTTCAAACCATAGACTATGAGAAAATACCCTTTAGGTGTAGAAAATTCCATGAACATGGCCACTTAATCTGGGAATTCCCCCTAAACAAAACTATTGAGAAAGCCAAGGAGAAGTCTAGTCAGGCCCTGGATGGTTTTGTCCGACCTAACGGAAGACACCGGGCCAACAGGAAAACTCCACCGAAGATGGATGACCAGTTCAAGGGAACTTTAAACACCTTTGAGGTGCTTGGAGAGGACTTCCAGGTGGAAAAGCATGCTCATATCCCAGCCTCTGAGCAGGAAACCACTGGGATGGCAGAGTAGAGCACCCAGCTAAAGATGTTGATCATGGTCAATGACCTGCTCCTAGAGCCAAACTTTGGGAAATATGCGGAAGGTGACGAGGAAATGGAATTAAGTGAAGTTGGCACAGAGGATCAAGACTTAGGAGATATCCTCAAAAAAGAAAGGTTGGACCTCAACTCCATAGTTGAGCAATGGAAACAGAAAGAAATTAACCAAATCCCAGAGGAAGAAATTGATAGGGTCAACAACCTTTTCCTTTCAAGGCAAGATGCAGAATTAAAAGGTCTGAAACGAAGCCGCGAGGAAAATAAAGGCCTAGGTATTAAGGCACAGAACCTACACCACACGCAGGCCAGAATTAAGCACAAAAAGAAAAGAGGCAGAAGATCCAACAACGATGCACTCCAGGAGCTGGGTCAGATGTTGATCAACTCAGGTAAAATGAAAGTCCTTGAGGTTTTCTTCTTCTCCTCTTAAACTTGTTTAATCATGAAAGTCCTCTCATGGAATGCAAGAGGGATGGGCAGCCAAAGAAAACATAGACTCCTAAGAGAGAAAGTCACTCAAGAAAAAATGGACAGGAAAGCGTATGGAGCACCTAGTAGTTGAAGGAAGTGGTAATGATGGAGGCCTGGCCATTTATTGGAATCCTGGCTCCCTTCACCTCGTAAGTGTCGAAGCGACCAAGTATTTCCTTTCCCTTGAGATGCAGATCTTGGGGGAGAAAGGAACCTTTCTGTTCACTAATGTATACAGTCTGCAACAACTGGAAGAAAATTTACTGATGTTGGAAAATCTCACCAAGTTGCATCTCAGACATCCCAACTCCAAAGCCATCTACGGAGGGGATTTCAATATGATCACCTCTCTCGAGGAAAAGAAGGGAGTTCTGCGGTCTCTTAATAGCAATGCTAGATCCTTCATTTCCTTCATCAAATCTGCCAACCTGGTGGATATTCATCCTCGGAATGGCATCTTTACCTGGACCAACAAAAGAGGTGGAGACAAGCATATTGCATCCCGGCTTGATCGTTTTCTGGTTTCTGATAGCATTCTCACGGAGGGGGTCACTGTTTATTTTGATATCCTCCCCTCCAGGGGCTTGGATCACTAGCCCATTACGCTGAATGCCACCATCCTGGGTACGCCCAAAAATAGACCATTCCGCTTTGAAAATTTTTGGCTTATCCACCCTGATTTTTCTGCCAATATTAAGATGTGGTCAAAGGATCCCCTTGATGTCAGAGGAACTAAAATGTTCAGGCTCCAGGCCCACATGAAACATCTAAAGACCAAGCTGAAAGCATGGAACCGTGAATATTTTGGCAACATATTTGGGGAAAAACAAGCCCTGGAGCGACAAATGGAATCCATTCACAATAACTGGATTCAAGGAATAATATCTCAGGATTCCATTAACACAAAGAGGTAATTGATGCAGAAATGGAATGAAAGATGTAACCAGGAAGAAATTTTATGGAGGAAAAAATCCCACGTTTAGTGGTTGAAAGAAGGAGAGAGAAACACAAAATTATTCCATAGATCTGCCATGGATTACAGATGTAATAATAAGATAACCAGGATTAAGGATGAGCAGGGGAATTTCTTCTAGTCACACCAAGAAATCACCTCCATCCTCCAGAATCATTTCAAACTCATTTCCACAGAACCCAACTCTGACAGATAGGAGGCTATCAATGCAGTCATCTCATCCATCCCTAAGCTCATAACAGAAGAGAAAAACAAGGCTTTGGATCATCCGGTATCCCTCCTGGAGGTAGAAGAAGCAGTAAAAGAGATGGCCAACGAGAAAGCCCCGGGCTCGGATGGTTTCACCATTAATTTTTTTAAAGCATGTTGGGATGTTGTAAAGCAGGATATTTGGGAGGTAGTTGAAGACTCTAGAATTTCTTCCTCCATTCTCAAATCCCTAAACTCCACCTTCATCACCCTTATTCCCATGGAAGAAAGGGGCCTGCACCCCCTCCAAATTTCAGCCTATAGCGCTTTACAATGTGTTGTATAAGATTATATCAAAGGTTATGGCCAACAGATTAAAACCCATAATACCTCTGATTATTTCTGAAGAACAGTCAGGTTACGTGGAGGGAAGGCAAATAATTGACAACGTCCTTTTCGCTCAGGAAATGGTCCATACCCTTCAATCCCAAAAGAAAGCTGGTATGATCATACAACTGGACCTCTCAAAAGCTTAGGATAAGGTCAGTTGGAGTCACCTAGAGGCCGTGCTTGCTGCTTTCGATTTCGGCCCAAGATGGATTACATGGATCCTAGCTATGGTAAAGTCTCCCAGCTACTCCATCCTAGTCAATGGTGCCCCTTCTGAGCCTTTCCTGCCATCAATAGGCATTCGGCAGGGGGATCCTATCTCTCCATTACTCTTTGTTATCCTTATGGAAGGTCTCAGTCGATTCATCAAATCTGCCAAGGATAAGAACATCATCAAAGGTCTCCAGCCCTTGAATCATATTCCTGCAACTACGCATCAAAATTTTGTTGATGATACCATGCTACATGGAACGCCCACAGTGAAGGAAGCTAAAGGTTTCAATTCCATCTTAAATCTATTCGTTCAAGCCTCTAGTATGGATCTCAACCTTGAAAAATATTCTATTTTCTTTTTCAATACTCGCTTATCAATCTAGAGGCATTTAACAGATATTCTGGGATTCAAAAGATGTAATTTACCTTCCAAGTATTTGGGCATACCTCTAATGGAAAAGCCATGGAAAAAGTTACATTAGGAAGGTCTACTCTCTAGGCTAGAGGACAGGAGTAACCACTGGACCAATAGAGTCATAAATTTTGTTGTCTGGTTGGTTATGACAAAAGCAGTTCTTCAGGCCATACCCAACTACATGCTCTCAATTCTACTAGCTCCAAAAGGAGTACTTCAGGAAATAAGATGCATTCAATGGAACCTCCTCTAGTTTGGTAAGACAGAAAAACCTAAATGGGCATTGGTGGCATGGGATAAACTTTGCAAACCTAAGATCCTGGGTGTTCTGGGGTTGCATGATCCGGAATCGGTCAACAGAGCCTGCGGAGCAAAACTTTGGTGGTGCTGGCTCAAGGAGCCCCACACTCCTTGGGCAAGAACTTGGAAAGCCAAATATGTAGATAAATGAAGAGCTGAGGAGCTTATTAGAATGACTGAGGCCCCTGCAGGCTCCCCCATCTGGAATCTTGCCAGGGCTAACAGAAACATCATCCAGAATCACTGTTTCTGGGAGCTTCGTAATGGTACCAATGCCTTATTTTGGGAGGACGCATGGCAACAGCTTCCGAAGCTAGAAATTCCTTACTCACAACCACTGCAGAGATGGTTTCAGACCAGTGGTAAGCTAAAGGTACATTAGTACTGGGCAAACAATGATGACAATCAGCAGTGGCGAAAATGGAACTTAACCCCCCCCCCCCCACCGGACGGGCACTTGTCGGAACTTCTACACTCCCTCAACACTACCCTAGGGAAAAGACTGATATGGGCCACAAAGGGGTAGGACCTTCTTCAATGGGGTAAGCTCAATGGGGGCACCTTCAATCTCAAGGAGGCCCAAAATTACATAGAAAACAGGGACAATGAAGAAAAGGTTGCCTGGTTCTCCAATGTTTGGGACAACAACCTTTGGCCAAAGATTAAAACCTTTCTCTGGATTCTTATGAATCAGAAAATTCTTACCTGAGAGAATTTAGTGAAAATAAGGTTCATAGGACCTTCTAGATGCCCCCTATGTGAGGAATAGGAGGAAACGATGAACCATTTTCTTAATGATTGTGCCTGGACCGAAAACCTATGGGAATGGCTAAAATATCTCTTCAAACAAATTGATCGAACTAGAAGTTCCATTCATGATAGTATTACCAATTGGTGCTCTAACTACTCAAACAACAGATTGGTTAATACTCTCTGGAGGATGAGTCTCGGTTTCACTATCTGGATGGTTTGGAAAGAGAGAAATAATCGCCTATTTCAGAAACAAGGAATTAGGAAGCTGGATGATATCAAGATTATTATCATGCAGGGCCTGAAATAAATGGTTCTTACCTCTTGCCAAACCGAGCAGGCCGACTCGCTATCTCCAAATGATGTCCGCATTCTGGGGCTGTTTGGTATTTCTAGGTCGGTGGGGCTCAGTGCTCAGGAAATTCACTTCGGCCTACTCCATCCCCATTGGTCTGGAAAGCCCCTATCCCAGGATTTTGCAAGCTAAATTTTAATGGGGCCTCGAGGGGCAACCCTAGTCCGACAGGGCTAGGAGGTGTCCTAAGAGATGAGAAAAGAGAAATTCTTCACATTTTCTACAGGGAATTGGGTGAGGCTACAAATAATGAAGCTGAATTCACTGCTCTGGAGCAAGGGCTCTGTATCCTAATTTGTCTTGGCAAAGGCTCAGCCATAGTGGAGGGTGATTCCCATCTAGCCATCAACGCTATAAAGAAAATCCAGAATGGAACGAAGCCTGGTAAGGCCATGAAGAACTGGCGTCTGGCTGCAGTAACTGAACTAATTGTGGAGCACCTAACCTCTCTAAGCAACATAATTCTTTAGGCTGTGCGTAGGAAAGCTAATGAGCTAGCTGATTGTTTGGCCAACTATGTTGTTGATCACCCGTCAGAAGTCCATGACACGTGTTGGAAAAACTTAACGCAAGAAGAGCTTTGGGATAAATGCTCCATCATCTCAAGAAGGGACATCACTACTAGCTCGAATGAGGAGGACAGCCTACATAGCATAAATCATTAATAGCAGATGTGGATCCCCAGTAAGATTAATAACTTCAGGTGGCACCATCCAGAAATGTCCTGTGGTATGCTTTGGGAATGGCAACAAACCATCCAAAAGGACAACCAAAAGATCAATCCATCCTTTTGGCGGTTGACGTGGAGTCTTCAAGCATGCGAAAGGATCAACCTTAAGGAGCGGATCTCTGATCACAGCTCTGGCATCATTTGTTGTATCATACAACAATTTGTCATTTATTATGACAATAAATGGCATTATACTGGATTATCATTCCCCCTTACAGCCTATCACTCTATATATCGCTTTGCCTGCTCTCCCTTATTCATTTGCTTCCAATATTCGAGGTGTTTATGCTCTGGGTCGAAGCTCGAATATTTTGATATCTGGGAGCTTGCTGTTCTCTTTCATCTGCAACTGATGGCGGATCATAACCTCCGCAATGTCAAAGCTTCGCAGGCCCTCAAGAGGGCTAAGGAATGTTATGAGACCTCAGTTTCCAGGAAGGGTAAACGCACAATTGATCTGCTTCAGGAGGAGGTCGACAGGTCTAGAGTCGAAGTGGATGATAAAACTGTCAGCGAGGAGGTGGACTGGCTGGTTGACCCAGGTACACCCTCCACATGGGCTACCCAATTCCTTTAGACCCAGGTTGTTGCTTGGCAAATGAAGATGATGCTAGCAAAATCCATTGACATGCATGGAGCGGCCATCAAGGATACTTTCGCTACAACGTCCATGGCTTCTGCCAAAAATAATGTGAGGTTCGATAAGCTCGAGGTTTCCCTGAATTCACTCACTGAAGAGCTCAAAAATCAAGCAAAGGTTCTGGACAGTTTCGTTCATCTCTTTGACCTGTACCTGCGCCAAGTCCTTAATGTCTCGATCGAGATCCTGGCCGATGACTCTCATACCACCATAATTCATCGCTTCAAGCCACGGGTGATGTCAAAGGTTGCTGAAGAGGCCATCCCAAGCGCTGCAGGACAGTCTGGTGCTTCTAATCCGATTTCGTAATGCTTGTTTACTCTTTCTGGTTATTTTACTTTCTGTTAATAGTGTCTAAACAATTTTTCAACGACCCTTATTATATTACAGGCAAGCTCTATCTTGTTAGCTCCTTTCCTATCATAGGCAACCCTACGTGGTTGGCCTGGTTGATGTCTATTTTTCTTGATCCTACTGCTACAAGAGTTAAATTTTGGTCTAGACTTCCTTTGGATTTGCAGTTGAACCGGCTTGGGTACCTCTGTATTTTTTTGGATCTCTAAAGCCATTTTGTATCTATATGTAACTTAAGTTTATTTTTTTAATATAATACTGTTGACTTACACAAAAAAAAAAATTCATAGAATCAATTTCCTTATTTCATGATGATTTTTTGATCAGCTACTTATTCTCACTGTGAAGATATAAGACAATGGAGAATAATGACCTTCCTAGGTAGATGATGGAACACTTGGTGATGGATATATGCATGGTTTAGGGGTGGTCTCACGTGTTTGGTTATCCAATGGGCAATTTTCTCATCAACCCTTTGGATAACGACAACATCCCCAAGCTTTTTGGGAGGGTCTTGGAATGAAAATGGGTTCTTAAAAAATTTGAACACTAATTAGGGTGAGAACGAAGGGTATATTTACCTTTGCCCAATTTGTTCTGATCAATCCCATTAGCGATACTCATTCTGTCATGTGAGATCCTTGTAACAGGTTAAGAGTCTTAAGGTTGTCTATAGTCTCTTGGCTCAAATCCTAATCTTTTTCCTCGCTTCATGATTTTTATAGTAGCTTAGAGGATTTGATTTTAGATGTTTTATTTGCAAAATGAAAATGTTCTTCTACAAAATTTCCCCTCTTGGCATATCAAAAATGTTTTTTCTAGCCTTGATCTTCAAGTGCGTCTCAAGTATATTAAATAATGTTGGCACAGTGACATGGGAAGTATTTCCCAAATTGTAGATCTTTTATCATATTGAGCCTTTCTTTTGATCAATGTCAAAAGACACATTAAGAGGAAGAGGACATGCCTCATGTTCCATATGGTAGTGTCATTGGAAATTTGATATATGGAATAGTATATACTGAATCAGACACTGCACATGTTGTGGGAGTCTTTATTAGGTATATGTAAAAACAAAGGAAGGAACATTAGGCAACAATAAAGAGATTATTTAGGTATGTGTGTGGTACTATTGGTTATGGATTATGCCAAAAAATAAGACTAGGATTGGAAAAAGTGTTGAACATATATGGAATTATTGATGCAAATTGGGATAGATATCTAGATCATGAAAGATATGCAATTGAGTATGTATCTAACTTATTTGGAGGTGTAATAAGATAGATGAACAAGAGATAAAGTGGATTTGTAATGTTGCTAGTCATTTACTGGGTGGTATATTATCCCTGCAATCCCACACTATGAGAATTTTCCTTAAATTAAATTCTTACACCTTGGATACCATAAGTATAATCTCCCAATAAAATATAAACATAGTTATAACACTAATTATACCCAATGCACACATACACATATCCGTAAAATTCACGATAATCACAATTAAACTAATTATCCATGAAAAACATGTCTAAATACATAAAATGACATAGCCAAAAAACACATAAAAATAATAATTAACCACTTATATTTTCATATGAAGCATCATATGGTTATTTACCTCATATTTTCCACACAACATAAACCAAACAAATCATAATATCTCAATAATAGTTCACACCATAGATGAGTTAATACTCCACTAGGGTAAAAGGATACATGAATTTAACTAGGGTTCTCAAAAAACACCAACTAGTCATCGACCTAGGTACTTGACTCTAGTATCCTACGATCCAAAATATCTCATCCGCTACCATCCATAACCCATTATATTCCACCTCCTTTCCTACATCAACAATCCATTATAACATGCCATTAGCATTCTATGGATTCCAACTTAGACCAGATAAGGAGTCTCAGAGCCTTGTAGCCTTTAGGAGTTCGAACTACCCTCTTAAATATCCAGGTACCCTATGAGCCTCAAACTGGGGAAAGATATTTACATACCCCAAATCATGCTAGGATCAATATGGTAAAAAAATCATAGGAGAACACCCAAATGATGTAAGAATATCGAATCTAAAACACTGACCCAAAATTAAGCTCTTTCTTTAGCCCTTATCTTGGGAAAATATCTAACATGGGTTAAAATATAGAGACCAGGATATTACTGCTTCCTCAATTTGTCTTCTTTGTTACTTCAAATATGAAAATATTAACCATCTTCTAAATTGCAGTAGCTTTTCAACCCCCCTTTGGGATTGTATGGCTATGCTCTTTCAACAAACTAATAGAGTTCAAAATAACATCATCTCCACTTTACAATCTCGACAAGATATTCATTTCACTAAGCCTAATTTCAATGAAGCATGGTAGCTAATCCCTACAATGTTCCTTTGCTGGATGTAGAAGGAGAGAAAAAAACACATTTTAAAAAATAATCAAAACTTAGAAGATCACATTTTGTAAGCCACTATGCAAACTCAGTGAAACCATCTCCTCTTTTCCTTGGTTTAGTAAATACCAGGAATACAATTAACTTGAAAAAAAGTATTCTAGCCACTTTGAGTCTTTCCCCTTGTGTCTTAAACAAGATATCCTCTACTCACAACTCTTTCCCATCTAACCCTTCCTATTAGTCTCCTCCTCTTGAGGAATTAATTAAAATATAATTTGACAAGGCCTCAAAAGGGAATCACATCCAATAAAGCTATGATGAAGTCTTTCGTAATGTCAATGGAAAAATTACACAAATTTATGCAATATCTATAGATCATTACACCAATAACATATCTAAAATTTGGGCACTTGAGGAGGTCTTCTAATTTCCATATGAAAAAATTCATTACAAAAGGAGATTCCAATACTATAATGAATGTATTCCAGAAAACTAAATATGCAACTAATCCTTCTAAAGTTCCTAATAACTAGAGAATGGAAACATGCATTAGAATCATTGCAAAGATTCTAACTAAATATCTCTACTCTTCTCTCACATGTTCGATGAGAAGGCAATAAATTGGAAAATAGGCTTGTTAATCATGGAATCAACACAACAAATTCTCCAATAGAATTAGAGTGGAATTAATCCATTCTCGACTCCCTTCACTCTCAATGTGAGGTGTTAGCTGAGAATGGAATTTCTCCCCATGGAGGGTGCTCTAAAGTGGTCCCTCAATACCCCACTTTGCTATAATGGAAGTTAAATTGAAGAGGACCTATTAATCTTGGGATACTTGGCACTCTACATTTTCCTCATTCAAATAATATCCTATGGGTTACACCTCCTATTAGTGGAAGTGTCAATCACAACAAGAAAGAAACACCACCATGTATAGTCTATCCTCGTGGCTTAGTAAAATGGCTCTCCAACCCTTTTGAGATATGATTTATTTGTTATTGGATCCTAATTCTTATGCTTATTTTTCATAGTAGACACGAACAATGGGGTCTTAGTCTTCTGAGTTGCATAATAACCTGCACTGCAACCATTCCTTGTTATGGTGGAAATTAAGAATATTTAAATTAGGTTGGAAGATTTATTAGCCTAGCACAACTCTACTCCTTAGCCTTGGAAACAACTCATATCCCAACACATGCATAACGTTTCAACTTGATCATGCCATTATTAATTGGAATTGCACCTTGATATATTAGTTTCTTTCTTATGGATTATATTAATTTTACCAAAATTGACCTTCAAGGGATGTTTTGGTGCTATGGGTAACTACTCTATCTATCAAGCTCTACTTTTGCATGTATCCTTTCACTCTAAATTGTTGATTTTTGGTTTAACTTAACACTAGGTTCACTTTTCCCTCCTAGGTTTTGTGGTTTGACTTTCCCTCTAGTACCTTGTGAATCTAGTCATTATTAGCCTTAACCATTCTCCTCCTTGAATGCTCTCCTCTTAGGCGCAGTGCAGTTCCTTTCTCTCTCTAATATGTTTTGTTCTCCTTTCTCTTTAGCTCCCTAGGATCTACCTCAACTTGTTGTGCCCTTATATTATAATTCTTCTTCACCTCATTTGTTTCTCTTCTTGCTCTATTCTCTCTTTCTTTCACATATGTTCTTCATCCTAGCTCCTCATGTTTCCATGCCATGTGGATAATATTTTTTTGGAAGAAGGGGAGGTAGGTGAGGGTGCTACTTTGTCTCTTAGTAAAGTGAGAGCTACATCACTTACACCTCTAAGCTCTGTGCTTTGGCTCAAGATCAGGATTTTATGACTCGTTAACAAAGAGTCATCAAGAGTTAGTTCAGGAAGAGATTGAATGCGTGGAGGTGAAGATGTGCCAGGAAAGGCATTGCACCCTTTATTATCATGTTGATGCAGCCATTGACACCTAGCACTAGAGCCTCAAGTAGATGTTTCTCTAAGTACATGTAAGTTATCAATGTTTATTGGCACACCAAAATTCTAGCATAAGTAGAGGAAAAAATTGATGGTATATATCATAAGCGCAATACTCACATCATGATTTTAGCAAACCATTCCTTCTCCCTATATGAAAAGGATGTTTGGTGGACACAAATTCCCAAAGACTTACTCTAATCAGTACTATTCTTTACCAATTTTTTTATTTTAGTCTACACAACTTCTTATATTTAATTTTGTCAATGTATGTCATGAAAGGTGAATTAGAACCAACACAAATTATGATGAATTCTTTTAACATATATATATTTATGAAATATTTTATTTTAAAATTTAAAAAATAAATTATAATTAAAGTGATATTTTATTACATTTAGAATATATTAAATTGATAATTAATTTATTTAATTATAAAAATTTATTTGAATCCATTAATATTTTCTTTCATATATACATCAAATATGAAAACGTAATTAATCACTCATTCATCATTATTATAATGAATAATGAGCACAAACACAATCTTTCTAATAAAATGACCAAAATGATCATAAATAGTTATAGAAATTCTAATATTAAATATTTTATGATTGATAATTGGAAATGAATTATATGAATTATATAATTAACGTTCATTAAAAATCTAAATAATATAAAACTTACTATAAGCTAAAGCTTTAAAAAAATAAGCCATTATCATTATTAATTTTTGATATATATATAAACACAGTGTAAATAAGCCAGCGTAAATAATTCGAGAGAAACACAGAGCAACTTTCAGGTACCATTCATGTTTGGAGGCTTCAGCGGTGGAAGCGGCAAAAATGCAGGGAAAATGCATCTTCCTTAGGTAGCTAACTGGCATCAACTCCCGCTTATATCCAGATTCAAACACGATAATGTCACCTTGGCATTTACAGGCATCTACTGACGGTTAAATTCAAAATTCAGACACTATATTCACGATTCACACATCAGAGCGCATTGAGTGCATTAATTACACTGAACGGTTCAGCCTCGGGATGTTGGAGTGATAGAGCTGCCAGAAAAGGTATGGAATGCATGACTATACATACTCTGATATGTCATGGTGCCATACACTAAGCCACCAATTATTGGCTTAGTGACTAGTTTTAATCTTTGCTTTGTTGCATTCCTCAAACATTTTTTCAAGTTTTTGGGGGTTTTATATTTCCCCTCGTGTTAAAATTTTGTTTTTTAAGAATATGTTTTTATAATAAATTATAATTAACATTTTATCAATGAACTTTTTAATAAAATATTATCTTTTAATGATATAAAATAACCATAACATATTTTTTATTTTAAAATTTATTTTTTATATCAAATTTTTTCAATAACTAAATTAATAATTGTTGAATTTTTTAGCAACTAGCGAGAAATTCCCCCCCTTCACCTTGAAGCCAAATATTTCTCAAGAGAAAATTAATTTTCATAAGAGAAAAAGTTATTTCAAAATTTTTTTAGAGCAAATAAACATGTGCCAAATAAAATCATTTAAGCTATTTAATTAGACATGTGCAAAATAAAATTACTTAAGTTATCTAATTAGAATGGATCATTCTAGGAGATTCCAAAACACTAAATTCGATTAAGAGATTTTGTCTCAAAAAATTCTATTTATTGAAGAGAAGCCTTCATTTGCAACACATCGAGTTCTCTCTTTCTCTCTCTCTCTCGCTTTGGTCATCTAGCTCTCGCATTGGTGATCAAGCCATTGCATCCATAATTTATCTCTCTTATTATGAGTAGCAAATCTATTGCAGATTTGCAAACCTTCTATCATCATTGCTAGATCTCTTAGTATCAATATAAGATATCTTATTATCAGTAGCAGATCTATTGCATATCTACAGATATCTTATCATTATTGACAGATCTCTTATTATCAGTGGTAGATCTCTTATCATCATTCACAGAACTATTGTTTGGCAGATATACTGTTTGGAAGATCTATTATCTCACATATCTATTGTTTGGAAGATTTATCGGTTGGCAGATCTATTAAAAGATCGTAGAACTCTTGTTCAGCTCTTACACTTGTGGTTTATGCTCTTATTTGTTGTTGTTAATGCTCTCACCCGAGAGAAGTATTATTGTAGACACCAGAAGTATTTAGCTCTTGTATTGATCTCGCTCCTGAGATATTGTATTCTTGCTTTTTCTTTCACACCAGAGTTTGATTATTAGTATATTTCCCCCGCTTCAATAGCATTCTGATCTTGCATTTGGAGAATATTTCTCTCAATATTTAGCTCTCGTACTTGTGCACCTCATTCACGCACTTATGTCTAATTCTCTTGTTTTGGAAGCATTTGGAGGCTTATGGTGGTATTTTGAAGTTGTCATATTAAAAAGGGTTGTTACTACTATTATTTGTAAAAGGGGTTTTGTACTCTGATTATGTATCTCTTTTGAACATATGAAGACAATCTAATAGAAGAGAATTGTGAAAATGGTTTTCCCCCATAGTGGAGTTTTTCCTTGGTCTTTGACCAAATCCTATGTCTTTTTGTTCATTGATTGCCTTCTATGGTTTATGATCTCAGAAATTAAATTTTAAATATGAAAAATTTAACATGGTATCAGATTTGTGGTGAAGATAAGCTCAAGAACAATAAGCGTTAAGGAAATTATATGTTAAAATACCTTATTTTCTGCTCAAAATACAATAGTAGATTAGTTCATATGACTACATCCTTCTTCAAGGACAACGAGAAAGTGACAGTGGCTTCAAATTATGTTGCTTGGAAACTTAGACTAGAAACCAACTTGGATGGTCAAGATCTTCTAGAGTATGTCCAAGGAGGTATACCCAGCGTCCTGAAAATTCCCAAGCTGCTGCTAAAGCAAGATACAAGAAAGGTGAGATAAAAGCCTGCAAAATTATCATTGATTCTTTGAAAGACCATCTTCTTACTTGTATATCCAAATTGGAGACATCTAAGGAAATGTATGACAAGATTGTTGACATGTTTGAAGTCCAAAATCTAAATCATGTCCTTGACCTAAAGAAACAACTCAAATATATCAAATTGAATAAGGGAGAATCTATTCAGTCTTATTTTATAAGGATTACTGAACTTAATGACCACATTTTATTTGCTAGCGAGCTCCTATTTGATAGGGAATTAGTACACACAACCATTGATGGACTTCCTTCAGCTTGGGAAGTATCCATTAATACTATCAGCAATAACAAAGGTCTACCAATTTTTGATGAATTGATAGGAAAATGCAAGAAGGAAGATTCAAGGATGATTTCTAGGGGCAGAATTTAGCGACATGAAGAAGGGAAACCATATGCCTTCGATGCACAAGCAAAGAATAAGAAAGGAAAGGGAGAATATTCTAAGTCAAAGTGTAAACCCAAGTTTTTCAAGAAGAGCAGGAGGAATGTTGAATGATCTAACTATCACAAGCATGGCCACTATGCTCGAGATTGTCCAAAAGTAAGATCCTTTTATAATCAAAGGAGTAGCAACAACTACAATAATCAGTCTCCTGATCGAAAAAGGAGGAATTATGGAGGAAGAATACATGAAAGAAGAAGAAATGCTTGTAGCAATTGTGATCAAGATCCTTGTCCTCAAAATATATACAAAAATACAAGGTATGAAAATAATGTTATTGCTTCTCAGTGTAACTACTTTCTAATTTCAGCTTTGTCTAGTTCTTCTCCTCCATATTCTTTAGATAGTTGGTTAGTGGATAGTGGTGCCTCTAGGAACTTCTCTGGTTATAAATAAATCCTCTCTATTTTGGTTGAGAGGGAGAATGGTTTAAACACTATCCCTCGAGATAACACTACATACCCTATAAAAGGGTTTGGTTCAATTTCTTTTCATTTGGATCTTAGAGAAACTATTCGTCTTCAAGATGTTTTATATGTACCTGGTCTAAAGAAAAAATCTTGTATCTATATCTACTCTAGAAGATAAAGGAATAAAGGTGGATTTTATAAAAGGAAAGGTGTTAACCTGGCCAGAGAAAATAAACATGAAAAATGCTTTTACTCATGGATCGAGAGTCAAAGGGATTTACAAGGTCAATGAGAGACCTATTAAAGTTATGGCTCAAGAATGCAATTTCAATCAGATCGAGTTATGGTACCACATAATTGCTCACATTCATTATAAGGAACTTCCCAAAGTAAATAAGATGGTTTGTGGAATTCTCTAAATCCAATCAAAACATGATGGTGTTTTCCCTAGCTGTGAAAATGGAAAGAATACAAGAGGGCCTTTCCCTCTAGCAATACCAAATCTCATGACATCCTGCAGCTACTTCATTCAAATTTGTATGGACTCATGCCAATGACATCCATAGGTGGATAATTGTGTTATATCACCTTTCTAGACGATTTCTCTAGAAAAACTTGGATATAATTTCTAAAGCACAAAGATGAGGCCTTTGATATGTTTAAAAATTTCAAAGCATTGATTTAAAACCAAACTAGAAAGAAAATCAAAGTGCCAGATTAGATAATGGAGTAGAATTCATTTCAAATGAATTCATTGACTTTCGAAGAGAAGACGATATCAAGAAATAGACCATTATACCATATAATCCTAAACAGAATGGTGTGGCAGAAAGAAATAATAGAAATATCATGTAGGTTTCTCATGCCATGCTACATGATTAGAATGTGCTAAAGTTTCTATGGGGTGAAGCTACTAATACTGTCGTATATGTACAAAACAAGACTCCTCATCGAGCATTATATGACAAGGCTCCTGAAGAAGTATTGATAGGAAAGAAACCTGATGTCATTCATTTAAGGATCTTTGGTTGTCTTGTTTATTTTCATGTATCAAAAGAAAAGAGGAACAAGCTTGATGCTTCATGTAAGAAAAGTATGTTTGTGGGCTATTGTGAAGATTCTAAATCATTTAGAATCTATATACCTTGTCAAAGAAGATGCAATTCATGAAAAGTAAGAATTAGTCCTCCTTGTATCTCTTCTAAAGAAACAAATGGTAATATGGACCCCTCTACCCATGAGCCTAATCATGAAGACCTACATGAACCTATTGAGCCTATGGATCCATTAGATCCTCCTCCATATAGGAAAATGACTCTATGGATTCGTGAGACTCTACAGGATGCTGAAAAACTATTGCTCCCATGGGCACTTTTAGAGAAAGCAAGAAGCCCAGTCGATATCAAAACTATGTTGTTGCTATGAGTTCTATCAAACATAGTGAACCTCAATCATTTGAAGAAGAAGAAAGACACCAAGTATGGAAGGATGCCATGACAAAAGAATATGAATACATTATGCAAAATGATGTATGGGAAGTTGTTCCTAGACCTTAGGGGAAATCATTTGTGACTTCAAAGTGGTTGGTCAATATATAACATGGCATGGATGGTAGTATTGAAAAATATAAAACAAGGTTTGTGGCTCAAATATTATCTTATAAAGAGGGAATTGATTATGAATAATTGTTAGCTCATGTTTCTCACTATACCACCATTCGCTCTATTATTGCTTTAGTTGCTACGGGTGGACTCTCCATCAGATGGATGTCAAGAAAAATTTTCTCCATGGTGCTCTTTAAGAGGAATTACATGTTGAACAACCTCAAGGCTTTGAGTTAAATGAAAAAGGAACCCATGTATGTAGATTGAAGAAATCACTTTATGGCTTAAAGCAATCCCCCATGCCTTGGTATTCTGGCATTGACAACTACTTAGTAAAATTGGGATTCACTAGGAACAGTGTTGATCCAAACCTCTACTTCAAAGTTGTACAATGTATGCCTTTTATTTTGGTATTATATGTTGATGATATGTTCTTGATAGGTAATGAACTTTTGATTATTAAGTGTAAGAGGGAGCCCGCTTTAATTTGAAATGAAATACCCTGGGATGATACACTTCTTTTTGGGTCTGGAGGTATGGCAGAGACCTGAAAAATTTATTATCTCCCAAGGGAAGCATGTTATAGAGCTATTGGAAAGGTTTGGAATAGAAGAGTGCAAATCCATGAGCACTCCCATGGAGATGAAATTCAAGAAACTTTGTGGTCATGAAGTTGGATCTAATTTATTTGATCCATTTGAGTATTGTTTGTTGGTTGGAGCATTGGTGTTTCTATTTAACACTCCTTGGTCCCAATTTGGTAATTGGGACAACTTTAAAATAAATACCCCCCTTCACTAACCCACCTTTTCCCTTAAAATTTTATAATTTCATCCCATTGACAAGTCAAAAACTCTTCTCATTACATTATTTTGTCTTGTCTCAATAACAATACTTTGTATATTATAAGTTCATTGTTAATAAATTGATAAGATTCTATGTCATATTAAAAATAATTTTAATATTAAAAAATACTAATACTAATAATATTAAAATTTAAAATATTAATATTTTAACTGTTAAACCCACATTCACATAATGAACAGAAGATAATATAAGTGTGAGATACATTTATTATTCACAATAATACATATATATAATACATTGGAGTTACCCTTAGTTTCACATTCCAAGTGGTCTCTTAGCCTCCTCTTGATTGTTCAACTCACACACTAACCCTAGGAGGATTAGGTGTCCAACATTTTCTCCCTTAATCCGAAGGGGTATGTATGAGTCCAAGAAGAGAGTTGTAATACAAATGTGTAAAGTATGCATGGCAGCACTAGGTTGAATGAGCTCTCTGAAATGTTGGCATAAGGAGGTGGTTTAAGGATGACCACCAATACTAGAACGCTTAGTGCAGTTCCCGGAACCCTTCCAAATCTGGCAAGAAGATGAGATCATCTGCTAGAGGAAGTGATCCTAATGTTTTGAAGAGGGAGACATTCAACCTGGAAAAGGGAGGTCTGCAACCTACAATGGTTTAAGGATGACCACCAACACTGGAATGCTTAATGTAGTTCCTAGAACTCTTCCAAAATTGGCAAGAAGTTGAAGTCTTCTGCTAGAGAAAGTGTCCCCAATTCTTTGAAGAGGGAGAAGCTCAACCTCGCATAGATGGTTTAAGGCTAACCACCAACCAAAGGCATGCTCATGGGAATCTGTGTATCTGGATACAAATCTGAATTAGGAATGGAAACTTGTGGCTCAGGCTCGCTTGATGTGGCTTTGAAGCTTGTAGATGACCATAATTTCCCCCCTATCGAATACAAGGTGAGATGTTAAATTTAGATAAACATGGAGTGTTCTATGATTAATGCAAATTTACTTCAGTTTTTCTTAGGCTCGATTCAATTTAGCAATCACATAAACATGAAAGTAAAATTCCGATAGAACACAATAATAGATCAACAGAAGACAAGCCAATAATATATATTAGATTTTACAATTCTTCTTGTCCAACAAAGATATAGGATAACGTGTGTTACGACAGTCAACATGATACATCAGCCAAAAAAGTCTTTCTTAGATCAGCCAACCCTCCAAGTGTCACACACACAGCCCTAAAAGACAACTCGTAAAAAGTCAATGATGGTCAACCAAAGTCAACACAGTAAAGTCAACGTAGAAAGTCAACGTTGCAAATTTAGGGCTTCTGTCAAACTACTCCTTTTTCCACGATTTTTGTTCCTAGTTGTACAACCTCAAAAAATCAGATTTTCGACAAATATTGGAAGTTAAATGTTCAAGGGTTGACCACGGAAACGCTAGTCAACGCTCATCAAAGCAAGCCTAAACAGATCCGCAGATTTTCCCCAGCTTCAGCTCTGCACGTGTGAAGGAAAGAGGCCTCCATAGGCTATCGAACCAATCAAATCACAATGAGAGTGTGTGATGAGTTGATGAGAAAATGACCTGCAAGTCTCTCCAATTTATATCCATCGGTGAGGGTGTGTGACACATCTATTAGGCTTGTGAACCTACATTACAAATCTAGTCGACCTTGCACATGTGTGGAAAGTAAAATCAAAATATATGTTCTACTCGTCCAAACAAGATGATCTTTATATCAATATTGCACCTCTCCGAAAGAGGAATCCAACAAAAATATGATCATAATCATATGAGTAGTGTAACATGGAGTTTGGAACTAGTTTCCCAAAATTAACACTCCCTCTCAACTAAGGAGAACTCCATCTATCCACCTGTGCCATCTAGAGAGTAGTACCATCGTGTACCATCATATAGCATCAAGCGTCATCCTGTCGTAACTTGCTTTGTTGGCTCCTATTCACAAATAGAAAAAAATTTGAGTCACAAAGACATCACGCTCAACTGACTCGAAGTCAGCTTAGAGGTTAAAACCTATCTTGGACTCAAAAAGAGTCTCATACTAACCGGAAGTTAGTTTAGTGACCCAAAGTCAGTTTAGAGGTAAGAACCTCGTCATACTTGATCCCAGATTAAGGTGTTGAACACGTTCCATCCTTGACATAGAGAGTACGACAATCTTCAATACGTCCATCGGTCTTTCTATTGGTCTTTATCCACATTTCCTACCTCATTAGACAAATGAGAGGGACTTCCCATGAGTCTGAAACTCCATGGGTAGAATGTGTGCAGGGCATAGATCAAAGAGAGGTGAACCAACTCAATATGATAATAGTGGGGAAGAAGCACAACAAGGTTCGGCAAGCCTAGCCCCGTGTGTGCTTATAGCTTCAAGAAGCCATCCCTAAGCCCCATGGAGCTCCTAGAGCTCATAGTCCAACTCAAGCAGGATCGTTAGAATAGGGTCTTTCCATGATTCCAAGCTTCTCACAGAAGGTTAGGAACTTGACCTTCCCTAGGGGATTTGTGAGAATATCCATGACCTGCTCATCAGTTCCTATATGATCGAGCCTTATGGCGCCTCACTGTACCATATCCTGGATAAAGTGGTACTTGATATCAATATGCTTGGATCGATCGTGGAACACTGGATTCTCAGAAAGACGAATCCCATTCTAGCTATCACAAAGGATAAAAATGGTATCTAGCACATGTCCAAACATATTACTAAATAGCTTTCACAACCAAACAACTTCACAACAGGCCATACTCTCTGCAATGTATTCGTCCTCAGTGGTGCTCAAAGCCACCGACTTCTACTTCCTCCTCATCCAAGATATCGAAGTAGAACCCAAGGTGAAGCAACATCCAGATGTGCTCTTGTGATCCACCACACTTCCAGCCCAATCGATTCTCTTCTCAGTTTGATTTTCCGCCAAGGCCTTGAAGGTACGAAACCATTTGAATGCTTTGTCCTTCTTCTTCAAGAAATATATCCAGGTCTTGTGGGAGAAGTCATTTGTAAAATTCATGTAACAGGAACATCCTCCTAAGGATGTTACGGGAAACATACCAGATAAATCAAAATGTATCAATTGCAAGATATCAGTTGTCTTTGTGACACTTGAGGGGAATGGTCCCCTTGTATGCTTCCCTTCAACACAACCCTGACATATACCTTCATGATCATCTTTAAATTCAGGCATCCCTATCACCTCCTTCCTTGCTTTAGGAAGGGCTTTGTAATGAAGGTATGCAAACCTCTGGTGCCACAACTATGTTTGAAGAGTTTTATCACATGAAATAGCCCCCAATGGAATTCCTCCAACCTGATAGAGTGTATCAACTCTAAACCCAATAGTAATAGCTTCCTTGAAGTTCTTCTTCCAAATATGTAAATTTTCATCAAAAAATGCCACCTTGAACCCTTTGTCTTTCATTGCTAAAATAGACACAAGGTTCTTCTTCAATTCAGGTATGTACAACACATCTTGTAAATGGAGGACTTGACCTTGAGATAAATCAAGGGTCATAGTCCTTATCCCTTTCATGGGATAGGTGGCATTATCTCCAAGGACAATTTCTAGATTTGTATCCTTCTCAATCAAATTAGAGAGGGATTCTTTATAACGAGTGAGGTACATTGAAGCACCACTATCAATCAACCAGACATCCAGGGTGTCAGGAGGAGATGCAACAGAGGGGCAGATACATGAATAAATTTATTTATCTTATTGTCAACAACATTATACTCATCGTACCTCGAATTTCTGGACCTCTTGAAAGGTTTCCCATTTCCACTACGATCAAAGGGAGCCTTCCTTTTTCCTTTGAACCCGTTGTTCCTTTGATTGCAATTCCCCTTGGAGTTGTTGTTTTCATCATCCCTAGGAGAGTCCCTTCTATTAAGGCACTCTCTTGCATAGTGACCAAACTTTTTACAACTGTAACATCTTCCCTTCCTTCCTTTAGGCCCCGCTTTTCCATGGTTTTGATTTATCGATCCACCACGGTTCCTCTTCTTTGCATGAGCGATGAAGGCAGTAGGGTCACCTCCATTTCCATTAGAGGAATGATCTCTCTCCATCATTCTTGTCTCCTCTTGAGTGCATCTCGTCAATATTTCATCAAAATCAGGAATCAAATTATTATTAAGAATAATGGTATTGAACACATACCAATCACGGGGGATACCTCCAAGTGCAATGAGAAACATCTCTCGATCAACTATTTCTTCTCCAATAGCTAGAATATTTTTCTTGATTTTAGTGAGCCTCATAAAATAGGATTGAATGGATTCATCCTTGCCCTTCTTGATTTTCTTCAATTGATTCTTCAATAAAAGAACTTGATTAGCACTGTTAGCCTTGAACATGTTGGTCGACTTATCATACATATCTTTATATGTGCTCATCTCAGAAATGTAAGCAACCAAGTGCTTATGAATAGAATCCTGAATAATCATCTTTTCTTTGATTTCCCCTTTTCTATGCTTCATCTTTGTGGTAGTAGGTTCATTTGATGGAGGCTCTTGAATCTTCCCCTGCACATATTCCATGACATCTTGATCTTCTAATGCCAAATCCAGGTACATCTTCCATGCATGATAATAAAAATTATTAGTCAATTTATCATCAGCCTTGAAACCCTTATAGGTTGAGGAGGCCATTGGTCCTTGATAGGATTTATTCTTCGGTGATTTCTTCTCACACTAGCTTGGACTTTGTCTTCACCTCAACTCTGATTCCATGTTAATTTTACATAGACATGGAGTGTTCTATGCTTAATGAAAATTTACTTAAATATTTCATAGGCCCGATTCAATTTAGCAATCACATAAACATGAAAGTAAAATGATGATAGAATGCAATAATAGATCAATAGAATACAAGCCAATAATATAGATCATGTTTTATGATTCTTATTATCCAGCAAAGATATAGGATAATGTGCGTTACAGTAGTCAACAGGATGCATCAGCCAACAAAGTTTTTCTTAGATCAACCAACCCTCCAAGTGTCACACACACAACCCTCAAAGAAAGCTCATCAAAAGTCAACATTGGTCAACCAAATTCAACGCATGATAATCAACGCTGCAAATTTAGGGCTTCGGTCAAACTGTTCCTTTTTCGTTGATTTTTGTGCCCAACTGTACAACCTCAAAAAATTGAATTTTCAGCAAAGTTTGGAGGTCAATGGTCAAGGGTTGACCACTGTAAATGTTGGTTAATGCTTAGAAAAACAACCCTAAACATATTTTTAGATTTTCCCCAGCTTCAGCTCCGCCCATGTGAAGGAGAAAAGGGGCCTCCAAAGGCTATCGAATCAATCAGATCACAATGAGAGAATGTGTGATGAGTTGATGAGAAAATGACCTCCAAGTCTCTCCAATTTATATCCATCAGTGAGGGTGTGTGACACATCGATTAGGCTTGTGAGCCTACATTGTTGAGATTCAACAAGATGATGATCCTAGTGAAAATTAAGCACCTACACTAGGTGGGGCCCACAGGCTATTTTTAGGTGATATGTGTATTTTTAGAATTTGGATCAAAGGCTATTTTTAGTAGTAATCTATTTATAGATGGTTGAGAAAATTATATGGATGGATGGGCATCTATTTTTGGAATGCATGTACGAAGTTGTTTCATGGAATGCATGTCTAAAAATAGAATGCATGTCGATTATTGTTATCTCTTAAGAATAATTAGACAATAAATAATAATATATTCTCTTGAAGCACTTGATTTCAGTTAACTGATGTGGAAAACAAGTTAACTGAAGGAATTTAAAGTTCAAAGGTTGGCTGGTGGGAGTCGGGACATGCTAGTGTACCTTGTTTTAAATGAGTGATACAAAGCTTTAACAGAGTTGGATGTGTAGTTATGTGAGTTGTAAAGTAGTTTAAGTCAGTTAAGTGAGTTAACCTTAGTTAAGTGAGTTAAACTCAGTTGTGCTAGTTGTAACTAGTTGTAAATAAAGATACACTAGTGAGAGATCAGTGAATTAAATATTAAATTAATTCACATGGAGTGATCTCACATGAAACTGAAGATTTACTACTATTAACTACATGCATGTGAGATCCAGTAGAGACCCAGTTGAGAGATAGGTGAAAGGGACAGTTTGACTATCAGTTGTGACTATAGTGGGCGCACAAGTGCAACCAAACACACATTGGAGAGGCCAATGAGGGTTGTGCAGTCAAGGCAAGGCAAGATCGAATTCATTCAGGGATTGTGATAAGCAGGGATTGCACAGTGGAGGCAGGCTGTCACGAGGCAGTAAACTGGTGCATGTTTATGCCAATTTTTGTATGACAATGTGAGATGATTGTATATTGTACTAAGAGCTATTGGATTAGAGTTTTGTATGATATTGTTTCATGATCCATGATATATACATAATATATGATAGTGGGATTTTTAGCTTTATGCTTTCCCGATAAAAACATCTGTGTTATGTGTGATGATTTTTCTTCGTGTGTTTGCAATTGGTGATTAAATTTCCAAAAATATTTAAGTAGAAGTATTTTTTATTTAACAGTGGCATATAATTGTTAAATCAGGAGAATCCAGCAATACATAATTGTATTAAAAATTTCTACATGGTATCAGAGCAAATAAGATTGAAATATTGAAGTAGTAGCTGAGTTTGTTGGTGGAAACAATTCAAATTTGCTGTAAGAATTTCTTGGTGCGACAGTTGAGTAAACATTGAAATGGATTTCAATGGTTTGCAGTTAGAGTATGCACTTGAGGGTAGCTCGAGCTACATTTCATGGAAGGATAGGATGGAGGCGGTGCTTGAAGATAATGGCTTGAAGGAATTCATCGACAGTGATGTTCCTAAGACCGCTTTGATGGATGCTACATTACTTGACACCTAGCAAAAGAAAGTAGCGAAGACGAGAAGGATTATGTTGGAATGTTTGCGAGACCATATTTTCTCAAGCCTTCATGGGAAATCCACTCCATTTGCAGTGTGGAAGGCTTTGATAGATCTTTTCCAAACTATCAACAACCATAGGAAATTGGGGCTGAAGGATAAACTTAGAAAGATCAAAATGGAGAAGGGCGACAATATTCCTAAGTATCTCACAAAGTTTGTCCAATGTCGGGATGAATTGGGGAGTGTGGGAATCACGGTTTCTGATGGTGATTTGATGAGTTTGGCTCTCTTGGGACTTCCTAAGAGTTGGCACAGTTATCAAGACTCTGTCAACGGATGGGAAAAACTGTCGGATTGTGAACGACTGTGGTCAGATCTAGTGCAGGAGGAGTTCAAGTGGAACACCGGAGATGGCTCTTCATCAAAGCATGATGATGAAGAGGATTTTGATTTGGATACCAAAGCAAGGAAAGGGAAGGGGAAAAAATCCCATTCAAAATTCGAGGCTAAAGTCAAGAAGCTGGATTTGTCCAAGGTGAAGTGTTTTCACTGTCACGAACATGGGCATCTCGCCCTTAACTACCCACAAAAAAAGAAGAACAAGAAGGCTACTGGAGTTGCAACTAGTGAGAACCTTGCCTCACAATTTTAACTTGATGTCTCTTTGATCTCATTCTTGGTTTCAAGTGCAATGGGATCGGTGTGGTATCTTAATAGTGATGCTTCCTTCCACATGTCGGGAGATAAGGAGATTTTCAGTGACTTGGAGGAGAAAGATCTCCAAATGCATATAGAGATGGGCAACGATGGATGATACAGTGTGACCAACATTGGTACCAATACCTTTGAGAGGGAGTCAGGTAAACCATTTCTGTTGAAAGATGTTATGCATGTTCTAGGTCTGAAGAAAAACTTGGTCTCAGTTGCGATGTTGGAGGACAGAGGTTATGACGTTGTTTTCAGCGATGGAAAATCTTTCCTGCGACATAAAACAATGGGTCAAACCAAGAGGATAGGGATTCGAGTCAAGAATCTCTACAAGTTGGAGGTAGATAGATGCACTGCAACGGTGGGCAAAGAAGAAGAAGTGGTGAGCCGGGATGAGGGCGAATTATGGCACAGGCGATTGGGCCATCTTCACCCACTAGTAAAAAATGATGAAATTAACAACTAGGTGACTAAAAATGTTAGTCACCACAATTATTTCAAGTGAATTAATACTAAATTTGAGCAATTTTAAGTGACTGAACTAAAAATGACTAATTTAAATGACTAATTTAGTTCTGGAATAAAATATACGACTAGATAATAAGTGACTAAACTAAAAGCGACTAAATTAAACGATTAATTTAGTCTAGGGATAAAATATATGACTAGATAATAAGTGACTAAAGTAAAGTGAATAACTTAAATGACTAATTTAGTGTAGGATTAAAATATATGGCTAGATAATAAGTGACAAAATTAATAATGATTAATGTAAATGACTATTATAGTCCAAGAATAAAATATGGCCAAATAAAAAGTACAAAAAGTATATGAATTAATCATTTATGTCAGTAATTTTTAATTGTGTCACTCCATATATGGAAATTGCAATTTTGGTACCGAAGTGTTACATTTCACTATAGGTGTCTTTGAATCCATTTGCAGTGTTAAAATTTAGATACAGAGGGGTCTCTAAATTTAAAGTGTTAACATTATGAATACCCTTTTGTCTCTAAAGTTTACCAGTGCAGATGGATTCATCTACAATTAACATAATTGCATGTATCATCTATCGACATTACACTAATGCCTCCATTATAATTTTAGTAAAGGTAATATTAATTAGATAGCCAAATTAATATTTATATTTATATTAAATATTTTGCCATAAAGTTTTATTTTTAAACTTCATTGATTTATGTTAAAAGTGTGAGTTTCTTTAAATCTAAGGTTAAATCTTCATATTTACATTTAATAACGACAAATATAACATTTCTTATGTTAAACATGTGAGTTAATTTAAATCTAGTATTAAATCATCATATTTAAATTTGCTAAATACTAAATAGTTAAACCTAAAATATATATTTATAGACCTATTTAGTAAATAGGTATGAAAATTTATTAATTTAAGTATGAAACTTAATTAATTTTTTAATTATGTATGAACCTTTGTTTTTTGGTAAGTCAATGTTAATATATTCATGTAGGAGAAAAAGGAGTACATATAGCCAGTTACAAAACAGGTGGTCTCACCTCGACTTGGTTTGTTGACAAAATTTTTCACTAGATGCAAAAAAATGCAAAAGAGGGACTAGGGACATTGTCCATAAACGATTGGGCCAGAGGCACCAAAACACATATAAAACATAAAGAACACCAAATAGCATACTAGTCGTCCAATGTGATGGATGTAGGGTTGTCCAGGGTTGTTCCTAGATGCGGTGGAGAACAAAAGTCACACTGACCGTGCCCTTCAAAGTGCACAAACCAAGTCTCCAGCTTTTATGCTTTCTCAATGAGTTAATTTTGGCCTCACCAAACAAATACCAGTCTCTCCCGAACTTGGCACTGTAAATAGTGCATTCAGTCCAATGCTGCCATCTGCTTTGCATGCTCTTCATGACAGAATCTCTTCGTTGTGTCCACTGTTCCATTAGGTTGTTGATAAGTGCATGATTGTTCTCTGGGCAACAATGTTGGATAACCTGCCCCTCATTTACCTCAAATCAATCAAACCCACGATTCCCCTTGCTACCATGGCCTCCTCCGCCCTTATCACTCTACTTTTGAACCCTCAAACCCCCACCTCTGTTATCCCCCCGCTTACCTCCTCCACCACCCCCATGTGCACCCACACTAGAGAGTCGCGCATGCCCCACAATCTTTCCACCATGGCATGGAGCCGCCATGATTATTTATGAGTTTTCCACCCCCACAGGGCCATGGATGACAAGGGAAGGAGAACACCCACACCACACCAGGGGCTTCATAATTATCCAAGGTCGACGAACCCTGCCATGTGCAGAGTTGAGAGACCAGACCCCCCAGTATAGAAAATAAACACCACCAGGGAAGGAGCCAAATTTCGTCTCCCAACACCACAAGGAAGCACAGAGACACCTCCCACTACCAGATAAAGAATTCCATCACCAGTAAAACCAAATACCATCACCCACCAAACCAACACAGGAAATTGAACAACAAATGATGACAAAGTAGCCAACGCTTGAGCGTAACTTCCCCCAGGGTAGTGACTAGCCTCCAAATTCTCCACATAGAGACCACACACCAATCCACCAAACAACGTCACACCCACGCTAGAGGGCACAAAATTTGGAAAAGAAAATATTTTTCTTCAACCACCCTCAAGGTTTCCTGGATTGCAAATTCTAGCTTCCTCTCTTATCATGAAAAAATAGGCTCACTGAAAGCCAAGAAAAATGGAAACAAGTGATTTCACTTCCCTTCAACTTCCTATCTACAACCCAAACACAGTCAATGACTAAGAAACTGATCAGCATGGAACGATTGAACACACCACACCAACAAATTCCCATGAAAAGCACACACAAGCCACTCCCTCCATAAACCTTCCTGCGATGTTTACGCTTCCTCTTCGGAGGCCACCATCAGGACCAACACCAAACCATATTTAGGAGTCTAATGTTGGGCTCCCTCATCTTCCTTTGCCTTATCCTTTCGCCACCTGCGAACTCCAATGCACAGTTATTTTTCACAAGAATTGCAAATGTGAAGCCAGTAACTCTCAACCCATAACACATTAACCCCTTACCCCTAACCCCTAAAATCCTTAATTGTTAAATCCCCTAACCTCTAAGCCCATAATCCCTAATCCCTTAACCACTAAATCATTATTCACCTAACCCCTAATTACGCCTAAATCCCCTAACCCATAAGCCCCCAATCCCTAATCCCTTAACCACTAACTCATTATTCCCCTAACACCTAAATGTGCCTAAATCCCCTAACCCCTAACCCCTCAATCCCTAACCCCAATCCCTAACCCCTTAACCACTAACTCATTATTCCCCTAACCCCTGAACCCCCAATCCCTAACCCCTTAACCACTAACTCATTATTCCCCTAACCTTAAGCCCTTATTCCCCTAAACCCTAATCCATAATCCCTTAACCACTAACTCATTATTCCCCTAACCCATATAACAATCCTTAAAACTCATTGGGATTATCCATTCCAAATGAGAGCAGGTCTAGTTGGGACCTACGATCAGGTTAATTCCCCCTTGTTGGAAATATTAAAATGGTTAATCTTCGATATACAAAATGTAGATAAAATCTTTCATTAAAAAGAGGGAACCATACCCTCTCTGTCAGGCTATGCCTATTAGTCGCTTTGCGTCTTTGTCCTCCCACATGAATGTAGTCTTGCTTGATTGGTACAGAAGAATTTTTCACATTATCAACTATTTGCTTGGGACAACTTTCAATTGTTTCATCACTGTTACATTCTTCAGATTATCCTTTAAATCATCCTAGTATTTTTTACTCTCTCCAACTTTGTAGTGTTTTCCATTCCTCTCAATTTCATGTGTTTCCTTGGTCTGTTAAGGGACATGGTCAACAACATTAGGATTTTTTTGCAACAAAAAATGGTATTTCCAGGACATAATCAGGTGGAGCAAGAGTATAAGCGCCAACTTTCTCATGAATGTGGGACACTCGAACTTAAGCTTTTTTGTAGCATTCATGAGGTGCAGTGTGGTTATTGAGACTTCATCAGATGTCCATTCTCCAGACTTAAATTGTGTGATATGGCTGAGTTTGAAACTGGAGATTGAACATACATTTGGTTTAATTGCAATAGACATTTTCATCGATAAATGTAAAGCAATGACTAACAAATACTAGAAATTAATAAATAGAGAAGACATGGAAACAAGGAACAATACCTACAAAATTGTTACATTGAGACACAAATAATAAGGAACTATTGTGCACAAACATAGACTAAAGAAACTATCATTTAACCCCTAACCTCTTAAACACTAATTCCCAACCCATAACCCATTTAACCCCTAAACCCTAAACCTCTAAAACCTTAACCCCTAACCCCTAAACCCTTAAATCCTAACTCATTTAATCCCCTAAACCCCTAAACCCCTAACCCATTTAACCCCCTAAACCCTAAACCTCTAAACCCTTAACCCCTAACCCCTTAAACCATAATTCCCAACACCTAACCCATTTAACCCCCTAAACCCCTAAAACCCTAACCCATTTCACCCCCTAAACCCTAACCCCATTAACCCCTAACCCCTAACCTATAAAATCTTTAACTGATAAATCCCCTAACCCCCTAAACCTATAAACCCCTAACCCGTTTAACCTGTAAACTGTAAACCTCTAAACCCTTAACCCCTAACCCATTAAACCCCTTAATGTAGCAAGCAGATGCCAAGCCAAACTGCATTACCTTTTTACTCACAATGATGTTATTCATTGACAAAAGTTATTCAAACCAAAAAACATTCCATGGTGTAGGGTAGGGATTAACTCGAAATCGATGGCCTTTTAGGTGCTAATATGTTTTGGTTGATAGTACCATGCTTTCCATTTGTTGATTTAGAGAGAAACCAATTCCCTAAAACACAGAAGGACCCATGAATGCGACTCGGTGTCTGCCATGAGAAT
Organism: Pinus albicaulis; assembly: GCA_034641835.2. Lineage (NCBI taxonomy): Eukaryota > Viridiplantae > Streptophyta > Pinopsida > Pinales > Pinaceae > Pinus > Pinus albicaulis. Next base: position 771,116,045 of record CM076581.1, on the reverse strand, counting down.
GAAGGAAACCCTTTAAAACACACAATAAGAAAATATGTGGAATTGAATTTTTAATTGAGGATAACATAAAAATGTGATTCCAAAGAATTTGATGAAAGACAAAAAAATATGCTGCAGTGATGAGACATCCTTGTCAGCCTTTTGGTAAAGAATAAGTTTAAGAACCTGGAAACAACTCTTGGAGTCGTGTTCAATGAGTGACCATAAACTTAGGGGTGTCTGAGTGGCTAATAATCATAGTTTATGGTGGATGATATTCACCATAGATAAAATTTGTCATTTAGGTCATTTGTTTGGTCGTCAATGTTGGTGAATCACTATATTATATCATGGTACCATATATTTCTTTTTTAAAGGAAAAAATCTATTGAACATGAAATAAGTTGCATCTTGTGTAAATGTTTAATGTCGCGATGTTGTGAATGGTTTTCACATTATATGTATCATATATTTGTAGTTACTTCTTTCAATTTTACTTTCAGAAATAAAGGAAGTGGTGCAGGGCCTTACCATAAGAAGGACTTGCTTATCTGGTCTCCTCATATCATTCAAACATTAGCCCATAAATCAAACACATGCCATAATTTCTCTAGTATGGAAACCCTTGGATGAATATGATAACGAACTCCTCCCAACCGATAGTTCTAACCCAACTATTGAATTTCTTTGGTTGGCATGTGTAAATGCCTTTGATGGATCCATGGATATGTATGAAATCCAATTTTCCATTGAAGTGATACAAATGCCCAAATTAACACAAGGTATATTAATTTCAACCTTACAACTCTCTCATCCAATATTAAATACTTAACTAATTAGTCAAGGGGTAATCTACTTAACTATATATTAAATATTTAAAGCACTCTAAATTAATATAGGTAATATAAAGTTATAATATAGGTAGATTCTAAATTGGCATGTGAGACCCCCTTGTTCGTGGGACAATGGATGCCCTTCATGCAATGATTTAACTATTTAATCCATGGAGGTATACATACCTTAATTTCCCTTAGATTCAAACCTGTGACATTTAAAGGGGAAACACCTTAACACAATTCTAACAAGTAAATACGAACTTAATTTGTATATGTATCAAAGTTAGTCTAAGAGTTGCATGACATTCTTAATTTTTCACAGAATCAATGGAACTCGTGAAAGGTTGATCACAATAGGCATGTATGGTCGATTCCAATTATCATAGGTATGTTAATTTGGTTTTCCCAATCCACAAATTGCACACATTGTTACCATTGTTAAAGGTATGTCGGGTTGGTTTACTTGTTCAACATCATTCACATTTGGTTATGTTCATTAAAGGCATTTTAGTTCATTGACAAAACCAATAGTTTGTCAAGTTGGTCAACTTAGCGAGTTGTGTGTCATGTCAATCATCTTAATGAACAACATGTCATGTCGATTAGATTATTTATTGACATGCACATTCCATTTTCACTGTTAGTGATGTTTAGGTTGGTAATTAACATCTATTTTTTATTAACACTATCTTGGAGATTAACCCTATCAACATGCATGCTTAACTACAATTGCGAGAGATATGTTAGGATGGTCAACCCCATCAACAACATTTATGTTCAATTCATACGAATGTTGAGGCATACCACATTGGTCACCTGATTACCAACATGTACCTTTTGGTTATCACTAGTTGAAGCATGTTAGGTTGGTCAACTTGATCAACTACATATATGGTTGGTTACAAGTAGTAATGCCTAATTTGAATTTTCAATGAAATAAATAGTGTGAAAATATTGTTACCACTATTGAAGACATGTTTTGCTGCTTAACTTAGTTAACATCACATACATTCAATACGATTGTTCAAGGCATACAAGGACCCTCAACCCATTTAAATTAGCGCATAAAATTGATGGGGGCTTTCTTACTGATTGCTGGGTGAAAATAGTGTGTTATTATTCCCCCACAAGTGTTCAATAATGCCATGTGACATGTTCACCCGTCATGGGACGAATTTCCTTCTTAAGGGGGTTGTTTATTTAAGATAGGGTTAGGTCCAAGTCTAGAGTGACTTTCGTAGAATAGATACCACTTAGTTGTGACTATTGAGTTAAAGTGGTGCTTTCATTGCTTTTGAGATGCTTCTACCACATTGCAATGTCTACAATCAATTAATTGCCACTTGCTTGTGTTCATGAAAAAAAATTCAATCCAAAAAACAAATGTATGTGAAAGAAAGTTAAATAGCCCAATGCTCATTGACCCACACCACCAACGTTACTAGATTGATCTCCTTGCTTGCATTTGTTGGGGTTCAACCTCATCCCTCCTAACATAAGTAATTTAATCCACCATTACATACACATGCAGACTTCTAAAAGACATGGCAAACTTGACCATTGTCATGCCTTACAAAAGAATTTAAAAAACATTGATACAAATTGCACCACAACATATTTCCTAAATTGCTATATAGTTCTCTTAATTGCAATATTCTACCACCTTGACACCCCTTAACTCTATGAAGATCCTTATATTGATTTCATGACCCTCTCCATTTTTCAATTTCCTTAAATTAATCTTATAACACCCTCCATTAAAATCATTACCTACACTTACATGTATTCATTAACTCTATATATCTTTCATTGCTTCCTTCACATCTAAAAATAATGATATATTAAGGCCTATATCTTTCATTGCTTCCTTGAGAACCTTTTCCCTATTAGATTGGACCAACCAGGAGTGTAGAGGCTCTGGTGACCCTCACAAGGAAATCCTATCAAACCTTGGGAAACCCTTCCCATTCTCTCAAATTTTACGAGAAAGTAAAAGACAAAAGGCGGGAACTTCCAAAAACCTTGGGGGAACTCTTCCCGCTCTCTCAAATTCCACAAGAAGGTAAAAATAAATGAAAATAAAGTAATAAAAAAAGGACGGTGAAAAATTTTTACTCGTTTTACTAAAATCCACTCCACCTCACCTCACTCAAATGACAGCAAAAGCTTAACAAAAGGCACAAACTTCCAAAAACCTTGGGGAGCCCTTCCCTCTCTCTCGAATTCCGCAAGAAGGTAAAAAAAATTGCATTATGAAGGAAAATTTCCATTGAACAAATGAAAATAAATTAATAAAAAAAGGGCGGTGAAATTTTTTTACTCGTTTTACTCAAATCCACTCGGCCCTGCCTCACTCGAATGACTGCAAAATCTATCAAAGGATAGTTTTATTTGTTAGTCAATTTTTAAAAGCCTTGTGGTTCAAGGGTTTCGAACTTGGGCAGATTAATGGGGGTTGTATGACCCTGGTGCATTTAGTTCTTTTCGTTTCCATTTCTGGTTCCAGTGTTGTGTTAGTGGGTTCCTGCTGTCTCTAGTTCTGTCATGTTTGGAAACCAGTAGATTTTGTGGATTAGGAATTGTGACCTTCAAGGTTGAGCAGTCGATGAGGGATGCCATTTATGAAATGAATGGCAAGATGCTTGACAGGAGGAGCATCACCGTTAACCTAGCCTGGTAAAGAGGAAACAGGGGTGGTGGTGGAGGTGGTGGCTCGCATAGCTACCATGGGGGTGGCGGTGGGGGTTACAGTGAGAGCAGTGATCGTGGCGACCATGGTTATGATGGTGGTGGTGGCTACAACAGTGGTGTTGGTGGCGGATATAGCTATGGTGGTGGTGGTTCTGACTATGGCAGCTGGAGGAGATAGACAATATGATGTTGCGTTAGGTTTTTATTTTCTTCTGCAAGTGGTCTTATGTTTGGTTCTGTAATAATCGTGTTGGTGATAGATCTATATGCTGGTAATTGTCCCTAGGCTTGGTGTTTCGATGTTCTGTAAACTCTGTCTAATTTTTTATCTATATTTTTGTTGCTCTCATTGAGTTGTATCAAAGTGGAAATACACAAACATTGAGCTATATGAAAGCTGAAATATACAAACGTATGGTTATAATAGGTTTGTAATTGCAATCTGAATATACCATATATGGTTTTACTAACTAAAAAAAAGGGTTTCGAATTTGCGTTCTAGCTTTCCATACAGATTCCGGGATCTATCCTCTACAACTGAGCTGAGCTGAGCCATGGGAAAGAGCGGTAGGAGTTCATCAGAATACCTGGCTTCCTCCGAGGAAGAACGACCACAAAATGAAGAATCAAGCCCCGATGAAGAAGAGGAGGACCAGGAAGAGCTCGAAGAAGTAACTCAGCCGAAGGAACACAATCATGAAGACGATGAAGACAATCAGCCAGTTGTAGGTCCAACCTAGGCGACAATCAAGATGCTTCTGGCAGCAACAATGCCGAAACCACCGACAAGGTAATTTTGTCAAACTCTATTTCTTTTGCACTCCATTTATTTGATGAAATTCGCATTTTTTTTTTTAACGATCTTCTTGTTGGTTTTTATGTAATGAGATCCATGACCTTGTTTGTTGGAAGATATTTTGTTTAGCTGTCTCTGAATTAACCTAATTAATGAGTATTTTTTTCTGTTACTTACGTGATATTTGCATTACTATGATATATTTCTTCATTTGGAAATTTTTATCTAGACTTGAAGCTTGAGTTCTTTGAGATGAAATCATTTTTTACTTAAAACTTTTGAGACAACAATCATTCAGCTGTAAAGCTATTTGTAGCAGCTGCTTATAGTGACAAAGTTTTCCAAGATTGACAAGAGAAAGTATTTTTGTTGGCAATAATTTTTGCTAACACATTTTTTTTGGTAGGATCTTGTGGATTCATTGAAAAGGATAAAATATATTAGGAGAACCCGTGTTTAATTGGAATTGTGTTAATGCATTTTACGAAAATATTGTTTTTATTAATTATATAAGTCTTGTTTTTATTAATTATATTCCACATGCTTTTGTTAAATTGTCATGAAACTTCCTCGATTAAAATATTATTTTATTATTTAGGTATTCAAATGCACCGAAGCTTGAGAATTTATTTACTTGAAGTACACTTTCATTTTTTTTTTTTTAAATCAAAACTTAGAAACTTTGTATCATAAAATCTCTAGCAAAAGTACAAAATACTGCTGCCCACAATATTCATAAACGAAATAAGCAGGGCTCATATGCTGCAAAGCAAAACTTGTAAACATTCAAAGTTGTATGTTAGATGATCCAAATATATTAATGTAAAGTTAGGATAAAATACTTATTAAATTAGAATATTTAATAAATATTAGAGAATAAAAATATTTATTAAATTAGAATATTCAATAAATATTAAGAGACACTTAGAAATAGAATATTGTTAGAAAAGATAGGACTCTAGAATTGAGTCATATCTTAGGCTCTAAAATAGGAATAAAGTTAGTAGATTGGATAGAAGATCATTTGTTGTAAATGGACACTTGTTATTTTTTCAAGTGATCCATAACCAAATTAAGTTAGGACATATAGCTTATAAATAGGTTAGTCTCCTAATTACAAATTTAGTAGAATTTTACGTTGGCAAACTCCTGCAAATTTTTATGTAATTTCTTTTCCATTATTAATAAAATTACGTGTCTGAGGACACTTCTACCATTAATGTGGTATCAGAGCCACCGGTAATGCAGATGACGTGAAGGTGAAAATTTCAGCTTTGCAGACTTTTGAAAATTCTGCTAAAGGATGAATTGGTATGCAATCTTGTCAATGCTTTAAGGAGAAGAAATTTATTGCTTATAATCTGAAAATAAATTTATTTATTTATTTTATATTCAATTTGTTTTTTAAATTCAATTTTCTACGAGCTTCTTGTCGAGATCTTCCTACAGTTTTTCTTTTCATTGGATAAGCTTGTTCGTGAAAAGAGCCCCCAGCCACTCGCAGAAATTTCCAGGCGGATCTAAGCCCAATCTAAAACTTATTAAACATTACTGTTAGCACAGAGGCTAACTAACACAGAGATTTACATAGATGAATCAACTCAAGGTCATTCCAAAGGGTGCAACATCGAGCTTTCATACTCACTGAGAACATTTTCATTAGTGTGAAGTGGTTCAACAACTATCATGCGCATGTAGCACTCAACCATCGAAGGGATATGAGAAAGAGTGAGCGCAGAGGCATATTTACAACCATTGTAGCAGTCGTTCCGAGCTAATGTAAGACCTGATCACCAAATGGAGACATGAATGAAAGCCGTGATGTTTTTGAAGCAGAGTAAAGCCGTGTTGTTCATATTTGTAAACACTACTGCTGTGTAAAGTAATGGCACCAGCGCTGTAGGAGCATGAGATTGGTTGAATGCTACCACTATGAAGTATTGGCAGCGTTGTAAAACAAATGCTATGTCTGCATGGTAAATAGCCATCCATTTTAAGAAATGCGGTTTGCATTGTTTTAACATTGCATTTGAATGCCATCCATATGGTTTGTGAGATCAACCATTTAGATTCTGCCAATACATATTGCAGTCTTCGCGTAAATTTTTTTTTTTTGCACTGAGTTGTGAGTTAAGGGTTGCATGTTTATTGAATGGATATATGAAACTGTATGAACCAATGTAGGAGATATAACTCCACTCCTGTGGAGAGTGTTTTGTTTTCCAGATTAATAAGCATTGGGTGGATTGAAGTGTATGTAATTGATGAAATTTTGAAGAAGAACTTGTAGAATTTCCAGCTAGTAGAAAATCAATTACATTTTTATGAAGGACATAAGCTCACTCTTTAAAGAGTGATTTGGGAAAGATAAGGAGTGATTTTTTTTTTTTTGTAATAGGAGTTATAAGGGAGACAATTGTATTTTATTTGGAGCAATAAGGTGAAGTAAAACTTTTTTTTTGGAGGAATAAGAAGAATTTTTTTATTTTGGAAAAATAAGGGTCATTATTTGTAAGTCGAAGTATCTTTTTACTTTGAGGGGGGGTAAATTTTCAAGCTTTCTCAGAAGTGATTATGAATATGCATGGATTATGGATACAAGCGTAACTCAACACAAGAATTTTCGATGGGATTTCTTTTGGAATTTCAAATAATTCCATGTAAATTCAATCTATCTTGCTAATAAAACAAAACATACTCCTTCAGGCAAAGGCGTAGTTAAATTTTTTTTGCCAGGCATTGGAGAAAGAATGATTTCAAATGTATGGTATGTCCCAACATTCAAGAAAAATTTGTTATCTTTAGTCACGATTTGACAAGCAAGACATATGGTGATTATGGAAGATGGCTTTGTTAAAATCAACTCGATCAAACAAAACATGAAAATAGTGATGGCAGGTTATGAAGATGGAAAACTGTTAAGGATGAATGGGGCAGTTATTCCAAGAAATTCTAACTTTTCAAGAGCAACAAGTACAGATATTTTACCGATCAGATTGTGGCATGTAAGATATGGCCATCTCAACTTTGATAGTCTCTCTCAGTTACAAAAACAGGGAATGGTTAAAGGACTTCCAACCTTCAAAAGGGAAAATGCAAAGTGTGAATCTTGCATTTTTGGAAAAAAACATCGAGATAATTTTCCTAGAAGTTTATGGTGTGGAAATAGGCATTTGCAGTTGGTTCACAGTGATATTTTTGGACCCTTACCAAATTCACTCGGAGGATGCATATATTTCTTACTCTTTATTGACGATTTTAGCAGGATGACTTGGGTATATTTCTTGAAGAAAAAGTCAGAAGCATTTGAAAAGTTCAAAACTTTTTTTGCATTTGAAAGGGGAGGATTGGCACTCTCGGAACTAAAAATGGTGGAGAATTCAATTCAAATGAAATCAAAAAGTATTGCATGGATAATGGCATAAAATTACTTCTTACCAATGTCTACACTCCGCAGCAAAATAGGGTAGTAGAAAGAATTAATTGTACCTTGTTAGAATGGCGCGATCTATGTTAAATTTCAAAAATTTAAGTCCTTTATACTGGGTCGAAGCAATTCATACCGCTGTCTACTTGAGGAACAGATCTCCCACTGCTTCTTTAGACGGAATCACACCTTATGAAGCATGCTTTTGCTTCAAAAATTGGGTAAAACATCTCAGAGTTTTTGGATCAGTTTGTTATGCCTTAGTACCAAAGGAAAAATTAACTAAGCTTGATGCACGAAGCTTGAAGTGCACAATGATCGGGTATTCTGATGAGAGGAAAGGGTACCAAATTTTGTCAAATGGAAAATTTATTGTAGCAGAGATGTGATTTTTGATGAAAATGAGAGTAAGAGTGCTGAAGAAGTTGAAAGTATTCTTCAAAAGTTAGAAACCAAAAGTGATAAAAGAAACAGAAATTTACAAAGTCAACCAAATTCATAAAATTGGTATGAACTTGAGTTTCCTTCATCTCAAAATGGTTCATCTAGTTTGTCTTCATCATCAGTGCTATCTGGGTCTTCTAGCAATTCATCCAACTCTCCTAGGTGCAGCAGTTCTTTTAACAATGACTCTCTGCCCCCAAAACCTACGATTGATAAACAAACATCAATTTATATCAACCCTCTTTACAATGATGGTGATTTTTCACAATCCCAAACCAGTGAACATGAATTGCCAAAATGGGCAGTTCAACTTTTGAAAGATGTAAGGCCTAATGAATAGAATAAAACATGAACAAGGGGATCACAAAGAAACGAAGGAGCCTTGATAGCAAATGATTTTACTTAACCTTCTACATATCGAGAGGCAGTAAAACATAAAGAATGGAAACAAGCTATGGGTGATTAATATCAGGCAGTTCAAGACAATAACACTTGGAAACTTGTTGATTGTCTTGAGAATGTTAAACCCATCGGATGCAAATGGGTTTACCGAATTAAGTACAATAAAAATGGTGAAATTGACAAGTATAAAGCAAGACTTGTTGCTAAAGGTTTTGCGTAACAGGAAGGGATAGATTATGAGGAAACGTTTGCTCCTACAGCTAAATGGAACACAATTTGACTTACACTTGCCTTAGCAGCTCAACAAGGATGGAAAGTTCATCAAATGGATGTAAAAAGCTCTTTCCTCAACGGTGATTTACAGGAATAAGTGTACATGACACAACCACCAGGTTTTGAAATTGAAGGACAAGAACATAAAGTCTGAAAACTGATAAAGGCTTTATATGGGTTAAAACAAGCTCCTCGAGCTTGGTATGCTAAAATGGATGAATACCTTTGGAAAGTTGGTTTTTAAAGAAGTGAATCTGATGATACCTTGTATGTACGTCAACAAGGTAAAAATTTGGTGATTTTGATTATGTATGTAGATGATTTGATTATCATAGGCAACAATGATGATCACATTACACTAGTGAAAAAGGAGTTACATGCAGGTTTTAAGATGACAGATTTGGGACTACTTCATTACTATCTTGGAGTTGAAGTATTCCAACGTCCACACCATATTTTCATTTCTCAGAATAAGTATACAATAGAAATTCTTCAACAATTTGGCATGTAGGATTGTAAGCCTATTCTCACCCCTATGGAACAAAACTTGAAACTTTGAAAATTTGAAAGGGGGGAATGGTGGATAGCACTACTTATCGACATTTTATTGGTAGCTTGATTCATCTGACAACTAATCGACGAGATATTTCTTATAGCATCAGTATTCTTTCCCTATTTATGCAGGAACCACGAGACAACCACTGGAATGCGGCTAAAATAGTTCTTCGTTATATCCAAGGAACAAGAGATTTTGGTCTTCTTTACAAAAAGACTAAAAACTTTGTACTTGGTGGATTTTCAGATTCTGACTTTGCTCGCACTATTGATGATAGGATATCAACCTCAGGTTATTTAATGAACATGGGGTCAGCTGCAGTTTCCTGGAGTTGCAAGAAGCAAGCTACAGTGGCCACTCCTTTAGCAGAAGTAGAGTACATTTCAGCATGGGAAGCAGCATGTGAGATTGTTTGGTTCCGTAAAGTTTTACAGGACTTGGGAATTCCTCTAGCGGAAGCTACTTCGTTATTCATCGACAACCAGTCAGCAATAAAGCTTGACAAGGATCTAGTTTTTCATTCAAAGACAAAGCATGTGGACACCAAGTATCATCATATCAGATCACTCATTGCAAAGGATGTCATCAAGCCGATTTATTGTCCTTTAGAAGATCAGACCTCCGATATCTTCACCAAACCTCTTGGCAGAATAAAATTTACTAAGTTCAGAGATGAACTTGGTATATGTTGTAATGTATCTTTGGATCATAGGGGGGAATGTTAGATGATCCAAATATATTAATGTAAAGTTAGGATAAAATATTTATTAAATTAGAATATTTAATAAATATTAGAGAATAAAAATATTTATTAAATTAGAATATTTAATAAATATTAAGAGACACTTAGAAATAGAACATTGTTATCAAAGATAGGACTCTAGAATTGAGTCGTATCTTAGGCTCTAAAATAGGAATAAAGTTAGTAGATTGGATAGAAGATCATTTATTGTAAATGGACACTTGTTATTTTTTCAAGTGATCCATAACCAAATTAAGTTAGGACATATAGCTTATAAATAGGTTAGTCTCCTAATTGCAAATTTAGTAGAAGTTTACATTTGTAAACTCCTGCAACTTTTTATGTTATTTCTTTTCCATTATTAATAAAATTACATGTCTGAGGACACTTCTGCCATTATTGTATTCCTTAGGTATACAACTTAAAAACACCTAATATTCTAATTACTTTACTAAACATAGATATTAGCAAAAAACATTACAAATGTTGACTTCTTCTTGCCCATTATTGGAAGGAAAGGAGTTTGGCTTTCCAAAATCAATGTGTTTCATCAATTGGTGAACTATTTCTTCCTCCCTAGAATTTGTTTGCATGAATTTGTTGACATCCTATTGTTTCGGGGAATTAACACCCTAGAGGTTCGTTGGGTTACAACCTCCACAGAGCAGGGGCATGCTACTTAACAGAGACTCACACAACCATGCACGTTCAGAAAAACTAAATAGAGTAGGATGAGAAAGTTACCCGTTGGTCCTATGGTTGAAGAAGATCCCGCAGGGTTCAAACCCTCAGCAACCGTCCTTCCTTCTTAACCTGAAAGACAAGAAGAAACAAGACTGGTTGTACAGCATATATCTACTCTAAATGTCAGTGAGATTCATATAAAACATTAAATAAATCATAATGAATGCTTGTATAACAAATATTCTCATACATATAAGCATACACTAACACGTTTATTTCGGGAACAGCATGATACTTCTGTATTATAAATAGCATGTAAAAAAGTAACGAGTGGAGAGATCACCTGATCCTTCCACGGCCTTCGCAGACCGTCCTCTGGATTCGTCCAGCCCTTGCCTCGCTAAGACTCCTTCCAAACTAGTGCATACGAGATGACATATAAAGGGATGTGCATCTCAAGGAAACAAGGGTTTCCTATAATGAACTGGGAAAGTGCAGGAGGCACGGGGAATCAGACTTGGATAGGGAATACCAACAGAGTATAATATCAATAATTCTCTCTCTCTCTTAGGCCATACACATGAGGGGATTTTATACTCCCTCCAATTAGTTTCAACAGTTGGAAACAGTTGGCCACGTGCTGGGGTGGTTGAACTACCTGAGTAACCATCAACCCAGCCCGAAAATAGGGAATAATTATATATTTTTTAATCATTTTAATGGCATACGCGGAAAAGTCTAGCTGGACTCGCGTATACACGCGGAAAAGCACGGGCATAGTCGCGTATGGGGATTTTTACATTGTTTTTAAGTGAATTTGTCCAAGTCTGTAGGAATGGGTGCCCAAAACCATCAAAGCAATCATGAATCATGTCAAGGTGAGAAATGATGCTATAACAGATGCCCCCTAATATATGAGGTCAGAAGGGGTACATGATGGTCGAAATGTATTATACACATAGAAAGAACTTCGCAAGGACAAGAGAGGACTTCACCAGATTTCAGCCTGCCAAAAACCAATGAAAGAAACCAGAGAGTCAACTCATGCTGAGGCGGGCATACCCATGCTCAGTCAAAAATACATCATATGGAAAGTACTGAAATAGATCCAACATGTATACAAGTATAGCTGAACTGAAATTACACAATGAATCATCTGAGCATGGCCCGGAAATACAAGTCTGAATCAATATCCAAGTATCACATATAGAAAGCTGATCAAAGATGGTGCAACTGGATGTCTGATCAAATAAGTAACTGAATCTCCAAGTACTAGATCATAAGAGGTGGATCAACTCGGGGACCAACATATAGGATGCTGCTGTACTGAACTGCAACATATAAGGGTGGACGGCATCACTGGCAGATACTGAAAGGACTGTCAAAAGTGAACCGAAACATGCTGATGCAACCCGAGGTCTTCACCGATCACTATGGCAAAATTCTACACAATGGGAATAAATGAGCTGAAGTCGACCATGTGAGAAATCGTTGGATTACCGGGCAATGATGTATCCCGTTAACCAACGCGAGACAACCCACCGATAATGATAATGAGTTTCAAGGTGCCCCAGTACAATCTGACAAGTGCGAATGAATGAGTTGAAGTCGAACACTTGAAAGAATCTACCAATCAGGAGGCAATAATGAATCCCCACTGTCGATAGCGAAGAGTCTGCCACTGATGACTGCAAACCCTAAGGTACTGACAAAAAGACTCTAGACCTTATTCCCAGAGCAATGAGTCGGAGTCGATGGGAAAAGATCTGCCGGAAGGAAGGCATTAAGGCATCCCACATCAGTCCAGCGCGAGTGTAACCCGCAGGCCAAGATTTGGAAGGAATCGGACGAAGGAGAGTGATGGAACCAAAACCGAAGTACGTTTTCGACGTGCACAAGATGAAGCTAGTGCACGGAAGAAACCCTCTGAACCAACCAATAATGAAAGCTGACACAGAGGCGATAAATCCACCGATAGGGTCAAATGGAAATCCAGGTACTGCACGAATCCCAAGTGTGATAATGTGTGCTGACGTCGAACACAGGGGAAACCACTCAGTCAAAGACCCATGATGATGATCAAATGCCGAGCACGAGGTCACCTATCAATGATGGAAATAGGCCCAAGGTGCGGCTCTAGGTTTGCTCTCAGAGCAATGTGTCGTAGTCGATAAGAGACAAACCCGCCGGCAAGAAGTCAATGGGGACCTTCTCAAACCAACACGAGCAGAAGACCAAAACATCTGATGTGATATAACATGATACTGACAAGACCGGTTAGGCCAACTGAATAATAAGTCAAGAGACACCGCAGAATGGCCGACTCAGGTTATACTTCCCTTGAACAAAAGCACGACTCGTGATGACCACAGCAGTAAAAAGTGACACTGTATAAGTCTGTGATGCAGGAGGCAAAACAAACTCTCCATATGATTGGAAGAGATAACCAACCGGGGGAGAACTGACAAGTGAAACATGGTAAAGGCTAAACCTAGGTCAAAACTAAAACCATCCCAAATGAAGGAAATATATATAAGTATATGTGCTTTGTTCAAGGGCGACAAACTGACTCTGTACTGCCATCAAAACAATGAAGATACATCCCGTTCCCGCTCTTTTTGTTATATTTGATTTTTTTGTCTTTTTCATATAATAAGCCTGAAAAAGAATAAAAGAATGCTATGGTATAATGGATAGAACGAGTATCAAGAAAGCAGATGCACTAGTTCCTGGGATTGGAACAATCCTATGCTCAATGCAAGGTGGCGAAAACTGGTCAGTGATACTCAGAGGAACGTTCTATCCATGGGTACAAAGGTGTCAAGTCGTGATAGCTAAGTGCATGCAATGGTTAACTTGTACAGAAAGTCAAGGTCAAAAGTTGGCTTAAACATCGAGTCCAAATGAAGCCGGCTAAAGGCCAGGATAAACAAGTAGCCAATATGCAATGCAGGAATACAACTTAACGACACCAGGGAGCCTCTAGGGTATAAGCCAGAAAAATGATAAGTGATGAAGGAGAAGAATGAAGCTTCAACACGAAAGACATGGCGGGACTAAAGAGGACTCTCGAGCCTACATAAAAAGCAGCATGGGCAACAAGTGATAGCGAGGAACTAACTAGGAAGCCCATGTAAAGGAAGGCTCTACCATCAAGACATGATTAAATAATCGGCGAGTGAAATGGGTGTAATACTCATGACCTGATGGGATCGACCCTAAGGCAAGTGATCAGTATGGAGGCTAGTATGCAAGATGCAATGGAGAGTGATTTCCCTAACCTATATGCCAGTGAAGATCATATACCTGCCGTGAAGAGTCGGAAATCATGGATCAAAAACTGGGAAAAATCTCAAAATCGTCAAGATGTACCTGAAAACATACCAAACTGGGCACTTCCAAGCAATCGAGTTATGCAGCTTAAGATAGATTGAAAAAATAGGCATAAGGAAATTTTGCGAAAATTTTCAATTTTTTAGCCATAAATAGACAAATTACCTCTCATTTGGTTCATTATTGCATAGCTGATTTGGAAAAAGTGCTCTGGAGCAAAAACTTCTTTCGTCAAATCAGGAACAACCGACCGTCGGAATTCAGCGAAACTTCAGGTAGGCTCCTTAATCATCCTGTTTATTCATTTTGTCCGTTTGGAAATTAAAATTAAGTGATTTTTTTCTTTAAAACCCTTGCTAAAATATGTGTACCTGTGCATACGCGGGTTTATTGAAGGAAACCCGCGTATACACGCGATTGTGTAAAAGAAAAACCGCGTATGCGCAGGGCCAAAACTTAAAAAGCGTGGCTAATGCATAATTTGATAAAATTTCTCAGGATGACCATCTCATGGAGGGAACGTGAGCATAGTGCAATAGACCAAGAGGTCATGCAGGATCGCGTAGCACAAAATATCCTCCAAAATTGCGGATTGTTGAAATTTTTTAAAATGCCCAATATGAAAAGCAATGTGCGGTTGCTTGAAATGCTCGTAAATTACTGGGAACCAGATCAGGATTGCTTCATAATTGATCAGATGCCACTACGCATTGAAGTGGAGGATATATATTTCATCACTAGACTCTCCAGGAGGGGAGAACCAGTAGACCTGCACGGAAAACCCCCGGGAGGGTTAACCGTGGAAGATTATGTCCACGTATATTGCGTAGATAATTCCAAAAAGGTTGGAACGCAGATTGCAATTAGAGATATCAGGGATTTTCACATGAAGATCCTCCTTTTCACCATCAGCAGAGTGGCAGGATCTGCCTCACTACATCAGGCGTCCAGGACGCAAATGAGTATAGCTGTAGAGTGTTTGACTCATGTTTATGATTGGTGCACAACCATGCTACTGAACATGAAAGAACAGCTGACTTCTATTCGCCAAGTAAAGACCAAACACTTTGGCTATGGTACCATTTTGACAACATTCTTCTTTGAGAGGATTCCAGCTTTGAGACCCAGAGTCATCTCGACTATCAGTAGCCCGCGGGACCCAAGAATTGCCCGTTGGGCAGACATGATGAAGAGACTGGGGGGCAGCGAAGTACCCCGAACCACGTGGGACGATGAGTTCTTCCTATGGTGGGGAGAACAGATCATCGCAGTGGACGACTATCCCTATGCTGGGATGGATTTCCGAGGAGATCCAGATCTAGTACTTCCACCCGGCGCAGCATGGGGAGCAGTCGGTAAGTTTTTGCAAAATTTTTTGACTTATATGATTTTTTTGGATTTTTTTCAAATATGTATGAAAAAACAAAAATAAACATGTTTTTGATTGGATTCATAATGACTGACAATTAAAATGATCATGTTTCAGATGTTGGACCAGTTCGTCCTGAGGGCCTACCGCGCCACAAGCGCCGCAGGGGTGAGGCGGAGACAGTGGATTCTGACAGGACTCTCCAGGCCGTGCAGAGAAACTTGGAGGGACTGACCCGCCAAATCCCTATGGCTGCCGTGGAGGACTTGCCGGAAGCCGTCCAGAGACGGGTTGTAGGAGTACCCCGAGACTGGGTTAGATTATTCCGCCGAGTGGCCACTGCAGTTATGTTCTATAGGAACACGACTTCTGGGCAGGGTCCTCAGGAGTAGACAGATTTTATATATTAGATGACTGTATATTCTTTTTTTTGAGACTGAACATGATGGGGCATAAGCCCAAATTTTGTACGAGATTATGGATCCAAATTTTGTAAAGTTTTTTGACACTCCGATGATATATATACAGCGATATTTGATGTGATGAGATAAATGTATCAAATGTATGATGTTTTTGATGATTAAAAATTTATTGTATTGAATGATTAATATGCCAATCTAAAGCTTGATTAGCTAATGAGTCAGAAAACCAATTGTCAGCTCGAGGAATATGAATGAATGTTAAAAATTGAAATGACCTTTGTAACAAACGTACCCTCAAGAACAATCGTAATAAAAATGGATCTCGTACCCGATAAGTGTTGTTCAACTGCGACACCACCAGCTGAGAGTCCAAGAAAACTACCAACAAATCAACACCCAAAGATATTGCCTCCGAGAGTAGATGAACAACTGCAGTGTATTCTGCTATATTATTGGAAGCAGGACCAATGCAGACCCCTCTTGATACTAACAGCTGACCGGATGGATAATGAAGCACCCAAGTCGCGGAAGCTAAGTTCCGGGTGTGTCTACTAGCACCATCGGCGAAACCAAAATGACTCATGACATCCAACACAACCTGCCAAAGCAGATCAAAAACATCATCACCTCATCAAAAATCGAAAATCAAACAGATATGTACAAAGAAAAAAAAACTACTATATACAAAGAAAAATGCCAGGCCAAAGCCTAGGCATAATACTTCTTCAAATAGAGCCCATTTCGGGGCTCCGGCAACTCATTCCCTTCGAAGTCATCCAAGGTATACGCTCCTTTCTTAAGGACTCTTTTAACGATATAGGGGCCATACCACATCGATTTAAACTTTCCTGCCCCCAGGGCATCCTTTTCTTGGGCATAGACCAACACAAGGTCGCCTTCCGAAAAGACCCTAGGCTTGACCGCCTTATCGTACTGAACCTTTACTCGGTTTTTATGCGCTTCATTCATCGTGGCGGCATCCCGACGCTGCTCATCGAGATGTTCCAGATGAAGAAGACGTTCTGCCAGACTGGAAGTGTCAAGAAGAAGCTCAACAGCTAATTTAAGGGAAGGAATCTCGCATTCAATGGGAAATACGGATTCCACCCCGTGGACTAACTGAAACGGAGTAAAGCCAATTGCAGTTTTAACTGACGTCCTGTATGCCCAAAGTGCAGGATATAGCATAATATGCCAGTTGGATCTATGTTTATCAATTTTCCTTTGAAGAATTGTCTTCAAGGATTTATTCACGGCTTCCACTTGCCCATTGGCCTGAGGATAATATGGAGATGAATGCTCTTGCCGGAAACCCAATTTGAGAGCCAACTCAGCCATCATACTATTTTGAAAATGACTGCCATGGTCAGTGACAATCTCTCTAGGTATACCAAAACGAGCGATAACTTGGTTGAAAAGGAACAAAGCTGCAGTCTCACCATCGTTCCCAAAAGTAGGCATATCCTCGACCCACTTCGTAAAGTAGTCTACTGCTACAATAATGTACTTGTGACCTTTTGTCGAAGGCGGGTTACAAGTAGTAAAATCAATACCCCACTTTTTAAAGGGTCCGACAGTAACGACTGGAAAAAACGGAGCTGGATGAGCACGCATTTTTCGAGTATACACCTGACAAGGATGACACCTTTTGACTGATTCAATACAATCTTTGAAAATCGAGGGCCAAAAGTATCCAGCACGCAAAATCTTTTGGGCTGTAGCAAGCCCAGATAAATGAACCCCACAAGCTCCACTATGAGAATCATTGAGCACAGCCTCAGCTTCTTCGAAAGTTAAGCAGCGTCTTAGGATTGAATCAACCCCTCGACGGTATAAAGCATCACCAATAATCAGATAATTCTTGGCAAAGTGACGCAGCTTACGACGCTCATCTTTCGAAAAAGAAGAGGGAAACTTCGCAGTCTGGAGATACACAATGATATCCCCATACCAAGGATCTTGTGGAGAGATTAGAAACAAGTGTTCGTCTGGAAAGGACTCATCATAGATCATCTCCTCTCCACAAGGAAACTCGGAGATCAATTCCGCAAAGAATAATGACTTCTTGGATTTGGCAGACATGAACTCAAGATCAAATTCCTGTAAAATCACAATCCATCTATTATAGTTGCCCCCAATCACTCGCCTGCTGAGGACAAACTGAAATGGATTGGCAGCTGCCAAGACATAAGTTTTACGGAGAATAATGTAATGCCGGAGTCACTGCACAGCATGAACTGCTGCTAAGGCTAATTTTTCTATCGGAGTGTATCGAAGTTCAGGTCCTACTAGTCCTCGACTAAGGTAGTAAATAACATGCTCTGTAAGAGCATCATCTTCCTTAACCATAACCATACCGATGGTAGATTCTGCTGTAGCCAGATACAAAATGAGAATCTCTGCTATAATCAGGTGGACTCAGTAAAGGAGCAGAGGTCAATGCCTTCTTCAAGGCATCGAATGAGCGTTGAGCGTAGTCTTCCCAAAGAAAAGGAACTCCTTTCTTCAACAGTCTCATATATCCCTTTGTAATCTCAGCATAGTTGACGATAAACCTCCGAAGAAAATTAGACTTCCCTTGGAGACTTTGAAGCTGACGGATTGAAGACGGGGGAGGCAACCGAAGTATTGCCTCAACCTTGAAGGGATCTACCCTTATCCCTTCCCTAGACACGATAAATCCCAAAAGCCGACCGGATGTAACCGCGAAAACGCACTTGTTCGGATTCAATCGAATTTTATAAAAACAACATCTTTCAAATATTTGCCGGAGGTGACCAGGATGATCCATCCTCTTTCGAGAATGAGCAGTTAGATCATCTAAGTATGCCTCGATAATCTTCTTGATGTCGTGGAAGGCGTAAGACATGGCCCGCTGAAAGGTAGCTCCAGCATTTTTAAGACCAAAAGGCATTTTCTTGTATGCAAACATACCCCAGGGACAAATAAATGCAGTCTTATGTTGATCTTCAGGACGGATAGTAATTTGATTATATCCAGAAAAACCGTCCATGAAGGAGAAAATCTCGTTACCGGCACACTCGTCAATGATCTGATCGATGAACGGTGTGGGGTAATTGTCTTTAGGACATGCCTTATTTAGGTCTCTGAAATCGATGCGCACTCGAATCGTTCCTTAATTTTTATCTACCGGAACGGGGTTTGAAACCCATTCAGTTAGAGGAACTGGGAAAATGAATCCCGCCTTAAGCAACTTTTCAACTTCAGCTTTGATAGCTGCTGCCTTCCTAGGATTGACCGGACGAAGCTTTTGCCTGACCGGCTTAGCGTTTTCATACGTCTTGATCTCATGCTGGACGATAGATGGGTCTATGCTAGGCATTTCCTCATAAGAACAAGCAAATACATCCCTATACTCTTTGAAGAGCTTGGTATAGATTTGAATCTCTTCACGGGAACATTCAGCTCCAATGAAGACATTCTCGACAATATTGGGATCCCTGGAAATGTTCACCGGGATAGTAGGAGAGATCACAACCATGTTCCCTTCAGCATATACCTGTGTTGGTGCCAAAGGGTTCAAGACTGGGTGAACAGGACCAGGAGACTGAGGACTTGGAAAACTAGTTTCAACTTCGTTCAAGTCAGGTAGGAAGTAAGACCGATGAAGCAAGTCATCCCACGATCCATCTATACCAGTCATGGCTTCCAGGATTGCCTCTTCAGATGGAAGAGTAGTATCAAGGCAATCCTGGGCTGAAGCAGAACTAATCGTCCAAGCCGGAGCCACATCACCATCCAACTCTTCCGGTGAAAGAGGAGCTGGGGTAGATTCTGCAGTGTCAACAATAAACTGATATGCAATCTCAGCTGCAGAAATCGGAAATGCCATTCCACCCACTTGACCTTCCCCTAATGTGGCAGTAGGGGAAGGTAAGGTCCAAGGGTCCGAAAAATAATGAGTTCGAAAGAACTCTCTTCGAAGGGGAGCCCTGGAGGATGAAATAGCATTAATAGACACAGTAGGAGGACGAAGATCGAAAGAACCCATCAGGGAAGAATACATTCCAACTCCTAGATTCTCAACAGGCGCCTTAGTATTATCCAACTTAGGAACAGATGAGTCAGAAGGCGCATCCAGGTCTACAGGAGGACAGTCCAGTTGATCCACTGTAACGATCCTCCCTTTGTGGGGGAAACATACAATTCGAAATAGTGAGGATGCAATATCATCCGTCTCATATATCCAGTTCCTCCCCAGCAGAAGGTTGTAGTCCAAGGCTGCATCCACTACCTCAACTTCTATGTTAACGGTTTTTCCCCCAACACAGATGGGCAAAGCTGGGACAATACCATGGGGTCTGTGAGAATGACCATCGAATGCAGTAAGAATAGTGCTAGATGGAACAGCTTTGGGAGATCCAAGTGTCTTCCAGCATACGAGAGACATCACGCATGTAGAAGCACCCTCATTAACAACCGTTTGAAAGATATTGCACTTCCGATACGAAGATTTAATATGGAAAGCCATGTGATGAGGAAGTCTCTTCTTAAAATTATTCATATCAAAAGTAATCAGAAGAGAATTTTTCGGATCAATAGCCCCAATGGTAGTGAGTAAAGCACTGCGATGAGCCGGACAAGACTGGAGTACCTCTAAAGCTGACATAGCACAAGGACTCTACGCCAGATCTTCTACAATCGAGTAGTTCTGGGTAGCCCTCGCGTTCGGATTAATCGTAGAACGCTTAGAAGATGCTTTTGGCATCCGAGGCATAGACTCAACAGTAGGCTTCGTGATGTGAAGCGGCTCAGTAGCATCAGGAACTTCCTTAGCTTTCGAAGATTCCTCTCTGCCATAATCACGGGATCTCGTAGCGATATCTGCGTGAGCACTCATCATAAAAATGTTCGATGGGATTTCCCCTTCCTGGGTACCTCCAGAGGAAGCCCCAGGATTTTGGTTCGCGCCCACAACTAATTGCTGCCCTTGGGGAAAAGGGTTTGTTAACACAGCCTGGGAACTAGAAGAACCCTGCTGGGATAACAGGCGCTGAGCATCCTGAATTTTAGGGCAAAGGTGTGTGAGATGGTCTCCAGCACAAAGCTTGCATGGAAACTTCACTTTCTTTTTCTCCTTTTGACCCTCACCAACACGCTCGTTGGTTTTATTTTCATTGCCCTTCTCGTTCTTGCCCTTCTTCTTGTTATTTCGTCCCTTCTTCTTCCCATCGGATTGTTGATTTCCTTTGGGATCAGAAGCTTGGACAGCATTTATGGACAAAGACTGGGAAGGTGATGAATCAACAGGCACAGCCTGACCAGAAGGAGCAGATTGTAAAGACAACTGCTGCAATTGAGAAAGCAGGCTGGCTGCACTACTATTGACCGATCCGACAAGCCCGTCACCATGTGGACCAGGTTTGGGTTTCGATAAATCCAATTTGGAGCGAGGAGCATTGGGCAAATACTTATAAAGCATCCCAGACTGAGAATAGATCAATTCTAACTGCTGGGCCCTAAAGATGGCCTGCTCCTCAGAAAATACCCCAGATAGGGATACATCTTTTGAAATATCTGACTGCAGAGATTTCAAAAACCACTCGAGAAGGAATTCACCTGGAATATGAGCTTTGATAAGCCTCTTCCTTCTCCTCCATTCTTGAATGTGATCAGAAATGTGAGTTGCCTCATCCTGCTTAAAATTAGCCAGGAGTTCGGTCCCAACCTCATATCTGATGGGCAACTGAAAATGGTTTAGAAATGTGACAGCCAATTCTCCAAATGTGGCGAAACTACCCCCAGTGAGCTCGATATACCATTTGGCAGCATTTCCAGTTAGGGTGCATTGAAATAATCTCAACCTAATCGAATCATCGATCAGGGAGTTCGAAGAGCACCATAAGTGGAAAGTGGTGATGTGGTCCGCCGGATCCTCTCCATTCTTACCTTCAAACTTTGGAATGTCTGAAGGAAGTTTGGTCGGGACCGGAGGCCACCCCGGACTATAACGAATCGGGTCATTAGTCAACTTCGACAAATCTAGCAAGTTTAACGTTGCCAGAAAAGGTAAGCGAGGCGGAGCTTGAGAATTCCATCCTTGAGGGGATGGATTCCCAACATTCTGAAAAGAATAGCCTGGATTTGATAAGGCACCAGGCTGCCAGAAAGGACTCATAGAAAACGGAGAAGAACCTCCTCCCCACGTCGAGTTACCAAAGCCCAGACCAGTTCCCCCCGCTGAAGTGTTAAATGAAGAGGAGAGCCCCTGATAGGGGTTCCAAGCATTAGACAGAGGATAAAAGGACTGATAAGCACTCAATGAAGGGAAAGAAGCATTCCCTTGATGACCTGCGTAAAACTGATTCCCTGCCCCCGCTGTAGTAAAGACAGGATTCCATCCCGTAAAAGTAGTCGAACTTTTCCCCCCAGACCAAGGGTTGAAACTCTGGGTCTGGGACGTAAACGGAAACGACCCTAAAGAAGGATTGGAACTAGGAATATGCCCAGTCCCAAAGGGGAAACCCTGAAACGAAGCTGATCCACTAGCCATGTTAGACATGGGTGTAGATCCAGCTGCACCGGCGGAAAAGGAAAAAGAGGGATTTCCACTAATGGACATCCCTGAACAGAAGGGACCAGAATGAGAAGCATATGCTTGGGTGAACCTAGAGCCAAACATAGCAGCACTAGAAGCAATCGAAGATGAAGCAATAGTGCCCCCTGCCTCGACAGAAGCAGGGGTCTGAATTCCTGCAGCACTCATGGTAGAAGCCGCGTTCCCAGTCGTGGCCATCGAAAGATAAGAATGATACGGAAGATCCGGCGGTCTCTCCGAGTCCGGTCCGATGTACTGAACAACAAACGGATAATCAGGAGGAAGAGGAGATGGACTTGTAGCAGGAGGCTCAGGTATATCCTCAATCTGAAAATCTTCTTCCTGAGGAAATAAAACTTGCGAGGTGAGCGGAACGCTCCTCTCGGGACCGACACCAAAATCAGCTACGAAACCTTCAGACCTTGGTGGAGGATCTCTCTCCACAGCTTCAGACGCCACAGGGTGGTAACCACCTGCTAAATCGCTCCTACGCCTTCTCGAAGAAGGCTCTGGACTCTCGGGAGATAACCCCCGGATTCTCCTCAAACGTCGAGGCGCTTGATCAGCCACTTTTATAGATTTTATAAATTAGACCCAAAAAAGTGAAAAGCTAGGCAAGCTAGGAGCAAAGAGCACTCACTAAAAATAAAAATCCCTGAGATACAGTCAAGCAAACAGCCTCCAAGTATTTCCGCTCCGGGTGATGAGGACCGGACACCAAAATACAGGAAAGCGAAATATAGGACCTCCCGAAAGCAGTCTGGGATGATTAGGGCCCAGAACAACTAGCGAAGGTATCAGAAACAGTTACGCCGACCTCCCAACGACAGCCTTTGCCGGCTCAAGCACCCAAGCTTCGCAAGGGCACCCCCCAGAAGTACTGCTGAAAGTGATGCGACGTCTGCCTCAGGTACCACGGGTATTCCCCCCCGCAGTCACCTGTGTGGAACCTAGGAGTGGCAACTATGGACACCAATCCGTATCAGAAGCTGGGCGAAACGGTCTTGAGGTCAGATTCAGCTAATCGAAGGGGGGGTATCCCTCTTCTCAACCTTCACTTCCCCTCGCGCTTGACTCTCGGATGAGAGCTTTCCCAGTCCACCTCACGGAGTTGGATTTCGCTCAATTAATCAACTTCTATGTTTGTTTGAGCGGCCTTGGAGAGTTAACTCTCCACTCACCTATTCCAAGGCCCTACAACCTAGCTAGTTGGTGATCGACACTTAGAAAAACTTGCTAGTTGATTTTAGATTAAATCGCTTATTTTAAGGGCTGTTATATTAAGTCACAAGGATATGGAGATGAAACCAATGGTGTTTTGACGCAAAATAAATTAATAAAAAATTAACTACATGCACATGCAGTTCTTTGTCTTTCGATGAAAAGTAATCTCTATACAGGTTCTACGAGACTAAAAATTGTATTTTTCTTTTCAAAAAGCAAACTCACACTCACAAAAACTAAGAAGCTAACTAAATGCTGAAATGCACCTAATGCAAATCACTACGAGCATGTAAATCCTAAGATGCAAAAATCTCTTAAAACAGAGTGAAATTTCCCAAAAAGTCCTTCAGTTTTAACTCATATTTTGTTGTCCAGAAAGCTAATTCTTGAAAACAAGAACTCTTAAAATGAGGACACCAAAAACACTTAAAAACAAGAAGAAGAAATCAAACGAGAACTCCTCCTCAAAATTAAGCCAAAAACTAAAGCAAGAAACTTCACAAAAGCTTCAAAAGTTGTAGCAAACGAAAATGAAAATGCAACAACAAAAGAAAATAACAAGTGAAAATGTTTTTTAAGCCTTTGAAATGAAAAAACAAAAAGCAAAGCAAATGTTTTTTGAGCTTTTTTGTTTTATAGGGAAAGAGCTCGAAAAGACCAAGCACAACTATCAAAATCCAAACCAAAACGGGACCGATTTCAAGCACAAACTTCAACAATGCTCCCAAACCTTATAAAGCTAACTCGTAGCAAGATCAATAAGAGCAAGAGAAGACCAAAAACTCAGCCAATCAACCTAGACAAATAGTGCAAACTCGTTGCAACCAAAAACTCCAAAGAAGCAAGAAAAGTTCTTCGAAAATTGCAACAAAACCTAGCCTATGGAACTCAAGAAAACCAATTAAAAATGAAGCAAAAATCGCATTGCGAAGCACAACAAAAATATAGGAGTGAGTCAGTGAGCAGAAGCTCTCTGTTCTGATAAAGCAGAACAACCAAGAATGCTCAGAAAGCGATCTTGGAACTCAATCCAGAAGTGCCAGCACCAGAAACAACACTTTGCCAAAAAGACTAGTTTTCACTCAAACGAAAGAGAGAAAAGACATGAAACCACTTCCTTCACACTCCAGTAAGTACAGAGACTCTGTAGGAACAGGTCTCCACAGCCAGAAAGGACCAAAAAGTCAAGAATCCCAAAAATTCAAAATCTGCCTAGGTATACGCTACTTCACAGCTATGCAACCAACGTGCATACGCGTCTGTTCTAAGGGAAACTCGCGTATACGCGGGTTCCTTCAGACAAACTCGTGTGTATACGTGACTGTGTGCAAAAGAAGGCACGTATGCAAAGGTAAATAATGAAAAAACAAAAAGAGCAAGCCTGGAAAAGACACCAAGACTTCAGACTGACTGCAAGAAAATAAACTGGACTGCAAATGAAAGATAAAACTGTTGGCAGCCTACCAAACAGCTGAAACAACCCAATAGGAGAATCACAAGAATGTGATCCCCAATGGAGTCGCCATTTCTGTTTCGGGGAATTATCACCCTAGAGGTTCGTTGGGTTACAACCTCCACAGAGCAAGGGCATGCTACTTAACAGAGACTCACACAACCATGCACGTTCAGAAAAACTAAATAGAGTAGAATGAGAAAGTTACCTATTGGTCCTACGGTTGAAGAAGATCCCGTAGGGTTCAAACCGCCAGCAACCATCCTTCCTTATTAACCTGAAAAACAAGAAGAAACAAGCACAAAGGACTGGTTGTACAACATATATCTACTCTAAATGTCAGTGAGATTCATATAAAACATTAAATAAATCATAATGAATGCTTGTATAACAAATATTCTCATACATATAAGCATACACTAACACTTTTATTTCGGGAACAGCATGATACTTCTGTATTATAAATAGCATGTACAAAAGTAACGAGTGGAGAGATCACCTGATCCTTCCAAGGCCTTCGCAGACCGTCGTCCGGATCCGTCCAGCCCTTGCCTCGCTAAGACTCCCTCCAAATGAGTGCATACGAGATAACATATAAAGGGATGTGTATCTCAAGGAAACAAGGGTTTCCTGAAATGAACTGGAAAAAGTGCAGTGAGGCACTGGGAATCGCACTTGGATAGGGAATACCAACAGAGTATAATATCAATACTTCTCTCTCTCCCTTAGGCCATACAAATGAGGGCTTTTTATAGTCCCTCCAAGTAGTTTCCGCAGTTGGAAACAGTTGGCCACGGGCTGGGGTGGTTGAACTACCTGAGTAACCATCAACCCAGCACGAAATTAGGGATTTTTTATATATTTTTTAATCATTTTAATGGCATACGCGGAAAAGTCTAGTTGGACTCGCGTATACACGCGGAAAAACATGGGCATAGTCGCGTATGGGGATTTTTACACTGTTTTTAAGTGAATTCGTCCAAGTCTGTAGGAATGGGTGCCCAAAACCATCAAAGCAATCATGAATCATATCAAGGTGAGAAATGATGCTATAACACCCTTCATGCTCTATGTTCCATGTTTGCTTTCCCTCATCATGGCTTGCTTGAGGGCTGTCTTGTTTATCCTTGTCACTTATTTCTTCATGACTGTCATGATTTTTCCCTTCACTATTTTTCTATCCATCACTTTGCTCTTTATCATCACTATGTTTCTTTCCACTTTTCCCTTCCTTACTGTTATGTTTGTACCTTTTTCCTTGTTCCTCATCATCACTAGTTTGCTTAGATTTCTCTGCTTTGACTTACCAAGACAAACTGATTAAGTGATAATTGGAAATAACTCTTCAACCAACACACCTTTTCCTCTTTGAAAATCACTTTTCTTCTTTGAGTTTAGCAAACAAGTATTTGTTGAATGAAAACAAAGTCATTTCTTCAGTATTGTGTTTGAGCCAAGAGGCTTTTGCCAAGATCTGTTTGTGGTTTTTTGGAGAAAATTTTCTTGTGTTTTTGGCATCAGAAACCTCTTTCCCTTAATCATTGTTTTCAAAAGACTCCTTCAGACAGATTAAATACCCTTTACACACACTCTGTTTTGTTTTCTTAGGGACTGTGTGAATCTTCAATTTTTCAAAGAAAGAAAACTCTCTTAAAATAACACACTGACATTCTTCTTTAATAAACATGATATGTCTTGAAAAAGCAAGTTGTATTTTCCCTTTAACTGCCTCCTAACACTTTATAAACTTTCAACAAGCCTCTAAACAATAACTTTCTTCCTTCAATCTCTGATTTATTTTTAGGAGTTTTGGAAAACAATGATGAATGTCCTTTATCCTCAATCATTGTTTTCCCTTTGATTTAGATGATCATGGCACTCTTTGAAATCAATTCTTAAAAGGCTGCATTCAATTTACAAAGGTCTTCATCTTCTAACCACTGTTTTTCTCTGAGTTTAACAAACAAATTACGCCTTGCAAACATTGTTAAGACATCTTCCAAATAGATTAGAGGACCTCCAATCAGAGTCTCCTTTTTGTTCTAGCAACTGTGGGCATTCTTAGCTATTTTATAGCACAAAAACTCTCTCAAATTGGCACATTAACCATCTTTATTTTCACTGTTTCTATCCTTTGCAATCATATTAAGAAGACCTTCTTTAAACTAACAAAGCCCTCATCCATTATTCATTGTCTCTCTTTGATGTCTTTAATAGGCAAGTTTTCCTTTTTTGATGAAATTTGGTTAGTTTTCTTCAAGCACTAACTCCTTTGTTTTAATAAACAAGCCTTTTGCAAAAAGATCTCCAATAAAACTGTGATAATCTCCTACCTTTCAATCACTATTTTGATCCTTGAAGTTTGTAACCAAACCCTCCCTCAAACTGATTATGAGACCTTTCACAAAGTTTGTTTTGTTGTGGTTATGATAACATGGCTCCCCCTGAAATCAATGTTTTAAATGACTTCTTTCAACTGACAAAACTCTTTATCCTCTAGTCACTATTTTATCCTTGATTTAGTAAACTTGGTGCTCTTTTGAAATCACTGTTAAGATACCTTTTAAATTGTTTTGAAATACCTCTACAAATTCTGTTCACTTTGGAGACTATACAAATCCTTTCTCAAAGCATCTTGATGCATTGGATATGAAATTACTATGGGAAAAGTACTTGGCACCTTTTGAAATTTCTTTGGTGACTTGTGTTGATAGTGGCCTGGGCGCCTAGGCGGTGGGTTGTTCAGGGGTGGCCTGGGCAGTATTAAAAATAGATGTTTAGAGGTATTTTTTCACATGTTTAAGGATTGAATGTGGAAACTGAGCGTATTGGGTGCATAAGGTGGGTGAGAGTGGTTGCTCATGTGTTTGGATAGCTTTGAAAAAATCGAAAAACACACAGGCCCTGCCGTTCAGGAGTAACATTGGGCCAGGCACCGGGCCATTCAAATTTGGGCCATGTAAATGTGGCCAAATGGCAATCCCATGATTGATTATGCAAGAAAATGGTTTAAAAAAGGTATGGTTGGTGGAAGGAGGGCTTACCAGTGTTTGAGCGATTGGAGGAAGTAGTTGAAGGCTCGGGCACTGGTGTTCAGGAGGTGTACTGGGCTGTTCAAGGGTGCTGCACAGGCGTGCCATGCAACCACATAGGTGCATCGCGCCATGTGTCAAAATGCACTACAGAAAACCTACAAGCGTGCCACGCAATTTTCTAGGCGCGTCGCGCGTTTTTTCAGCCTGTTTTGGAGGACTTCCCGGTGTCGAAATTGGGCCTGAGATGGCTCGTTGGAAAGATATGGAAGTTTAATTTCAAAATGTGCTTGATTTTTTTCATTTTGTGTCAATTTGGTTGTTCAAAAATTTATTTTCCAACACTGGTCAAAAATAGTGAATCCTAGTGCAGAAATGCATAGTGTTGTTTGCAAGCCACTTTTGGATGCCTTCCCGGTGTCCAAATTGGACCTGAGATGGCTCATTGGAAATATATGGAAGTATAATTTCCAAATATTCTTCATTTTTTTCATTGGGTGTCCATTTGGTTGTTCAAAAATTGACTATCCCAACACTGGTTAAAAATGGTGAATGCTGGTGCAGAAATACATAGTGCTGTTTGGAGGCTACTTTTGGATGTCTTCCTGGTGTCGAAATTTGGCCTGAGATGGCTCCTTGGAAAGATATGGAAGTATAATTTCAAAATATACTTTATTTTTTTCATTTGGTATCTATTTGGGTGTTCAAAAGTTTACTTTTCCAACACTGGTAAAAATGGTGAATTCTGGTGCAGAAATTCTCCCGTGACATCTTTATGTTTTACATTTCTCACAAACCATGATACCTGTGTAGAAACTGAAGGAGGTTTTTCTTCTTGAACCTATTATGGACAAAAACCTCTATCACTTTTGTCCATTTCATCTCTTTTTTTTCAGAAAATAATTTTGAAACAAACTGCTTAGGCGCTCCTTAACCTTTGTTTTATTTCTCTTAAATTGCATTTCTCCATAATAATTTTCAGAAGCCCTTGTAATCTAAAATTAAGCCTTGTGGGACCTCTTAGCATTCACCTGGGTTATAATAATTTGACATAATTTCACAAATTATTACCAATAGACTCATAACAGAAAACATCATATGTCCTTTCAAACTCTGTCTTTCATCATTTCGAAGACCTCTTCGCTCTTTAAAACAAAAATTTCCTTATGAATAAGTGTATTTGTAATTTGAGCCGTCTTTGAACCACTGTCTCACCATTCCTTGAGCTATATTTCTCTGAAGTTTTTATAAAATATCCTTTATCTGAAGAGGACTTTAATAACACAAGGATTTTTCTGACCTTTGAAACTTATTCATAAAAATACAGTTTATATGAAGTGGAAGGAGTGTTAAAACTAATACTTGGACTGTTGTTTATAGAGGATTCTAACACCTTTGTAGCTTCTTCAAAATAGCCCTTTAGACTCATAATGAGACCTTTATCCTTATCTACCAATGAGGGTCCTTTGATATAAACATGAAACTTGTTTGAGCATCTCTTTAACCATTTGTATGAGCTAATTTGCATGGTGAAAGCCTTAAGAGAACTGACCCTCTGCCTTTTGTGAGGGAGGCAATCTTCAAGTTGACAAATCAACTACTCTTTCCCTAGGTGAATTTTCTTGTGACATCTGTCTCTCTAAGCACTATGTATCCTTTGAATTTTTAGACAAGAAGCATGGTTTTGATCATGAAATTGTTCTTTGTCTATCTGTTGGGAAAGGCACTTGGATAGATAGCAATGCTCTCTCCGAAAATGTGACCTTGTATCTTTTGGAGGAAATATTTTGTAAACATAAGAAATAGAGACCTTCAACACCCTTATGCAACTGTATGGTTTCTATGTGGAAGAGGTTTTCAACACAATGAATTTTCATTTGTATTAACCATTGTTTCTCAACTGTTATTACCAATAAAACCTTTCCAAACACAATCTTATATCTTTGCCATGCATCAATTGTTCATTCTTTTGGAGAAAGTAGTGTAAACAATTTTTTGAAGTCACTTAAGACACCTGTTAGCTCTCTTCTCTTTGAATGAGGTTACATCCCTGATCTATCTTTGGAGGGAGGCTTTCATATACACAAGGTCATGGGACTTTTAACACCAGTGTACTGTCCTTTTGTCTGTAACATAAAAAGGTCTTGAACTTAACACCTCTCATTAACTTACCACTTCTTCTTTGTCAAACTCTCTAGGGTCTTCTAGCTGCAACATAGGTTTCAGCCACCTCACTATAGTTGTGCACTCTTTTGAGTTGAAACTTTCACAACTACTACATTCTTTTATTCCAGATCTTCTCCATCCTCCTTTAAGCCTTTCTCTAGCACATATTGTTCAGGCCAGAAATCATGCATTTCTCTATCATCTGGATCTGGTTCTGAAAATTCTTGTTCCAGATCAATGCTTGCATATTTTTTATTAAATCTTTCTCTAGAACAATCATCTGGATCAGGTTCATCTTCAGTTTGTACTTTTCAGTGAAATGGAACCAACAACAAGGGCTGTAAAATACTCTCTAATCAATATTTATCAAAACTCTGCAAAGGGCTTATGTGTGCCAAATTTTATGGAATTCTCATTTCCATCCAGAATGTACAGAAACTATGACCTAGGTATTTGAGAATGACTTTGATGACTTCTAGATATTGCTGTTAGCCATACCAAAAGCCAAAGGGAACCACAGATTCCGAAGATAATGAAAGGACCAAAGACGCTTGTCTGTGCCATTATAATGGGTGAAAAAATTAAGCTTATAACACTGCCGAGATGAAATCCAGCCATCAAAAAACCCACTGCTCTTTCTTGTTCATTATGGGGAAACCACCTTGAACCATTTTTTTCATGCATGGCATAACTACACCTTCTTCAATTTGAAAATATCATTTCAAGGAGTCGCTGTGCTTTTTCCTTGATTTAGTCAATAAGGGGAAATGATCACAAAAACTACGATTGCAGCTCTTTTAAATGACCCTTTATACCTATCATGAGGCCTTCTCTTATTATATTTTGATGGAAGTCTTTATTGAAAGAAACAAGAGTTTTTTTCAACACCATAATATCATCGCTTTGCTTATGATGTAACACCAGAATTCAACTTATAATATTTAAATTGTTCCCACTGATTTTCAACTTTGAATTTCCAATTGAAAACTTTCTTAAACATAATCCAAACCTGCTGATGCATATTTTTGTTTTATCCCTTGGAAGGAGGTGGCCTACAACAGCTCTAAGACCACTGAAAACACCTTGACTCTCTTCTTTTAAATGAAGGAGGTCTTATTTATCTTGTTCCTAACCATCTACTCTTCATTGGAGGAGGTTATCAGCATGTTTCCCAACCATCTTTCTTGATTGTGTTTGTAGAGATACATTGGATTTTCTCTTTGACTAATGTTTCTTATCCTAGGCTCAAGACAACATGAGAAGAAGTTGTCTTCTTATGTTTAGTTTGATGATGTCTTCTGGAATACTTGTGCATCTCTGCTTCTGAAAGAGACACTGAAACACTGTAGATCAACATTATATCGGTTTGGCTTTTGAAACATGCACTCCTGCTTTGTTATCATTACAGCTCATCATTTGTTTAATGATGGCAAATTTCTTCAACATGATCGACTTATTTGGATCTGTCTCTTTGTTTTTGTTTGGATATAGTTTTTCATTTGATTTGCCCTCTGTAGAGATGAAAAAAATATGACTTTGAACCTTTGAAAGCTCCTTTAGTGTCTTATGGAGATTTTGCCCAATCTTAAGCATATTCTTTTAGACTGTGCACATGCTTATCTCTTTATGTATTAGATTTTTGTAGAATTTCTTCCAGCCTATGACAAAAATACCTCTTAGTGGCGTGACCTATGGGTATATCAAGGTTTTCTTTTACAGATTAAGCACTAATTCAGGGCTGGTTGGTATTGAACAAAGGATTATGGCTCAAGCTATTTTTGTCGAGGAAGGGATTCTCTAAAGCGCCACTACCTAACTTAGGGGAAACTTTCATTGATTTTGATTGTGTTTGATAAGAAGATCAAGGATAGGAAGGGAGAAACTTTGTCAAATATTAGACAGTGAGTTTCATGAGAACCAAGGGGAAAATGATAGTAGATAAGCAAGACCAAGATAGCTATAGACAGGGATATTTTGTTGAAACAAGACATGACATTGAAAACTAATGATTGCTCTAATCATAGGCTGACAGGAAGTGCTAGGAAAGCAAAAATTTGTTTGGGGGTTTTCTAGATGACAAATTGACATATGGAGATCAGCTTCTAGAAAAATCAGCTAGGAATCTAGTCTTCAACAACGGGTGAAAAATACTGATGACTAACAGAAGGCACTCATGTGCCCTATGGGATGACTACACTCCTTGTACTTTATGTCTTATATTTCAGGGAGGGCATTGGGCAAACCATGTTTGTTTCATGTGATTTATTGTTTCCTTATGGGATGAGATGTTTGCATCTCATGAGAACCTTGGTGGAGGAAGTCATGGATGGATAGATTGGTGATCAATTGGCTCATGGGAGAAGCTTGTCCTTTGATTGTGTCACCAATGGAGGAGGAAAGAAGTTGTAGCACTCACCTTATCAGTTGCTTGAGGACAAGCAACATTTTGGAGGGGAGGATTGTAATATTCCCAATTAGCCTCAAGCTAATTGAAATATTAAATTTTTCTTTACTTTTCTGTTCATGAATAAATGTAAAAAGGAGGAACATAAAAACTCCTAAAATCAATGAATAAATCAATGCCCCATGTGAACAAGGCTAAATCTGGGCTACCTTAATAAAACACCCTTACGTGTGAAAGGGATTGAGACATTTGACTGGGTCAACAGGACCAAATCAACAGCACTGTCTAGAGGGGATGAACCTCATTGATGCACAGCGTAGTCCTAGTTGGAGGTGGCACATGTGAAAAAAGCTAAATCATTGAGATGGTTTAGGGTTTGGCAAGATATCTATATTATAAAAGGAAGAGGAGGGAAACATGAGAAGGTTGTTGATGACCATATTATTTCTGAAGAATTTTTCTGTTTAGACATTTTTCATTCTCTTGGATGTTTAGCAAAGAATAATGTTGTTTAGCAAAAGGATCTCCTCTTTAGGAATTGTTCTCTTTCCTTGAGGAGATCTTGGAGGAGACTTTCAGTTCTTGTCCACTGTCAGGCTTAAGGCCAAGCTTCTTCTTAAAACTACAATGCAGATCCTGTTGAGGGTTTGGTTGTCTTTGTAACCTACGATAAGTGGAGGCTAGATCTATTCAAATCTAAGCCATTCTAGTGCCTCTTTTCAGTGGGAAAGCCTTATATCCTCCTGGGAAGAGAGTATTGGATGATTGGAGCACAGTTTCAGATCTTGGCTTGAGGCCAAACCATGTTCTAGAGCCTACAACGTAGTCAATCTTCCTAGACTGCGTTATTGGCAAGAGGGAAAGTTGGAGGGTGTTTTGGCACATTTTGGAGGAGAGATCTCTAGTGTTGGGAATCTGCCCTTCACTGTAGTGATCTGTGGATTATAGATCTAATCCGTGTAATATGAAAATCTGGTTTGAATACTGTTATATTTTCTTCAGAATTTCTGTATCATTATGGAGACCTTCTGCCTTAGATCTCAGATCTACTCCATGTACTTCACTTTTTGCTAAAAACCCCAAGGGGTATTTGTAGAGGAGCCTTTCTAATGTATAGATCTAATATAGATCTAAATTTTTGTAAAAAGATCTGATCTAGATCTGAAGTTTAATATACTACTATTTCAGCCAATAAAAATAATGTTGTCAAGATTGTTCAGTCATATTCTATGGTTGCAGCACCTCAATCTTGAGGATTTCTTCATGTAAATTCTTCTATTTTATATTATATAGCTCATGGGCCTAAATATAACTCTGAATTGCTGATGTAAATGAAATTATTGAGCCTCCATATTGGCCTCCTACTGTTGTTCAGTTAAACTGCGTTATTTCTGAAGCAATGTTGTTTTATATATTTCTGCAGTCCCATTCTTAGGTATTTTCTAGCTATTCTAGGTGTGGGAGACTTCCTTACCTCACCTAGAATGATTTCTTTCTGATCTCCTCTTGGATTTAGATGTCATATTGTCCCATCTAAGGGATCCAAGGGTTGATTTTGATTTCTATAGCATACATTTCTGGAAATGCATTTTTCATGCATGCATTGCTGAGCAATCCCATTTTGGGATATTACATATTTTACACAGGTATTACAGAATGAGAGATCCATTCACATCTTCATAGCATATGTTTATGACTATGAAAAGTCTTGTTTTAGACATATTTTTGCAGAGAATATTTTGAACAAATGGAGCAGAATTTTGGGAAACCGAGAGAGGTTTATCTAAAAAACCTTTTCATATACAATAACCTATTTCCCTTTTTACACATCTGTCTTGTATTGAGATATTAAAAGGGATAACAGAACCCTATTTTTCATAATTTCATGACAAAAAAGATTAAAGATAGTTAGTGTCTTGGAGGCCACCTGTAATGTTCCTAACTAGCCCAAGCTAATAGGAACATTTCATTCTGTTTTAATTTTATTTATTGATGAATAAAATGTAAAGGTGGACATGAAAAACCCCCTTAAATCAAAGAATGAATACATGCCCAATGTGAAAAGGGATAAATCTGGGCCTTTGTAATAAAATCCACTTGTGTGTAAAATAGGTTTGAGCTAATTAACTGTGTCAACAGGACCAAATCTACAACGCTGTCTAGGTTCAATGTATCTCCTAAAGGGGCAACACAGTTCTAGAAGGAGGACCTCATGTGAAAGGGGTTAAGTGATTCAGGGTGGTTTAGGGTTTTTCACATCCTCATCTTATAAAAGGAAGGAGAAGGCTCAAGGAAAAGGTTGTTGATGATATTTAGATTTTGAGATTTCTTAACAAACTCAACCTCTCTTTGTTGTTTAGCTAGAGAGAGAGGGATTTCCTATTTAGGAAATCCTCTTCCTTCCTTGAGGGCCTCTTGGAGGAGATTGTGCTGCATTGATCCACTATCTGAAATTTTGGCCAAGCTTCACCTTACATTACAGCGCTTCTCATGTTGAGGGTTGAGTTTTCTTGTGAACAGTAGTAAGTGGAATCAAATATATTCATATCTAAAGAGTTCTATTACATCTTTTCAGTGGGGAAGTCATCTAAATCACTGGCAAGAATGTAATAGCTATTTTGGGGCTTCAGATTCTTATCCTGGCATTAGGAAAAAGTGTTCTCCACTTCTTCAGTGCATTCCCTTGAGAAAATTGTGTCCTTTTTGCAGGTAGAGTTGTAGTGTGGGTTTTTAATCAGTTTGGAGGAGAGATCTCCAGTGAAAGGGCTCCATTCCTTCACTGAGGTGATCCGTGGATTGGCCAACCAATCCATGTCCTATTTTAGATTTGATATGCTGAGCATCATATTATTCAGAAATTTTTGAATATTACTGCAGATCTATGTTGTAGATCTCAGATCTATTCATTGTTATTCATCTTCTATTGAGATCCCCAAGGGGAAAGTACTAAAAAGCTCTCTTTGCATATAGATCCCATTCTGATATGTGATTTTTTATTCAGATATATTTTAGATCTAAAATATGATGAAACACTACTTCAGCTTCCTGAATATTATGCTGTCTGGTTTATTGGGCATTTCCGTGTAGCATTTTACTGAGTTTTGAGGCCTTTCTTCATGTATAAATATGTGTTTTCTCATATAAAGCCATTGAATAATATTATGAAATTGTAATATTTATTTTCCATCATTATTTCAGTTAAACCCTTCATAAAATCATGTTGTAGAAGCTTCAACACTTTCTTCATCATTTAAGTCATGGGAAATCAAGGTTTTTAAGCGTAGTTTGGGAAGGAGGAACTGTTTAACTTAGATAGAATTATTTGTTTGAGATTAAATTTGGATCATAGGTCCCTCATGACCTAATATATAATAACCTCCCACAGTTTCTCTTATTTTTATTCAGATCACTGAATATACTCATTTTAGGGCAAAAAACATCACTTTTCCCCACCTTTTTTCCCATAAAACGCTGTATAAGGTTTTTGATGCATATTTAAATGAATTTTAAGTGTTTTTAAATCTGCACCAGACATATTTATGTATCTACACATTGTTAATAACTAATATTATTCCCAATATATAGTTGTTTCTGAAAAAGGGATATTACAGTGGTATCGAAGCAAGATCTTTGGCTCAGCCTGTGGCTTTAAGCCAAAGTGATGAATCTATGAAGGAGGAATATTTAAATCTCTATAGACAGAGTCTTTAGATGACCAGGTAGATTCTATATCTCATCTTTTTTTCAAAGGTGACATATCCAGTAAATGCCCCTGCAGTCAATCTCTGGAATAGAAATTTGATATTCTTGAAAAAGGGAACTTTTCAGCGGTATCAGAGAAGAGAAGAGAAGAACAAGAGTTCAGAATGCTGAATAATATGATTTTTGCCTCATCATATTCCAGATCCATGAAGAGGCTCTTCAAAGAGGATAGGCAGACAAAGGAGAAAGAAGAAGAGAATGAAACTCCTAGAGGGTTTCAAGGAGAAGAAAGTTGCAGTGAAACATATAGAAGGTTTCGAGAAGGAGAGGAAGATCCATGCACTTCCTACCCTCACGAAGAAGATGCATTGTACAAAAAAAACAAGAGCATGGCTCCACCACTTGGAATAATGATAGAAGAGGAGATCTCCCTGCTCCTTTTCCAAACCATGAAGGGTATTGAAGAAGATCTCAAGGATATTGAAAGGGTGGAGACTTGTACCAGTGCTGGCACAACCTTGGAAGAGTAGCCTTTAGTAATGGAGGAAGGCTACACAGTTGTAGAATAATTTCTTGCTTCTACATCCCACCAAGGTATAATTATCAATCCATCTGTTATCATTTTAGCACATTGTATGAAGAGATCTAAATTTCTATATGCTGCTGGGATAGAGTAACAAAGTTTCACTGTGTTGTGCAAGAGCAGTAAGGAAGAAAGGAGGCACCATTCCTCATGGGATCATTCAAATTGCAGCTTCATTCATGAAGCAATGAAGGAATAAATGATGAATGGTAGACATCTTGAAGTGAGAAACCTTTTCTCCTTTCTAGATGCCTCTTTCTCAATGAGCACTCCCCAGATCAAAGAGAAACTTCTACCTGCAAATCCAGAACCTCAATGGTTTTGGAAGGACAAAGATGAGAGCTATTTTCTTGAAGATCTCAAAGGTATTGCATTTCAAAAGCCCTTTAAATTCAAAGGGTGTAAAACCATGAGGACACAACGAGGAGATGAGGAAGAGGGCCAGCCTCATTCCTATCCATCACAGAAGGTTGAAACACCTAGGAAGGTGACTGGATTGCGCAGTGGAATCATGGAGGGTATTCCCCACTTATGTATTCAGTCATCTCTCATTGAGGAGGTCTCATTATATGAATATTATGGCACCATCTATGGGTAGCATGTGCCATCACTGTCAAGGGATGAGACCCTGGAGATTGCAGAAGGAAAAGAGGAGGGCAAGCTTCACATGGTAAGAAACATTTGTCCCTCTTTATCTCAATATAATGATGCAAGAAGGAGGCAAATAGATCTATTCAAGAAAAGCAAGGACACATTAGTCCATAAATCCTTCCATGATCTATGCCTTTATGTCTCCTTACTTGAAGGAATTCCACCAAGGAGTTCCCATGATGAGCAGAATGGCAAAGTGTTCCCTCAACCTTGTACATAAATATCATCTCTCTCTAAGAGGGAAGCCAACACAACATTGGAGACTTTGGGTAAGAAGCATGCTTATGTAAATCACATCTTATTTCGTGATTTCATGTATTCCCTTACTTTACATTTGCAGGCCATAACTCCCAAAAGGATTGTTTTACCTTACAAGCTTCATGGCCAACTATGGGCCAAGATTATTTTCAAAGATGGCCACTCCCATGATGGGATAAGGGAGATATTAAAACATGATTGGTGCTTCCCTAGGGCACTAAATATACATTTCACTTTCAACCATGGTGGAATGATGAGGGTAGCAAGTAAGTGGCATGCAAACCACTTACCACATCTAGATCTGAAGCAGGGAGGATATTCCCTGCACTAGTTCCTATTGGGTGAGTTTGGGTACCACCCAAGGTTTTTGAATTTCTTGCCTCATGCCTTTTATTTCAAGAAAATAATTCATAAGAAGAAGGCATGTTTATTTTGGTTGATGAGAAGAGGGTATGGACACTCCATGATGAATTCCATGTCCATACATCTACTTGCATCCATGATGTATGTACATCTATTTCTATTTAGAATGACTCTCATAATCATGTATGTACTTTGGGTTGGGAGGAGATGTAACCTTCTCATGGGATGGCATAAGGGAGCATATTTATATCATGATGTTAATGATGCCCCAATATTTATTGTAAACATGAGATGAGGAAAGGTACAATGGGTGTATGAATCCATTGGGAATGAAATTTCCCAAAATCATTTGTATTTCAAGGAGAGGATAGAACCTTACATGTCTGCTGTATTATATATTGTGTTTTCTTATGCAAAAGGTCATGTATTGGGCTTATGTCATGAGAAGAGATCTCTCACAAGGGAGAATTTGGAGCATGGCATGTGTTATTTGAATCATATTCAGCCAACACTTATTATCCTCCACTATTTTCAAGCTTTGAAGAAGCTTATTATAGCAAGTAGGTGGTGGGGTGGCCACTTATTATGTGATGATTTGAAGTAGCATGGGAAGGGAGAGTTTCCACATGACACCTTGGCATGGAAGGGGTAAAAAAGGAAGAGTCAAATCAGCTCACTCTTTCTTATTTTGAGGAAGAGAATAGATCCATGCACCTCTCCATTGATGGGGGGAGGATTGTTGGTGAAAAACATGATCATGTTACTTATGTTTTATATTCTAATTTCATGTAATCTTACCCTATGTTTTTGCAGGCCATGAATCCAAGGAGGATTTTTATATCATGTGAGCCTCTTGGCCAATATTGGGCCCCAAAAATTTCTGAATTGGGCCACTCCCTTGAGAAGAAAAGGGATATTTTTCAAGATGATGGGTGCTTCCCCAAAGCACCAAACATATATCACACTTTCAGCCATGGTGATATGATGTGGGAAGCAAGCAAGTGGTGGGAAAACCACTTACCATATCTACATTTGATGCAAGAAGGGGATGCCTTGCGTTGGTTCCACATGTGGGACTATGACCCACCTCCATATGTGCAATTTTCTGTTTTGAAGCACATTATTTTGATTCCCTATCTTGATAATGTATTTATAAATTTCATGGGGATGTATGGAGAAAGGAGGAAGGATGGAATGTGCCTCATGGGATGGCTACTCTCCATGTACTTTATGTTTTCTTGTTTCAGGGAGAGCATGGGGGCAAACCATGTTTGTTTCATATGATCTATTGTCTCCTTATGGGGTGAGATATTTGCATCTCATGAGAACCTTGGAGGAGCAAGACATGGATGGATTGGTGAGCACTTGGCTTATGGAGGAAGATTATCTTATGTTGGTGTCACCAAGGAGGAGATTTTTTAGCACTCACTTTGCAATTTCTTGAGGACAAGCAACAATTTTGGAGGGGAGGACTGTAATCTTCTTAATTAGCCCAAGCTAATAGGAACATTTGATTATGTTTTAATTTTATTTATTGATGAATAAAATTTAAAGGAGGACATGAAAACCCCCTTTAAATCAAATAATAAATACATTCCCAATGTGAAAAGGGATAAATCTGGGCCTTTTTAATAAAATCCACTTGTGTGTGAAACATGTTTGAGCTAATTGACTGGGTCAACAAGACCAAATCTACAACGTTGTCTAGGTTCAATGTATCTCCTAAAGGGGCAACACAGTTATAGAAGGAGGACCTCATGTGAAAGGGGTTAAGTGATTCAAAGTGGTTTAGGGTTTTGCACATCCTCATCTTATAAAAGGAAGGAGAAGGCTGAAGGAAAAGGTTGTTGATGATATTTAGATTTTGAGATTGCTTGAGAAACTCAAAATCTCTTGGTTGTTTAGCTAGAGAGAGAGGGATTTATTGTTTAGGAATTCATCTTCCTTCCTCGAGGGTCTCTTGGAGGAGATTGTGCTGCATTGATCCACTATCCGGCATGTTAGCCAAGCTTCACCTTACATTACAGTGCTGCTCATGTTGACGGTTGAGATTGTTAGTGTCAGTATCTTCATCCCTCCGTCAGTGATCAAATTCTCTTGTTGCATTGCATATTAGGTGTCTCACTCAGTCAGTTGCATTCCATTAGGAGCATGGATCATCTGACAGTAGTGACTTGTTATACATTTTCCCTCATGTCCTTTACCTGCTGGCCCATTTCCATTCATCAAGATCATCTGCAGTCAATTTTTGTCTTTAAATTTGCAAGAGTCATTTCTAGGGTTTTAATTTCATTAGGTCTAGGGTTTCATCAAAAAGGTATTCAAAATGTCCAATAATGGTCAGCAGGTTCATGAGGAGGTTGAATAAAGTTCCAGTACCAATCATTTTCATAATTGCATGCTCAGAAATGTATTTTTCCTCAAAACCATATTTTGAGGAAAAACATAGTATTTTAGGTTTTTATGTATAAATTTCATGTAATTTCAATTCTCTCATGTGTAAATAACCTCAATGGAAACCTTGGTCACTTTTCCAGGCTTCAAAAGCTCCATCCCCTACAAGGAAAACAAAAAATCAAGTCATTCAGTTAAATTAGAGGCACAAATAGAGTAAACTGCCCAAAAAACAAAGTTGATCAAAAGCTCTTGTATATAAACTCATTGATCCTCATTATAGAGCTCATTTGCATTCAAAAGAGAAAGATTAAACAAGAGAAAGGCGTGTTGGAGATAAGGAGAAAGTTTGAATGAAAATTGGGCAAAGTTCAAGGGTGCGGCACATTGATTGAGAGGTATGGCGAATACAAGTGGCACGACGCATTGAGCCGACCTCCACAGTGTAAAAAATACACTGGCGCGGCACGTAGGGATGCAAGATTTTTTCACCACGATTTCATTCAAAAATTCAATTTTCTTGGCTTCCTCTGGTCCAAAGTAAGTCAAACAACCCCTCCAATGCCATAAACGTGTATCTTATGATTTTTATGAAGATTTAATAAAAAAAAATCTCAAACCCTACTTCCTTGCTCAAGACATGATTGCCTACGGTTTGTAAGTTGGTTTTTTGTGGCCATCACTCCCTCACCTTTTTATTCCTTCACTATTTTTCTAGTTTCATCAAACCATTTCCCTATTCCCCATATCCCTAAATTCATCTACCCCTATCCCATATTCCCATCATCCTAAATCCTAGCTACAAAATTCCCAAACCCCAATTGCTATCCCAAAAGCCTAGAGACTGTCCCTAAAACCCTTCAATTCCCCAAGTTACAATTGGAAATATTCCCAACATTCCCCTTACCCTCTCCCTTCATATTCCCTCACACATTTTCATACACTTGGTAGCGAAACATCGAAGACACCTAAAACTCTTCATACTCATCTAAGACAATACAAACTTTGGCAAACATGGAGACAGATTCCTCTTATGACCGAGATGAAGGAAACACAATGACTCTATAACCGAATTGCATGCACCAAGGAGACCAAAAGCTATTGGAGAAAGCCAACAAAGAAAAGAACATGTTGAGGCACATGGCCAATCATTATTGGGCGAGAAACCATGTTTGCAAAGCAAGGATTAAGATCTTGAAGGCTAAGTTGAAGAAGGCCTCAAAGCGTCGGAAAGGCATGATAGAATTTAGATCTTGGCTGAGGCTTCCTTGGCCCACCATAGCACATAATGGAGGACACTCAGCCCAAATTTCAAAAAATTTGGGACACTTTTTGCAAATTTTGAATTTTTGGCCTAAAAACAGACTTTTTAGCTCTATGCGTCGCGCCACTTGGCGCGCGCTTTTGATAGGAGACTCATTTTTATGAAAACTCTACATTTTTGGCTTTTTCATGGAAAAATATGCATGCCTACCTATGTCCAAGAAATTTTGACAGGTTTTGGGCTTCCAGAAGGGTCAAAAACACCCCAAAATGACCTTTATGCCCCTTTTTTGACACACGGGAGGCAGTGTTGGGAGAAATCAGTTTTGGAGGGGAAAATGAAAGCCAAATTCTGAAATTCCACCTGTGTTGGAAATTAGACAGGTAGAAATTTCCAACAAGCCCACATGGAGAAAATTTGGACACCGGGAAGGCCTCCAAAATCAGCTGCAAACTGGCGCGATGCATAGGGAAATCAGGCGTGACGCATTGGAGGTTTTTGCTCATTTTTGACCCAGAAACTCTGTTTTTCGCCTAGTTTTTGACATTTTGACTTTCTTAATTCCAAATGTCAAACTCATGATGTAATTTGATTTAATTTGATGTATATTGATGTAATTTTGTTAAATTTTCACTCATGGAGGTAGATTCATCCATCAAAAGGTGATTTGCAACTGAATGAATTAGTTTCCTAGTTTATAGAGGCAAGTTGTTCCACTGCCTACTTTCTAGTTCTCAGTTTAGATTTTGTTGGAACAACTCCTAAACTTGTGAGATCGACCCCTAGAGGCTAGGGATGAGTTATTTTTTTTCTATATCTTGTGGTTTTTCAGTCATTTGCATGGTTGGACTCTTGGGAATGCTTTAAGCATCATTGTACATTCATCTCTGCATTTTTGGCAAAGGAATAGACCAGGGTTTGCAGCACTCCATGGGATTCATGTGGCATTTTTTTTTGATAATGTGTTTCTCTCTGTCAATTTAAGTCTCCTGGTGATATATGTATACCATTATCTCTCTTATTTCTTCTTAAATTAAGCAAACAAGGATAAAGGTAGAATTCATTAAAATTTGCAGTGCTCTACCTAGGGTTTGTTTAATTTCCTATGGTTTCAGTTGTTTGGAGAGGATCCCTGAAGGTTCTTTCCCTCTTCAACTCCTCACCTCTCTCAAATCTCCATTTATTTCAAATTTTAAGTGTCAAATCAATTGCCTACCTTGCCCCATTCAGATCTCTGCAGAACTGAGCCTCATTCCCCAGACCCAAAATTTTCTTTTCCTCTTGAGCCAAAAAAATATCCATTAAATTCAAATAAAAACTCTTCTGCATATATACCTAGCCTAAAATCAGTTTTCATTTAAGTCATCTCAAGCCTCATTGATCATTTTACAGAGATTGACAAGGAGAGAGCCCTCTCTCGATCTGGTAGGGCTAGCTACCAGGTTAAGCATGGTTTGATGTTACCCTAGATTCTTCCTTTCTCAGCTTGAGGTAGATTTAAGCCATAACATATATATCTTGTGAGTTGCAGTAAGTGGAATCAGATCTATTTAGATCTAAAGATTTCTATTGCATCTTTTCAGTGGGGAAGTCATCTAAATCACTGGCAAGAGTGTAATAGCTATTTTTGGGCTTCAGATTCTTATCCTGGCATCAGGCTAAAGTTTTCTCCACTTATTTAGTGTATTCCCTTGAGGAAACTATGTCCTTTTTTCAGGTAGAGTTGCAGTGTGGGTTTTGCATCAGTTTTAAGGAGAGATCTCCAGTGAAAGGGCTCCAATCCTTCACTGAGGTGATCCGTGGATTGGCCAACCAATCCATGTCCTATTTCATATATTATCTGCTGAGCATCATATTCTTCAAAAATTTCTAAATATTACTATAGATCTATGGTGCAGATCTCATATCTATTCATTGTTATTCATCTTCTACTGAGA
Source organism: Pinus albicaulis (assembly GCA_034641835.2). Classification (NCBI taxonomy): domain Eukaryota; kingdom Viridiplantae; phylum Streptophyta; class Pinopsida; order Pinales; family Pinaceae; genus Pinus; species Pinus albicaulis. Next base: position 771,072,101 of record CM076581.1, on the reverse strand, counting down.
TCTCCAAGGGGAATATACTAAAAAGCTCTTTTTGCATATAGATCCCATTATGATATGTGATTTTATATTCATATATGTTGTATATATAAAATATAATGAAACACTACTTTGGCTTCCTGAATATTATGCTGTCTGTTTTATTGGGCATTTCCTTGTAGCATTTTACTGAGTTTTGAGGCCTTTCTTCATGTATAAATATGTGTTTCCTCATATAAAGCCATTGAATCATATTATGAACTTGTCATACTAATTTTCCATCATTATTTCATTTAAACCCTTCATAAAATCACTCTGTAGAAGCTTCATCACTTTCTGCATCATTTAAGCCATGGGAAATCAGGGTTTTTAAGCCTAGTTTTAGAAGAAGGAACTGTTTAACTTAGATAGAATTATTTTTTTGAGCTGAAATTTGAAGCATAGGTCCCTCATGACCTAATATAAAATAAAATCACGCCATGTCTCTTATTTTTACGCATATCTCTTAATATACTCATTTTAGGGCCAAAATCATCACTTTTCCCCACCTTTTTGCCCATAAAACACTGTATAAGGTTGATGATGCATATTTAACTGAAGGTTAAGTGTCTTTACATATGTATCAGACATATTTATATAGCTCCACATTGGTAATAACTCATATTATTCCCAATCTATAGCTGTTCCTGAAAAATGGATATTACACCACCTCATCAAATAAGAATTTCTATCAAATTCGAATAGCTCTTATTTGTCACCAAAAATCCACAAAGATAGTGCCAAGTTTATTCATTAGTCTTGAATGCATTATATTTAATTTCTATTTGTGTAACACATTTTTAAGATATTTGGTGAATAATTTGCATAAATACTTCATCATTTGATGTAATAGATGTTGGGATTTTAATGAGAAAGACTACCATCCATTTTAAAGTTGTTCATTGTGTTCAAGTGACCTTTTGTAGTAATACAAGACAATTTTTTTCAGGATTCATGCGTTGGAAAAATTGGTGATGTTCTTCTTTTGTTTATATGTAATTTCATTGTTTTCCTTTACTGTTCTATCTTAAAGCTTAATTAAATTACATAAATGGTGAAAATCAGGGGTCTTGAAATATACACCATGTTCTAGTTTTAAGTAATTTTAAATATTTTCTTTTGAAGTCAAACTAAGGAATTATTAATTTCTCTTTAGTTTCAATTGAATCTTACTTTTTCATCTGTTCCATGCCATTTTAAATCTAAAATATCCAACTAGTTCACCTACCTTACCCTATTTCACTTAAGCTTGATACTTTTTCAAATTGATCACCCCAAACCTCTTTGACTCCATTTCCCAATGTCCTTCCCTTGTTGTTCCAACCAAACCAATTCAAAAACCAAACTTTGAGCTCATTAACTAGCCTAACATTTCCATAAAATAAAGCTAAATCTAATAGATAGATCCCTCGTTGAGTTTAGAATGGTTGGCTTCTAGACTTAAAAGTGGTTTTGATGTTACCTCCATGATTTTTTCCTCAGCCTTGAAAATGCAGAGTGATAACATAGTGGATACCATATCGGGGAAAACATTTTATCTTCCTCGGAAAAATGTATCAGTTCTAGATTTGATTACTAATGCTGGACAATGATCAGACACAAGGAGGCTAAATCATTCACCTGACGAATCCATTTTCAAAGTATCTAGAACTTCAAAGTTTTTAGGGGAACTCCACTGTCAAAGAATCCAGATTTTTGAGCATTCATGGCGACTCCATTACATGTTGATCAAATTTCTTGCTAAACAAGATGGCATGGTATGTGGTAAACCCTCTATCTTGTGAAGTTTTGAAATAATTCAAGAATAAGTTAGCAGAGTTTAAAATTGATGAAGATTTTTTAACAGTTGTGTTTCATTGTTTGAAATCGAGCAAATTTTCTCCTAAAGGTAAAAAAAATCTTGAGTTAGCTGCTGAAAGATTTGAGAAGGGTATTGAAATTTTGGATTTTTAGATTCAGTCATATAGTTTCCAAGATCCTAAAAAAGTCTTGGAAAATATTCCTTCTCCAAAACAAGAGGATATTGTATTGCCTTTTGATTTGGAGATTGATGAGAATTATGTTTTCAAGTACAGAACTGAAACTGTAGAGTTAGAATTAGGGTTTAACCTTGAGGATACAACTGATGAAATCATCCATGATCGACTAGTCATTGAAGGCCTAAAAGCTAACACAATAAATCATGCTTTTATTGATCCTATAGCAGACTACATGAAGGTTCTTTTCATCTTAAGTGTTCAACCATGTTTTCACTATAAGGACCAGATCCATTAGCAGTTTCCATTACATGTTACAACTTTGATTTTGTGGACAAATATTCAAGTTGTCCTTGTGATTATTCAAACATGCAGTCAAGCAGTCCACTTGTTTCAATAGCTACTTGACCGGCTTCATTGGAATTTTTGTATTACTTGATTCAGCATGATTTTTAGCAGTATAGGGTAGGTATTAGTGTGTAAATAAGATCACTTATTTGACCATTGTTCCAAGAATTATTTCATGTTTCTGTTTCAGATTTCATTTCAGATTTCAATTCAGTATGTTTCAGATTTCAGTTTAAGATTTTTAGTCACAGATATTCTATGCCAGAGCATGTTGCAGGCTTTGTATCAACCCAATGGATTAGGCTACTAGTCTACGATGTTCTTGGCACCTCACAGGGAGATTTCCATCCCTAGATGGAGCCAATGTTAGGGTCCTATAATTTTTATAGGGTCACTTGATTATAGTTGATGATTATTATATTTCAAATTTTGTAAAATAATATTCATTGTTGTAAATTATTTCCAAAAAAGGTCAGAACCTTAAGAAAAAAAATGCTTTCAAGTCAAAATGCAACATTAGAGGATAATTAAGTATGTTTATATCAAATTAATCACATCATTACATGTGAATAATTAATTATAATAAGGCCTTGGTACTATATATTTAATTTTATTATAGAGTTGAGAGCGAAAAAAAGGGAATTTGTCTTGTAGTGTTAAGCTATGTGCTTTAATTGACAGCCCGATCATCAACAACTTACATCGACGACTCACAAGGCTTTTCTCCCCCCTACCCATCCTAGATTTACTGGCGGAGGGGGGGTCCAAATAGGTGGTTTAACTCACCCCAGTCCCACACGACGTGTTAGCCTTGCATTATTTCTATCCCCCCTCTCAATACTATATACCACTCCTACCCCCCTCCAAAAACGGTTTTTTCTCCTCCTGCCATAATTCACACTCCTAGTTCTGTCACCCTTCACTTCCACTACACCCCCACTCCCCTACTGCCATGTATCTCCTCCCGCCTGATCCTGCTCCCGATTTCCGTTCCATTCTTTCACCTTCCTTTCATGCTCACATGTCACCTATTTCTACCAACCATGTGCCTCCACATCATTTCTCACCTCCGTGTCACCTCCCACCTCCATGTCATATGTTCGTTTCATGGTCAGTTAAAACTATGTTTTTTCCCTCTACATCAAAGTAATTTTAAACATGGTTTACAAAAACATAAGAAAAAATTTTCAAAAACTGAAAGATGTTTTATTTTACAACATCCTAATATACAAAAACCCCCCTCATTTTTATAAAAGATATTATTGTTTGTGATATTCAGAGAAATATTTGCAGGCATATTTTCCCATTTCTTCCTTTTTTCAGTCACTAGCAATCCACAAAGATAGTTCCAAGTAGATTCCTTATTTCTGAATGTGCTACATATCAGTTATATTTGTGTAACATAGTCTTAATATATTTGGTGAAGAATTTTTATAAATGCTTCATCATTTGAAGTAATAGATGTTGGGATTTGTAATGAGAAAGACTAACATTCATTGTAAAGTTGTTCATTGAGTTCAAGTGATATTTCGTAGTAATACAAGACAACCTATTTTAGGATTCATGTGTTGGACAACTTGGTGATGTGCTTCTTTCATTTATGTGTTATTTCATTGTTTTCCTTTACTATTTTTTCTTAAATCTTAATTACATTACAGAAACGGTGATGATGAGGAATTGTTGAAATATACACCATGTTCTGGATGTAATTAATTTTAATGTTTTCTTCTGAATTCAAACTAAGGAGTTATTAATTTCTCTTTAGTTTCAACTAAATCTTACTTTTTCTTCTATTCTATTCCATTTTAAATCTAAATGATCCAACTAGTTCACCTACCTTGCCATGTTTCACTTAAGCTTGATACTTCTACAAATTGATCAACCCAAGCCTCTTTGACTCCATTACCCAATGACCTTCCCTTTCTGTACCAACCAAACCAATTCAAAAACCAAACTTTGGTCTCATTGAATAGCCTAAAATTTCAAGAAAATAAAGCTAAATCTAACAGAGAGATCCCTCTCTGAGTTTAGAAGGGCTAACTTCTATACTTAAAACCAGTTTAGATGTTACCTCTGTGGTTTTTTCTTCAGCCTTTAAAATATATAATGATGATAAGACATTGTCGTAGAAGTTAATCTTTTGAGTGGTCAACCTACTTTAGCTTGATTTGTCTATAAACTACCCCACGCTCAGCATTCTCATGTTCAACAACCCTATCTCCAAAAACCGAACATACAATATCCATATGTTCAGCAACCCAACATCCCTCATCAATATGTTCAAAAACCAAATATACAGTATCAATATGTTCCTCTACCAAATGTCTCTCAAAACTATGCCCAACAACCCTAGCTTCTTGCAAGTACTATTGCAACTAACCCTCATTTTTTTCTTCAAACCCAAACTAGTCTGAATCTCCCTCTGGGTAAATTTGGTCCTCACCCCAATCAAATGCATACTCAGTACCAGCCACTTACTCAAGGTCAGTTTCAGCAACCACAACTTGTGCCTCAGCTTGGTGTTCAATATCAACAGATTCCTTAGTACCAACAGGCCCAACTGGGACATCATACTGGACCCTACGTTTATCAAGGACTACAGGCTGGACCCCATGTTCAACAGGGACCATAAGATGGACCTCATGTTCAGCAAGGACCTCATACTAGACCCTATATCCAGCAAGGTCCAGAACTCAAAATCTGGTAGGGGCCTTATCAACAGCCCCAACAAGGTCCCTATGTTCAACATCATCTGCAACAATGTCCTTACCAACAATGGGGGCAGTATACATATCAAGGCCAAAATATGCCCTCTTGGGAGTAGAATCCATATCAATGAGGTTGGAACCCCCAAACATTTTCTCCTCATCATCCTCCCTTGCCATTTTTGGCTATGTTGGAATTTTCAGATGTGTCAAAGCTTACAAATGACCCCATCCAACATCAGTTGCATTGGCAACTAGTTCCAACCAAAATCCTGAGAGATTGTCCTAAATTTGAAGGCAAATATGAGTAAGACACCTAAACCCATGTCATGGTGTACTGCTTATTATGCTCTTATAACTCTTGGGTTGATGATTCAATTCGTCTTCATCTTTTCCAGTGCACTCTAACAAGTACTACAGCCAAATGGTATATTGAACTCTCTTAAGGTGTTTTCTTTGATTTTAAATCCTTGGCTATGTCTTTCCTTACTCACTGCTAGTTACCTGTGTGGTATGAAACTAGCACGCACTTTCTCATCTCATTGCAGCAATCAATTGCTACTCACATTTCAGATCACATTCACAAATGGCAGCGTCGATGTCGCCTCATAAAATTATATATCTCCGATCAGTTGTTGACTGAATAGTTTACGAAATCATTCATTCCAAATATTGCTAAATATATTTCCATGGGTGGATGTGTCACGGAAGAGGACTTCATTTCAAGAGCTCAATACCTAGATTTGGTTTATTCCCAATCTAGAACTCTATATGAGCTCTTTCCTGATGCACCACAATCTTCAATTGAATCGAAATCATCTTAGTCACCTACTATGCCTCTGGTTGATGGTGTTATTGGGGTAGTGGCCCATGCTGATAGTAATGAACCCAAAGCTTCATCAAAGTCTATGTACACTATTATCGCTTCACCCTCCACTCCTTCTAGTAACCAGAAGAATCCTAGTAAAATATCTAAGGTAAATGTTTTCCAATATACCAGAGCAAAAAAAATCCTCGAAAGGTAGGCAAAAAGGATAAAGGAAAATCCAAATCTGATAACCCTAAACATGATTCGAAAAAGTCATCTGCTAACGATTCTTCAACGTGCAAGCCCAAATATCATTGTTTAATATGTGATGATGATCATTACACCAAGGATTGTCCTCAATCTGCCGAATTTTCTCGTCTTCTAAAGGGTGCACCCGAGACTCCGCTTGTCTTAAAAGAGTGTTTCCCTTCTCAGCGGACGCAAATGGTAGATCAACCCCAATTGTTTGGAAAATCTCAAATTTTCATGGCTGGAACGTAACCTATATCTGTTACCATGAGATCTAAAGAATACACCAATCCATCCAAAGCTCCTATGGAACCGAAAGTCACAGATCACCCTTCCTCTTCTACACCTCCTAGTTCAGGTTCTCTCCAGATCGAGAGATCTAGTAGTGAGTCCATCGCCCAACCACCCCTAAATTTTTTCTTCAGTAATCATCTTACAATCCGAATGTGATATTTGTGCTACACTACAATATTGTATAGGATCTAGCTCAAGCAGCTTCAGCACTAGAAGTATTTCAGTCATGTTCATCACAACGGAAGGCACTATTATCTGCTATTGGAGGGATTTATCTGGTAGATTCCAATCTCATTATTTTTTATCTTGAGAACTTTTTTCCTCACCTCCCATCTCAAGTAGTGTTTTTTTTATCAACGTTTCTCATTAATGTCAACCCAAGCAGCACCAAGGGCTACCCCAATCTTGCATGGGAACTTTGACTTCAAAAATTACTCTATTCCGAGTCAAGGATATTTTTATGGTTTCTACTTTTTGAGATGTTTCCATTGATTTATGGCACGCCACATAATTCTTCATGGTTTGAGAGATATTCATGCTTTAAGTTAGTAACCCCAGTTAGTGGGCTAAAACCCCATGGGGTTGTGGCATGACACTAATCATTGGTTTTGGTCATTGAATAGTCAATAGTTATTAATTTTTTAAACTCCTAAAATCCCTCCAACATTCACTTCAGTCAAGACCCTCTCGACCTAATCATCTATATAAATTGTGACCCTCATATACTCCTGATGCAAGGATTTCACTACTTAACAAAGGTCATCCTGGAATTATCGCTATAAATTTTTTTTGCAGACTTTTAGATGTTCGAAAAAAGAAACCCATTTGAGCCGAAACCCTGATGAAGCATGTGACTGAATTTAGATGTTGGTTTGCTATATTTTCGGAGATATGATCTGAGTAAATTAGGGTTTTGCAGGCTCTCGAATTTCATGTCAAACAGGTGACCTTGGGACAATCGTCATAACTTTATCTCTGAGAATTGGATTCAAATTTTGTAAAAGGTGATAGAAGGAGGGCAGATTATAGTTTGTTGGATATATTTTCCTAGAGTGAAATTTGAAATAGTGACACATGGCACTTCGTACAATTTCACTCTACTTAAACAATCTATAATCAGGTCATCGTAGCAGATTGGGCATAACTATTTCTTGAAGAATACAATATTGATCAAACCTATGAAATTGGAAATAAGACTCAGAGGGCTACCACGGGGCATAATTTCGGACCTTGTAGATCGAAAATTACATAGATACATCAGATTCAATATCGAGCTTCTAGAAGGCAAGAAAAAATATACATTCAAGGATCACTTTAGTAAGGACAAGACATCAACAGTCAAAAGTCCACTACAACAAGGTATGTATGATTAGTGTTTGAATTTTAACTTGAATGTCATCTTTGATATGTGTTTTTGTAGGAAAGTGTAAGTATTTTTTATGTATGTTTGATTTGGCTTTGTTCATAAATGTTGAACATATTTACATTGGAATTTTGAATATTTCTCTGACATATGGTTTGCAAGACAATGTAAGTATTTTTTTTTTCATATTGGTTTGGGTCTTGTTCATTAATGCATGTGAAGGAAGGAGGACACAATAAGACAACTCAGAGACATACTAGAAGGACAATGCAATGCCAGAGTACCATTACTTGAAGCAAGCACAACAATACTTCAACAGCTGCTAGTGTTCAAAGAAGTAGTGTCAAGTCAAGTATCAGGTCGTGTCAAAAGTTAGTATTGTAAAAATAATCATTGTAAAATTCTAAAAGAGTCATTATTGTAAAATATTCATTATTGTAAAGGATTCATTATTGTAAAAGATTCAATCTTCCTAGAGTTGGAGAGGCATTTTTGGGAGGTATAAGTGTCATTGTTGGGTAATGTTATGGTTGGGTTACATGTCATAGTGTGATTGGGTGATTTTTCTAGGTCAAGAAAATCATTGTGAATCATATTTTATCGTGGAACATTGTCCCTGGTATGGGAGTCCACACTCTTGTCTTATTTCCGATCATTAGAGGGTGGTAGGGAGGTGCTAGGTTAGTGCATGAAGTCACCTACAGTTTGGAGCATGTGAACACTTTAGAGTAGTAGGTCGGTCCAGGATGTCGAGGCACTCATTCAGTTGACTACTAAAGAAACCAGGGTGTTGGGGCGTCCTTCCAGTGGGAGCTAGATAATAATACTTCTCTAGAATTCTAGGAAGTTTTACCTTTCATTTCAGTTGGGGCTGAAGATTAAATAATTTATTAGAAAATCGTTAGGTGGTTTTTGACCCCGAGGGTGTTTTCCACCTAAAATTTGTGTGCCTATTGTGTTCTATTGTTTACTGTTGTTAATAGATAAACATCAAGAATAATTGAAGATTAACTAATGCTCTAAAAATATTCAAAAGTGCTAATTGATAAGAAATATGGATTCACCCCCCCCCCGTCTTAGTATTTCCAACAATTGGTATCGGAGCTTGGCTCCTTCAATAAAATTTTAACACCTTGAAGGAGATCATGGAGTATACTAACAATATCGTTCCTATGTTCAATGGAAATAACTGTGCACTTTGGAGTGGAAGAATATAGGTTCATTTGTTGGTGCAAGGATATAAATGATGGAAAATTGTTGAAAAGGGCTTTACAATGACCCAGGATGAACAAGGTAAGAAAAATATGGTATATGATGCAAAGGCTAAATATCTCATTATCAATGGGCTTATCGAATTTTTCTATCTTAAGGCACTGAGTTGAAAAACTGCTAAAGAAGTATGGGCAAGCTTGAGAATATATATGTAGGTGACTCAAACATGAAAGAAGAAAAGCTTATAATTTACAGGGAAAATTTTGAGCAACTCAAAATTAAGAAAGATGAAAATATTGATGCATACTTATAGCATGTCGATGAAATAAAAAATGCATTGGAAGGTTTGGGAGAACCCGTCGACAGAAAAATTGTAGTCTAAAAGATCCTTAGAACCTTTCTGGCAAGATTCAACCCAAAGGTATCTGTCTTGGAATATAGTTTGAATCCAACAAATCTCAGCAAAGATGAATTTTATAGAGTGCTTATGGCATATGAAATGAGGACTGAAGAAGAGGATGACACATCTCACCTAGAAATAGAATTCGCCGAATCTAAGATGACTTCTAAGGGCAAGCATACTCTGAAAGTGAAAACTCGTAGTTGTAATGAAGAAGAAAAGGAAGAAGATGAAGAAGAATTTTTAGATAAATAATTTTCCTACTTCATGCGAAAAATTAGAATAGGTACGAGGAAATTCAAAGGTAAAAATCCATTGATATGTTTCGATTGTGGTGAGGTTTGTCATTTTACAGTCAAGTGTCCTCATAAAAATGAGGTTGTTACGAAAGGAAAGAAAGGTTTCGGGATTTCCAACAAGCAAGGCAAGAAGAAATGGTTTAAGAAGAGTTTATTATCCAAAGAAGATAGCTCTTCATCTGATGAAGACAGTGATAAAAAAGAAGAAATCAACGAAAGAGTATTGTTTATGGCCAAGAAAAATAAGCAAGAAGCATCTGATGAAGAGGGAAGAGAAGAAGAAGAGATGAATGAGGTTGAAGATAAAAATGAAGTGATCGGGGTTATCAAAGAGCTCAAGGTTGAGAAGAAGCATGTCAAAACTCTTGAATACGAATGTAATATTCCTAAACTTTAGCTTTTAGCTAAATGGAATATTATAGATAATGTTTTCACTAGGTTGGTGAATAAATGAGAGGGGAGGCCCATAGATCTCCTTAGCAGTAATAAAAACACTTCAAGTGTGAAACGATGCCTTCTAAGCGGCCTAATAAATCACCTTTGAGTATGAACAGGGGTTGGATCATGTTGAAGAGGTCAACTTTTACCAAGTCAACATCACTGTTATGGAGGAGTGGACATTAAATGAAGAGTAATGCAGTTTTGGAGGGATATGGATTGTATGGAGGAAATGACCTAATTGAATGGGGCCAAAGGCAAGGAATCTCATAATATATATAAGGAAGAGGATGGAAGCCATATGGGGTTATGTTTTGGATTATTATTTTGTATGCAGTCTATTTATACTTCTTGCATTCTTCAGTCATTTAGTTGAGATTTCTATGTTGTTTAGCACTGGGTGTTCCTGAGTGGGAATCCCACCTATTTCCTTGAGAGGCCTCTTGGAAGAGCATTTTAATTCATTTACACATTCAGTTTTTAGACCAATATACAACTTTCTTCATCAGCGGAGTTTCTGTAGGATATTGTGTTCTGTTGCAAGGTCCAATAGTGGAGGGTTAGATCGGGTGCCTTTAGAGCTAGTTTTGCAGTGGAGGAAGGTTTCCATCCATTGGAAGGTCTGTAAAGAAGCCCCCTGAGATTTACTGACACATTTAGCAGTAGGCTAAGGATAATTTATCCCCTACAATGCAATATCAGCCCAGATTTGCATTATTTTAGGGAGTAGTTTCATGGGTAGTTGTAGTGCATGTTTTGAGAGGTGATTTCTTCAGTGGAGGAGCCATTATTTCATCAGGAGGATCTATTGAATCAGATATGTAGTTATCTACATCAAATTTAGCCATATATTCTCATTTTAGTTGTTGCAACATATCTTCAGCCCTAGGGTTGCAGCTTACATTGGCACATTGTGTGCATTTTCCGAAAACCCTCTTGGGTTGTCTTGGTGTTATGTGGAATTATGAATTATGGATAAATCATTCTTCCCTAGACAGATGCTTATCTAGAACAACAGATTAAATAATTTTTGACTACTTTTCCTAACTATGAATAGACACACAAAATTAAATAAGAATCTTGTTTGGTCTCAATCTAGTCTCCTAAATTGAGTTCATTTAATTGTCAACCAGGGT
>CM076581.1:770857664-771060758 GCA_034641835.2 Pinus albicaulis | reverse complement strand
TTATTGATTTGTTGTTCTAATTTTTTTACATTAATTTAGTAATTTTGTATTTTCTTGCATTATTTATTTAAAGTTTGAATTTTTAGCCAAAACTATTATCTTTTTAGTGCAATAAACAGTTACAACTAGTTCAACTGACTCTAACTCACCTAATTGAGTTAGTTGATTACACATGCGTTAAACTAATGCACCATCTGCAATTCTAACTCGATAACTAACATAACTACTCTGCATGTCTCACCAATCACCCTCAACTCTAATACATGAGCTAACTGAGTTTAATACACTCAGTTAACTATCACAAGTGATCATGAGATAAGATTACATTTTATTGTCCAATTTAATTAAGGGAAAATAAGATTAGACACTACACGAATTTAATTAATTAAATTAGCCTTCACACTAATGTATGGCTATGACCTGTTGGTCCCACACTAGTGTATGTGCTGCAATTTTTGTTGGACTTCAAGAGAAGACTTAAAAAATAGAGTTTTAGGTCATTTTTTTGCATATTTCTCTGCAACACCATTTTGTAACATAACGAACTCCAAACATTTATTTTCCTTAACCAACCAAGTTGATCATATTCGATGCATTTGACATTTTTGAATTCATATCATATTTTTTATCTAATTTTTTTAAAATATAATGCTTGAAACGTTTTTAGACAGTTTCAAAGTGGCTAAATAAAAAATCAATAACATAAAATATACACAACGAAATTTTTTCAAAAAATATCATTACCGTAGTTAGTCTCTTTCAAAAGGGTACTCTTCATTTTTCAATTTATTTAAAGAGTTAGAAAAAAAATATTACGTGAACATGTTTCTCAACATACGATTGAAATATTACTTCACCAACTACAAAAATAATAAAATTAAAAAAAAAATTATGAAAAGCTTAATTCTCTTAGTGTAGATCATGCTCATATATATATATATATATATATATATATATATATTAAGTTACACATTTTAGAATAAGTTATGCTACATGAACACACAGATAGATACCTTTTAATTTTTGCAAAAATTTGCAAGGACATAAATTTCATTTAATGGAAAATTAAGAGATTATAAGATACACAATTTTTTTGAAAAAAATATCATTAGGACAACAACATAATTCTTCACATATTGTCTTTTTACTCCGAATCAAAATTCACAATGCTTGTATGAAATTTGAGGGTTACAATTAGATAAAAGAGGAAAATTTTGAAATTTCATCGCTACATTTTGCCCAAAAGTGTAATCCATCTTCATGCTTTCACCCAAGGAAAATAATAAAATAACAGTTAAAATGATAAAATAAGGGTTATGAATTTTTAAATAAAAAGAAAAAAAAACTACTTTTTTATTGTATTTTCAACTTATCTTCTTAAGATTTTCTCAAATGTCAAGTGTAAACACATGTTGGATACAAATTTAATTTATACATCCAACGAGTACACACTATGCATATTTTTAAGTATATTCACATAAAAAAATTGAAAATACATGAAAACACTTGTTGAATGTATATTGTTTTCATGTACTTTAAATATAAGTAGAAAAACCAACTAAATGACTGAACTAAAATTGACATTAAATATATATTCAAAGAATTTAAAAACATTTAAATCATATCTTTAAACCAAAAATTACCAGTTATGCATCATTTTATTTAGTCTTTTACTACACCATAATCCGTCTTGAACACATATATGGCCATGTTTAAGAGCCCATTCTACCTCCCAAGACCAAACTTCCACTTTTGACTCCGTTGATGTTACATTCCAACACTACTTTGTCAACTCCATAAGTTAATGTAGTTGGTGTGTACGGAATTGGAAATACATAGTTGCTCAAAATAGCCTACAACACCTACACAGTTTTTGATTGATACCTCATATTGTGATCTAGTTTACAGTTGCCCAAAATTGTTTAGAGAATCAACTTAGATATAGAATATAAAATTTCTTTGTATACAACTTTATCGATATCTAAATTAATTTTCTCTCAACAATCTTGAGAAGTTGTGGCCAAATCATAACATCAATAACTTTGTAGTTATTGTAGATTATTTTAAGCAACAAGATTTTTTCATCTTAGGCACTCCGTACACAATAGTCACCCAAACTTGTTGAGCGTTTATGAGCTAGAGTCGCCACAGGTTAAAAAAAGGATCATCGTCTCTTGTCGCTAGACAGATGAGACAACCTTGTGAAAAGTCATTGTGATGGGAGGCAATCCAATCTTGTCTTATAACATTTGGGAGTTATAAAAGAGGCAATCTAGATATTGTTGTTGTACCAAGAACGATCGATGAAACATTTTGTCGAATCATGAATTCTCTATGCATCTCCAAAGCCATAGATATTTGTGAAAATATTAGCTTATATGGAAGGAGATGCTTTTGATCCAACCGAATGCCCTCATCCTTTTCAGGGGGGCGCCAGTCGCACCACTGACAAAAATGCAGCAAACTCTAAAAAAAAATCTACAATAGGTGGGCACCATCCACACCACTGACAAAAATGAAACCAACTCTAACAAAATATTTGCGGTCAAGAACCAACGAGTGATGAATGATGTGTGTTTTGGCGTCTTCTATCGAGCCACGAATTCATTTAGACAACCAATTCTTGATGGAATTTGGTTTTTCTTTTAGTCAAAAAATTCGATCGTGAAAGTGTTTGAATCATTTTTTATGATGGAAATGGATTCAACACCACAAAAAAACTCATGTGCACCCAAAATCCTAAAACTTGAAAACTGTAACTCAGATTTCCAATTTTTTTTATCAAAATAATGCGAAAATTTCGTTGGTTTTCCAATAAAAACATTGCCCCCTCAGATTATGCAGTTTTAGAATTTGTTAAAGACAAATTTCTTTCTTTGAAAATGACATCTCGAATTAAAGTCACGAATAAGCATTCGATGCCAATTGTTCTAGTCAAATTCATACTTTTCTAGATTGAAGTATTTCTAATTTTTTCTATATTCTAATCAAAACATAAAAATAACCTTATAAATAAATATTGGAAAAATCTTATTTTAAGTAATTTTATCTACTTTCCTTTAAATTTCATCATTATCTTATTTAATTGATTTCATTTATAATTGCCGATTAAACAAAACTCGAATATAATCTAGGACTGTTATTAGCAATTTAAATGTTCTTATCAATTTTCTTTCCTTATAATTTTATAATAATAAAAAATTGATATTTGACCACTTATTAATCGACCATTTGTGGTATCCTTAATAAAGTGATGTGCTATTGCTATGATTTATTATATTTGAAAATTTAAATTTAAAATTTAAATATAAATAAGTTTGTGTCATGAATAATAGGTTGTTTTGAGTTTTGGTGTGGACAAGGTGATTTATTATATTTGAAAATTTAAATTTAAATAAGTTTGTGTCATGAATAATAGGTTGTTTTGAGTTTTGGTGTGGACAACGTGAATGTAATCTATAACTGATTTTGACAGCTTAAATCTATAACTAATTTTCAAATCCTAAATTTGGTATGAAGTAATATAAGGAACTACATTACTAAACAAAAAAAATTATGAAATTAAAAAGAACCACGTGGCACCGACTTCCCTCTGTCCGCTGGTGGAGAAATTCTTTTAGATAAAGCTGTGGACCGTGCATGAATCACGATTCACGTGATTCCTGACTTTAATTCGAGATGTCGCTGTCAAAAAAAGAAATGTGCCTTTACCAGATTCCAAAACATAGATTATTCATCACCCGTTGATTCCAGATATTTTGTTCGCCTTTATCTTATTTTGTCAGTGGCATCAACCTGAAAAAGGAGCGCATGTGGATGCATCAACACTAGCCCTGCGTTATAAGTTCATGCTTTCACGAATACCTGCAATGGCTTTTGACATGCTCAGAGAACGCCTGATCCGACGAAATGTTCATCGATCATTCCCAAGTAGAGCAACGGTATCTGGATTGCCTCTTGGGTAACCCTAAAATGTCATATGACAAAATTTGATCGGCTCTCTCGAGACCTTCTCTCATTCTCAACCAGTGGCAAGTTTAGACGCTCTGTTCGCATGACTGGTGTGTATGAAGTCGCAGTCAAGTTGCAGGAAACAGTAATGCTTCTTCAACCAGTGGCAAGTCTAGAGGCGAAGTTTGCTATACAAGTTCGTGTGACTAGTGTGTATGGAGTGGCCGAGATGGGAAAATCTTGTTGCTTAAAATAGTCTGCAATAACTATAAAGTTATTGATGTCTTTGATGCTGTGATTGGTCAGTCTCTCAAGATTGTTGAGGGAAACAAAATCAATTACCTAAATTTTAACTGAGTTCACAATATCAAATATACAACACTAACTTTGTAGGTGTTGTATACTGTTTTTAGCAACGATGTCTTTTCAACTCGGTCCATTCCATACACACTAATCACACGAACTTATGAAATTTCAATGAACAAAGTAGTCATCAGATGTAACATTAACGGAGTCACGAGTTGAACTCTGGTCCTGCGACATAGAATGGGCTTTCAAAGATGGACATGCCTGTGTTCTGTTGGAATTTCTGATAATTCCAGAACAATATGGAGAATGAAGATTCCCTCTACAACACAGAGTTTTCAAACTTAATTTTGCAGAATGAACAGAAACAGTTTAGGACAATTTTCTTAATTCATAAAAGAATAAAATAAATACATAATCAGTAATCTGATTCTTCCTCCTTGAGAGGGATTCACAAAGTAACACAGTGGACTGTAAAAACAACAATGCTCACACAAAAATTCTTTGTCCTCTAAAAATAGCACATACAGTGCTTACAAACTTTGTATGTAACAGCCTGTGGGCTACAACAATTCTTTGTTTCTCAAAATAACGTTTTAATCACATAAAACGCATTCACTGCAAAAAATTTCATTCTTACAATAAGCCTTCGGGCTCATTCCTTTTATAAGGTGCGGTTGTAATAAAAAAAACAATTAAACTGACCCATAAAACCCGGATCTCAAATTATATGAAATCTATTTGATATCCATCATTGCATCCGTAAGTCAATCGACAATCAGCGAAACAGTGGTTCAGAGGTTTTAAGACCCTTTACGCTTTACGATTGCGATCCTGAGATTGCGATGGCACGGGACCCATGTCGCATCGACAGTCGGCTTGCGATCTTGCAATTAGCGATGATGAAATTGCGATCGCATCGCAGCTTTTCAATCGGCAATTCATATTACGGATGGCGGAACATACCTTGTCCCTTTAGAATTTGCGATTGCGATTGTGGTGGGACCACATCACATCGCATCGCACACTTCAATCAGAAATACATACATATGTGCGGTACCTCTTTCCTTTTGTGATTGCGATGATCGCATCGCGTCGGAACAATCCATATCAACAAGACACTTATTATAAAACTTGCGATTGCCACCTCATTCATTAACTTCGCCGATTATATTGGTAAGGCTTTAAAGCCTGATTCAACCTGTAATCAAAGCTCTATGCTACTTTGAGTCTGAGCCATTAACTCTGCTCTTAAGAAATCGGCTATCGCCTTAGATAAATATCTAGGGCCGATTCTTATCTGCTCTGCACTTCACTTGTGCGGGCTTTCCAATCCTTTTGCAATTCCTTCAAGAAAGCGGCAACTGCCTTTGCTAAGGCTTCAATGTGTCGTGCTTCATTCATTCTGCATTTACTGCTGATTGACATCAGTAGTTGGAATTAATTTCCAACACTCCCCCTTAATTTCAACTGATGGGTTTTTCTGCATACCCAGGCATTCCCTGAAATGATCAAAGCTTTTTTGCGCAAGTGGCTTTGTGAGGATATCTGCAAATTGATCCTCTGTTCTGAAATGTTGCAAAACTATCTCTCCATTATTAACCAATTCACGTATGAAGTGAAACTTGGTATCAATGTGCTTTGTCCTTTTATGAAAGACTAAATTTTTAGACAATGTTATCGCCGATCTATTGTCACAATAAATGGTTGTGCCCTTTTCTTTTTCTTGACACAAATCTCTGAGAACTCTTCTCATCCATACTGCTTGGCATGTTGTTGTTGTTGTTGCAACATATTCTACTTCTGCTGTAGATAAAGCAACTATCGGTTGCTTCTTGGAAGCCCATGAAACTGCTCCCGATCCTAAATGAAACACATATCTCGATGTGCTCTTCCGATCATCAACACTTCCAGCCCAATCACTGTCAGTGTATCATGTCAACATGAAACTTTCAGAAGAGGAGTATAATATACCAAACCCCTTCGTTCCATTTACATACCTTAGAATTCTCTTGGCTACTTGCCAATGAGTTTCTTTTGGTCTTTCCATGAATCAGGAGATTAAGCTAACATCGTGCATAATGTCCGACCTAGTTGCAGTTAAGTACATAAGGCTGCCAACTATGCTTTCATACAACTTTGGATCAAAATCCTTACTGTTATCTTCTTTCTTAATTTCAACCCCATTACTGTTGGAGTCACAGCTGCTTTGCTATTTTGCATGTTGAATCTCTTCAATATTGCTTCTACATATTTATCTTGGGAAATGAAAATACCATTTTCACTTTGGTCTACTTCAATTCCAAGAAAATATCTTAAGAAGCCCAAGTCATTCATTTCAAACTCACATTTCATGACTACTTTAAAATTAGCAGTGAGTGAAACATCAATGCCAGTAAAAATTAAATCATCTACATACAATACAACGATAAGAATCTTACCGTCATTTTCCTTTATGTAGAGTGTGGGTTCGCCATCACACTTCTCGAACCCATTCTCAATCAGGTAAGCATCTATTCTGCTATACCATGCTCTTGGAGCTTGCTTCAGCCCATAAAGAGCCTTCTTCAGTTTGCATACTTTATGCTCTTGGCCTTCAACTTCATAGCCTAGAGGTTGTTCAACATAAACCTCTTCTTTTAACACTCCATTCAGGAATGCAGATTTAACATCCATCTGATAAATCTTCCATTTGTGTTGTGCTGCAATAGACAACACTGTTCTGACTGTTTCCATCCTTGCTACTGGTGCAAAGGTTTCATCATAGTCTCTGCCTTGTTTCTGTTTGTAACCTTTAACAACAAGTCTGGCCTTGTGCCTTTCGATCTTGCCTTCAACATTGCTTTTGGTCTTATAGACCCACTTAACTCCAATGGCATCTTTGCCTTCAGGGAGGTCCACTAACTCCCATGTTTTACTCTTCTCGATTGCACCAATTTCTTCATTCATTGCTTCAATCCATTTATCATTTACAGCATCTTCAAAATGAATTGGGTCATCAACATGACAATACAAAGCGAATAATGAATTCAGACTGGTATTGTTACTTACCTCTCCCTGTTCATCAATCTCACTCAGATTTTTGAATCTTGGTCTTCTTGGTGTGCTTGGAGTTCCATTCGAACTTGAGAGCGTTCTTGATCCCTGCGGTGTTCTTGGAGAAGCACTTCCTTGACTTCTCAAGGCTGTTCGAGTTCCAACTTGTGGTGTGATTTTTTGTGCTTGCGGTGGTGGAGGAGGAACCACCAAAGAAGGGTTAACAACTGCTGCTCCTTCTTCTTCTTCGTGAGACAGAGTTGTCTTCACGTTCACAGTCTTTTCTAGACTTCCATCCCAAGCTTCATCTTCACAGAACTGCACATCTCTGCTTACTATCAATTTCTTGGTGGATGGATTATAAAGTTTGTATGCTTTTGACTCATCACAGTAGCCAATAAAGACACACTTCTCCCCCTTACTATCAAGCTTCTTTCTCAGCTGATCCAGTACATGTGCATATGCTACATAGCCGAATACTCTCATGTGAGTGACAGTTTGCTTTTGACCACTCCATGCTTCTTCTGGTATTCTTTTCATGACAGCTTTAGTCGGGCATCTGTTTAAGATGTAAACTGCGCAGGTGACAACTTCAGCCCAATACTCATGCGGCAAGTGCTTTTCTTTCAGCATACTTCTGACCATATCCAGAATGGTCCTATTATTCCTTTCTGCAACACCGTTTTGCTGAGGTGTATACCTCGCGGTGAATTTCTTTTGTATGTCGTTTTCTCTGTAGAAATGCAAAAAGTATTTGGAGATGTACTCTCCACCTCTGTTTTTTCTGAGAATTTTAATGTAATGCCCACACTGCTTCTCAACAAGAGTTTTGAAGTGGCAGAATTTTTCAAACACTTCACTATTTTGTTTCAACACATACACCCATGTCTTTCTGGTGTAGTGATCAATAAAATTTAAAATATATTTATTTTCAGCAAATGATGGTATTTGCATCAGTCCACACACATCAGAGTGAACAATTTCCAAGGGTGCTTTTGCCCTTATACTCTTTCCTGTTGGAAAGCTTTCTCTGTGTTGTTTGCCCAAGATGCAGCCTTCACAAAGGCTGTCCGGTTTCTCAATCAATGGTAAACCTCTTACCATTCCCTTTCTATGCAACAGATTCAAGCCTCCAAAATTGAGATGTCCAAATCTCAAGTGCCACAACCAATTTTCATCTTTCACTTCCTCTTGAAAGACTTCTTGTGTTACAGCTACAATAGTTCTTCCTTCCTTCAAATCTTCCCTGAGTTTGAGAGGAAACATTCTATTGCTGGTCATCTGCACCTCTGCAATGATATTCTTACTTGGAGGTATGTCTCTAATTGTACACACATCATCTTTGAAGAACACATTGTAACCTTTATCAATGAGTTGTCCAATGCTCAAAATATTACACTTCAGACCAGGTACAAGTATACATTTGGCACAATCATATGTTCTCCATTTCTTGCTAGGATACTGACTCTGCATTTACCCTTGACAGATATCTTACTATCAGTTCCTGTTGTTACCTCAGATTTCACATTTTCGTCCAGATTGGCAAACATTGCAATGTTTCCAGTCATGTGATTTCTACAACCTGAGTCTAAGAACCAAAAATCTTCTTGTTTGTCTTGTGCGATGTTACATGTTAACATCACAATTTCCGGGTTCTTATCTTCTTCATTTGAAAAATTAGCATTTTGCCTGTTATTCATGTCATTTTGCTTTTTCCTACATTCATTGGCATAATGGCCTAATTTCTTGCAATAATGACATTGGACTTGGGATTTGTCATACCTTTGTCCATGAGCTTGCTGTTTGCTTGAACCTTCATCTTGGTTCTGATTGCAACTCCTTCCGCTTGTGCTAGCAGGATTATTTCTGCCTCTGTTTTGGCTTCTTCCACGACCTCTATTATTTTCTCTGCCCCGACCTATGCCTCGGCCAAAAGACATCTGAGTCTTTAATGCTTGCTCAAAAGAGGAATCTGTTCCTCTACTCAGTCTATGTTCACGAGACATAAGAGAAGCACTCAGTTCATCTACCGTGAACTGTGAGAGATCCTTTGTTTCTTCTATTGCTACCACAATAGATTCAAACCTTGAGGGTAAACTTCTCAAGATCTTCTCTACGATCCTTCTTTCTTCAAGAGCTTCACTATGAGATTTTATCTGGGTTATCAACCAAATAACTTGAGTGAAGAACAAATCTATTGTATCAGATTCCTTCATGTCGAGTGTTTCAAAGTCTCTCCTCAACATCTGCAACTTTGCAGTCTTCACCTTCTCCATGCCTTGATAGGCAGTTTTGAGAATATCCCATGCCTCCTTGGATTTTGTTGCTGCTGCAATCCTTGGGAAAACACTCTCATGTACTAATTGATACAAAAAGAAGAGAGCTTTGGAGTCTTTCTTCTTATTGCTCTTCAACAGTTCTCTTTCTTCCTGAGTTAAATCATCAAACTCATTTTCTTCTGCTGGCTCATAAAAGCCATCCTTAACAAGTTCCCATAAGTCTTGGGAAGAAAATAAATCTCTCATAGTTATTGACCAGTAATCATAATTTTTCCCATTAAATTGTGGGAGGTGGATATTTCCAATACCCATGCTAGTGCTGGCTCCGGCCATTCTTGCACTCTTAACTATGATTCAAAAAACACTTGACCGTGTATTTAAAATAGCTGACTGTTCTGCAACAGTAACACAATAAAATGTATAGAGAAATACCTTTGGATTCTTTTTGGATGAGTCTTCACACTGCTGGAGAAGCTGCTACAACAAAGAACTCCTTCCTTCAGCTTCTTGGACCTTCAAAGAGCCTGGACTAGCTCCGATACCATATTGGAATTTCTGATAATTCCAAAACAATATGGAGAATGAATATTCCCTCTACAACACCGAGTTTTCAAACTTAATTTTGCAAAATGAACAGAAACAGTTTAGGACAATTTTCTTAATTCATAAAAGAATAAAAGAAATACATAATTAGCAATCTGATTCTTCCTCCTTGAGAGGGATTCACAAAGTAATACAGTGGACTGTAAAAACAACATTGCTCACACAAAAATTCTCTATCCTCTAAACATCGCATATACAGTGCTTACAAACTTTGTTGTGTAACAGCCTGCGGGCTACAGCAATTCTCTGTTTCTCAAAATAACGTTTTAATCACATAAAACGCATTCACTGCAAAAAATTTCATTCTTACAATAAGCCTTCGGGCTCATTCCTTTTATAAGGCGCAGTTTTAATTAAAAAAAATTAAACCGACCCATAAAACCCGGATCTCAAATTATATGAAATCTATTTGATATCTGTCATCGCATCCGTAAGTCAATCGGCAATCGGCGAAACAACGATTCAGAGGTTTTAAGACCCTTTTCACTTTGCGATTGCGATGGCACGGGGCCCATGTCGCATCGGCAGTCAGCTTGCGATCTTGCAATTAGCGATGATGCGATTGCGATCGCATCGCAGCTTTTCAATCGGAAATTCATATTATGGATGGCGAAACATACCTTGTCCCTTTGCGATTTGCGATTGCGATTGTGGTGGGACCACATCACATCGCATCGCGCACTTCAATCGGCAATACATACATATGTGCGGTACCTCATTCCTTTTGCGATTGCGATGATCGCATCGCATCGAAACAATCCATATCAACAAGACACTTATTATAAAACTTGCGATTACCGCCTCGTTCATTAACTTCGCCGATTATATTGGTAAGGCTTTAAAGCCTGATTCAAACTGTAATCAAATCTCTGCGCTGCTGGCGAGACTTTGAGTCTAAGCCATTAACTCTGCTTTGAAGAAATCGGCTACCGCCTTAGATAAATATCTAGGGCCGATTCTTATCTTCTCTGCACTTCACTTGTGCGGGCTTTCCAATCCTTTTGCAATTCCTTCAAGAAAGTAGCAACTGCCTTTGCTAAGGCTTCAATGTGCAACACTTCAGTCATTCTTCATTTACTGCTGATTGATATCAGTAGTTGGAATTAATTTCCAACATGTTCGACATGGATTAAGGCTTTGTTAAAGACAGTAAAACAACGCATAAGTGGTATATTTTGGTTCATAGATGTGATATAAAAAAATTTAAATTTTGTGAATAGATCTAGAATGTCAATTCTGGTTGAGTCATTTAGGTGGTTTTTCTACTTTCTAAGTTAAAATTTAGAAATCTCAAATCCTATCAAAGCAAACTCACAATCTAATTCGCTAATGTGATCTAGATGTTTATTAAAAAATTTGAACTTATCTACGATAACAATCTGAATAACAAATTGTTCAGACTACGAATTCTTGTATATGCTGAATTAGAATGAAAATATGCCCTAATCCATACCCCTAGAAGTGATAGGAATGTCGTCCTACTTGAAAAGTAGATAAAGCGTTCTTCAGGGTTTGTTAGATAGAAGATTTCTATTTAGGGTTCTGTTTTATGGCAAAGAGCCTAGACTTGGAGTCTTTTTTTGGTGTTCCAAAGGATAAAGAAATCTTGGAAGTAAATCACAGGTCAAAAAGGAAGAGGAAAATAGTGTAAAAACGGAGCTCCAAGTTAATGATAACTTTAGGTCTTCCTTTAAGGATTTTGGAACAAGTAGGCCTCCACTAGGAGGTTGAATCAGTAAATTCAGGTATATTGGAGCCCTATTCTAGGTTATGGGCCATTGTTGCATATCTTGGCCAAGAGGTGGTTAGGATTCATATTTTAAAGCAAGGATGATCCGTCAATGTCGGCAAATAATGATTTGAAATTTCTTTATATTCTGGTTCGTGGGTTGTTGTAAAGGGGATTTAATTATTCCTCGAATTTCCGTTTATTAGACCTCTATTTTTAGCCCTTTTTGAGAAATCTGGGGAATAAAACATTGATTTTTTCTCCTTTTCGTACAGTCATGGGACGAGATCGAATCCCATAAATTCTAATTGTCGGAATGTGAATTCTTTGTGAGAAACTAGAAGGCATTTTTTAAGATCTAAGAAAGCTGCAATGGGGAAGGAAGCTAACAATTATCTAGGGGGTTTGGAATAAGACCTAATTTAGAAACGATTCTAGGTTAAGTAAGGAGAGAACTACATGCCCAACACAAAGGTGTGGAAGAGATAAAATAAGATGAAAAAAAGGTCCCTGGGTTCTTGGAGCAGGGAAATACCCATATATATTCCGAAATTTTCTGGGTTTGGAGACCACCCAAAAATATTTATGCTTAGTTAGGAAGAATTCCCAAGCTTCTTTTGATTAAAAAATCCAGAAGCATAAGTCGAAAATTGTTTTTAAAACTAACTCGTTAATTAACAAGGATTTTATATCTACCGATGTAATTAGGAACTGTGGCAGAGTTCTAACGGAAGACAAAAATTTGTTTCTCTTCTAACATCTTATGTTATGGATTCAAGGATTTCGACCCCATCCTCTAGGAACTGGGCCAAACCCTCTCACCCATCAATCGTTATGGTGCTTACGAGGAAAAATGCATTTTCTGATTTGTTGGGGTTTTTTCTTGATCAAAATTTTTCTCTTCTAACATCTTCTATTATGGATTCAGGGGTTTGGACCAAATCCATCCTCACTTATAAATCGTTATGGTGCTTACTAGGAAAAAATAGATTTATTTGGGGATTTTAACTTTTTCTTGATCAACATTTGTTTGAAGAGGAGAATATTGTTATATATTGGACGTTCCAAAGGGATAGCTAAGAGGTAGATAGATTTTGGATCCTGAAATCCTTGATGAAAGAGGTGGACAAAATCAGAGCTTGGGCAGAAACCATTGGTTTTTCCAATCATAGTGTTTTTCTTCTTCCAATGAAAAAACAGAACGCTAAACTGTCCAGTCCATTAAATAATTTAGTGTCGGTTGTTTGGATAAGGAAGCCTAGAGGAAGTTGATAGAAAATGGATGGAAAAGGTATGATTCAGATGGAGAGTCCAGTTTATAGCTACTTTTGGAAAAAATAAGTTAAGAAGACATTCAAGGAATTACATTGAAGGAAAGGGGAACAGGCTTTAATTGTGGAAGGTATTTCTCTACTTTCAATGCCCTTGTCTCGAGCATCATTTCTGTAAACAGTGTGCATATATTTAAAATTATTAGATATATTAAGATTTTGGGAAATATTTATATTTTTTTATCACTTTTAGTTTGTAGATTAAAATTAGGTTTTGGCAAACTAAAAACTAATGAGAATCAATCTAGTAAATATTCACTTTTTGCCATTTGATGTTCAAATTTTTTTGTCCAGGTCAAATTGAAACTGTAAATTTCACTCTTTCTCCAAAGTTAATTTTTTGCTAAAACTCTTGTCTTTCAATGCAAAAAATTAGAAAATTTTCACTCAAGAAAAGTTGTCTAGTTTGTTGAGGACATCAAATTCGAAATAGGGAAACTTTTTTAGATTTTTGATCTTGAATCTCTTTTAGCTTCTCCAAAATAATGGATTTCCCCTATTGATATACCTTCACTAGTACTTTCATAGTCTCGTCAATGCAGATTTACCTACTCCATTTATGGCGAAAATAGGATTTTGGTACTATACAAAGACAAGTGCAGAGCCTTTATTATTTATTCCATGTATATTGACATTATTGTGTCATTCTTTACTCCATGTATATTAGCATTATTGAATGGCTAATAATTCGCAATAGTGGAGTCCCAATATATGCTAAAATATAGAATTCCCCAAGGTTAATTTAGAAGACATGATCCTAAGGGATTTTTATCAAGGAATGTCGAACAATTGAGAATAACTTGGCCTTTTACTCATGAGCATTAAAAACATGAAATTTTAACAAATATGTTGTATCATGGAAACAAGTTCAAGAGGAAGTCAAGCAACAACAACAACTCTCTTCTATTCAAAAGAAGGAGTAGAGGGAAATATAAAGGAGATGACACTTAAAAGTTGGAAAGGGGAGTTTTTGGAGCCACTAAAAAGCAAGGAATGGATGACAACAAAAGACACGTGTCAAAAGCTAAAAGGTTAAGTCAAGAGGTTGAAGTTCATAGGCTAAGGGAAATAGTCTATGGCAACACAGGCAACAAAAACATAGAAGAGGTCAAATCATAATGAAGTAGCACTAAAAGAGAAAGTTGAAGAAGATGAAGAATCCAAGAAGAAATCATAATAAGCTAAAGTTCCATTAGCAAGAAGGTAGAGGGAGGAATAGGAAGCTATGGATATAACAATTGCTGAAAATAAAATGGCTCAAATGAAAACAATCACTTGAAGAGGTTTTAATATGAAGGCAAGTAAGATGAGGATAGAAAAAAATTAGAAAAGGAAAAAAGCACTGACCAAAACCAAGTTGAAGCTCAAAATCAATATGGTTTGGAGCATACTAAAACTCAAGTCTAACCTAAAGTCACACAAATTGCAACTATCAACATTAAAATGAGATAAATAAAACAAATCAACAACAATTAGATGTGTAGGATTTTGTTATTCTTTAATAGTGGAACCAAAAAAAGGCATTAGCGAAAACCAAGTTAATGTTCAAATTCAAGATGGCTTGGATCATACTAAAACTCAAGTCCAATGTGAAGTGAGACAAAATGAATCTACATACATTAATAATGACATACATCCAATTAATCAATAGCAATGGGATGTGAAGGATTTTCTTTGTCCTAAATAATCCAAAGACATGAGTAAGCAAGATAATGAAAATGCATGAATTTTTATGAAGGAATCACTTGAAGCAAATTAGACAATTTTCTAACATGGGAGATGATGCTTTATGTCACACCATTGATGAACTTGATAATTATAATTGTTAGCATATAATAAAAGAAAGATAAATATTGTTAAGCAAAGTCAAGGAAGAAGAGAACTATATAGCACAATTTGTACAAATGAAATGTATTTTAAATATAAAGAAAACCAAATGGTTAGTTCTTTCTTTAATCAATTAGCAATTGCACATACTATTCTCGAAAAAGCTTTAGATAAAGAAAATGATATCAAACAATATAAGGATAAGATTGTATTCGTAGAAAGTCAAGTGCAATATTTGTGGAGTCTAATTTAGAACTTTCAAACTAGGACATACTCTTGTATGAATTCGATGTTCGTAAACTTTTAAGCACACTACAATATGTAAAATGAGTTAAATTAGATGTTTTGCCACTCCTACGTCAAAATTAGCTACTAAATTTTAGAAAAAGTCTTAAATTTTGCACATAGACTTGAAATAAAATTAGTATTACTTGCCTTTACAAATAATTCAAACTAGCATATATTGGGATTTCTGGCACAAATCCAAGTTCTCTACATAGAGATATCTATAATGTAAAGTATTCAATCTTATACTCTACACATGGGCTTTAAATGAAATCACTCTTCACTTGATTTTATAAATACTTCAAACTGGCATACACTAAATCCAAGTTCTCTACACATAGATATCCATAATGTCAAGTATTCTAGGAAATAAATAAATAAATGCAAGGAAATCTAGATCTGTGGGCAACATTACTAACTCAGCTATTTAATGAAATTGTCACTTTGTTTTTAATGCAACTAAGATGACTATAAATAACTCACACCAAAATCTATTAAGCCAATAATACTTTTTACTTATAAATGTATGTTCAATCTAATATGATAATGCTTGATACAATCTCACAATGCTTTATACATCTAATATCTAATTTATATTTAAAACTTTAAATCCTTTAAGGACTTAGAAACTAATAACTAGTAGAACTAGCTACTAGTAACTTGTTCTAAAAAACTAGTATGATTTTTTACTAAATGTCTATTATTTAACAAATCACACCTCTTTATATTTATCAAATATTTTAATTTAGAAAAACAATATGGCACCTATTATATTATAGAAAGTGATATATTTCACCAAAACAAGAGGAGGTAAAGTTTTTTTTTCTTTTAAACCTAAGGAACTTGAGACTGCTTTCCTATCTAAAATAACAATTCACTAATTGATCAAACTCTCTTGTAATGACATTAGAAGCTTCATGAAAATATAAATTACTCTCACAAAATAAGATATGTAATAATAACTCTATAAACTAGCTATTAAGTCTAGCTTCACACCAATAAGTGAGATAGTTTGCAAGATGATGAATACCTAAATATATAGACACATAAATCAAACATGTAAACATGTATATTAACAAGAAATCACAAATATTTACCTGTCAAATGTACAAAAAACACACAATGTACTGACTTGAGTTATGGGGGAACCTCCATGCTAAAGCAAGCACACAAGATGAAAATCGAGGACTAAAACTCAATCCCCACTTCATTTCTTGACATAATCACCAACTATAGGGCCAAAACTTGATTTAAATCACAATAAACAAAAATTACATGCTTTATCAAGTCTAGTTTCTTGCTTTTATAGGCAATTTACTAACAAAATGCACACTAATATTGCTTATAATTAAATGTTACCTATTCGATAACTTATATTTAATATAAATATACCTTCAAATCACTAAAATTGTGGATTCAACTTGAAAAATGCAGATATGGGTGTTTTATAGCTTTTTTTTCTATCTTTTAGCATCCCGACTCACTACATTGATTGCTTATTTTGCGATAGCTTTGGATCAGTAGAATATTAATTTTACCATCTTGGGATGCTTGGGAGAAAAACCCACATTTCCATTTTTACCGAGCTTGCGTGGAAACATAACAATGAAGGATCAATTGAGAATTCTCCTAAAATATGCAATTTTCATTTTACAATGTATTTATTTTCAAGAAATTCCAAAAAATAAAATTTAATAAAAATACCTCTGGGAAGTGTTATTATGGCCAAAGTGTGGGTAAATATTGTCATAAATTAATAACATACATTTTTTTAAGAATAATAAAAGAAAAAGGCATAGGAATTCCCTTAGTCAAAATGAGGACTGACACCCCCCCAAGCTTATGATAAAGTATGTTCTCATACTACTCACTCTCAAAAACGGTTTCAAACTTTCTTAGCTGATTGTAGAGGCAAATTTTCATTATCTTTAGGTGCCTAGGATGTTTACCCTTATTTTTGCTTCTTCATGAGTAGTTTAATTTTTAGATTTAGTTCTCGATTTTCAAAACCTTCTTCTTCTCATGCCATTTACAAGCTTGGATTGAGATCGAATTCTTCTGTTCTTGCAACATTTTGTTCTCTTCCTTCATAGTTTGATTTTATTTCATGATTGTAAAATTGCATGCATTGTTTCAATACATTATTTTTTGACTTGAGGTATTTCTTCAAAACTTGCATCTCCTGTAAGGTTTTCTTTAACTTTGTAATCCTCTTTCTTTTCCTTGCAATTCATTGTTTCTTTGGGTTTACAACCTCCTTAGGTGAATATGCACGAGGGGCCTCTACATGTCTTGAAGATTGATTCTTAATTAGTTCCCATTTCTGATATTCAACAATTATATACTCCTCTTATTCACTTACATAAGTATAATCCTCCGATAGTTTTCCTTTTCCTTTGGTGCTATGTTTCTCCTTTTCCTAAGTTTCAAGTGACTCAATGGAATCATATAAGAAAATTTTATCACTATTTATTCTATTGTCAACTTCCACTTGAATAATTGGTGGGATTTGAATTTTTGCTTTCAGCCTTCTTGAGAGGTATGGCTATTTATTCTTCTTGGTTAAGCTTCTTTGTGGTGGATCTAGTTATTCTTTTTGGGGCTAATTTCTTCTCTAATTGTTGTTATGCAAGTTTTGTCTGCCTTGCTCTATCTTGTTGTACCTATTATGCCTAGTCTTGCTGCCCTACAGTCTCTTCCGTCATCACAAAATGAATTCTCTTCAAGTATGGTGCCCATATTTCATTCATTTTAAGTGTTTCCCCTTCAAAAATCATTTTTATAAGCCCATCATGGTAAACAAATGTGTCACTATTTGGATTTCTTTGGGTTATTTTGGACATCTTAATTAAACTTCTCAAGAATAAGAGGGAATATTTAGAGTGGTTTCTCCTTTCAAGTGTTGCAAAATCTTAATTGAGTTGAACCTTCCATCGCAAGTGACATACCTTTGTATTATGAGTTTTATTTCATCCCAAGGATGTCGCAACCAAGTACTAGGCATTCGTCGTTTCAAATTTGGGTTGGTTATAGATCTCTTAATGAAATAAGTCCATTGTCAATCCTATATATGTTGAGTTTTAAGCCATTTTTCACCTTGTTTGGGTAGTCCTTTGACTTGACTCAACATATATTCTAATACATGAATAATTAAATCTTCAACTTGGGCACAATTTACGTCAAATGTTAGTGCAAAAGCTTTTGAAACATTTTTGTTATATCCTTGAAACTTTAAAAGGAAATCTAGACAGTCCTTCAACTTCGGGATGTGCATTCATTTACGATTAAAAACATGGAGAGATCCATATCTCATAATTATCGCAATACATGCTTATAACCAACGTAATACCAACTAGAAGTACCATGGATACATCAGCAATAGAATCCACATATAGACCAGTGCATATACACATCAAATACCAAGGCAATGAACCTTTCATTAATGAATGTAAAAACCAACCCGGAATGGGACTTCCACATTCCCCCTAACCATAGACATGGCTGAGCCAAATCTCACTTCATCCATTCACCCCCATGCCATATTCCAAGCATGAACATGGGACTTTATCAAACACATCAATAAACACCAAACCAGGTCTCCAGATACCACACCGTCTCAACCCCAAACAAGTGATTCCACCTCACGATCAGACATCACTAACCATTATGGATTGGTCTCTATCTAAGCTTCTCTAGGGCTCTAGAGTGTTTGTTCCCCAGGGCTTCCACGACTAGTAACTCAACCCCAATTGTTTCTGAGCTTGAGAGAACTTGTCCAACCAATGCTCCAGAACTAGTAACTCAACCCATCTAGGGCTCCAGAGTGTTTGTCCAACCAAGGTTCCAAGACTAGTAGCTCAACCCAACAACTATCCGCGAGGCTCTAGAGCGTTTTTCCAACCAAGGCTTCTAGGACTAGTAACTCAACCCACAATTTTTTGTCGAGCTCCATAGCATTTGTCTAACCAAGGCACCAATAACTAATAACTCAACCCACAGCTAAAGGAATCATGAGAACTAGCCAGAAAACAATAAATGGAAATAAACCCACAACACAATGGTTATCTAGGAAATGTCAAGACTAGGAAAATCCACATACATACACCATGCATGCCAAAACTAGTGAGGAAAACATACATGCAACTCGGTACCTGCACTCAGAACCTGTTGTAGATGTTGATCCCGGTGTCCTCTTGCACTTTCCTGCTCTTCCTTTGATTTCTTGATCCAAATCTCCACAAGTTCCACACTCTCCAAGAGTGCTCTAATAATACTTTAAGTGTCCAAGAGTATGAAAGAGAGAAAGAGACAATTATGAGAGCTCCAAAATTGAACTGACAAAAGCTTACCAACTAGTCCTCGAAATCCTTTTTAATAATGAAGCCTCTACTTTCCTAATTTTCCATTATTTTCCTTCATTTTCCTTATCACATGGAACCTGTGACCTTTCACCTTCTATTTCTCCTAATTTCCATTATTTTCATAAATAAAATGCCAATTGATGCCTCAAGCCTTTTCCAAATCCTTTGCCTTTACTTTTTCTAATTTCCTTTATCCATAATAAACCGAATGAAAACCCACTAGGATGTTTTTCCCACCATTCAGCTTGGAATATTTGTCCCATCCACTGTGGTTATACTTTTCCTTTATTATATTTTACATGGAATTTACACCAGGGTTGTTAAAATTGTAAATATGTTTAACAGTTGAGTTGGGATGAGAGGGGGGTACACCCTTGGCATTAGGCACTGCACCTCCTTCACCAATCGTCTATACTCAACGTAGGACAATACTATCAGGCAGAAGATTAGACTACCACTAGACAATTATATATTGCAGAGCAATGGAACACATAAAATATGCGGAAACACAAACACATAAATAACATATAAAATAAGATAGACACATATATATGTGGTTCACCCAACTTGGGCTACATCCACCGAAAGAGTCATTCCTTCCTTTATATTATCCAACAAAATGAAGAGAAACAACCTACAACAGATCTGATGTAATATCCTCTACTCTCTCACACAGTCCCCCTTGTTATTTCTCACTCATAGTATACACATCATACACAGCCACAATACGATACAATCATACCATAGAGGGCGTTACCTTCTAGGGAAAAAAAACCTAAATAAAACATAATTGCTACCGTCAGATCATCTACCTAATGAATGGCCTAGATTGACTACTGAATTATAATATTTTACATATGTTTTTAGGTTCGGGAGCACTGTCGATTTCAATGGTGGCTAGTGCGGAACAAGGTATGCGTCAAGGAATTTCAGGAAAAAATGTATGGAATTGCTAGCATTGGAGGTGGTGGCAACAATATGGAAATAACAAGGAATTGGTAGCATAGACACAGTGGTTTAATTTGAACGAAACACTACCAAACAAGAAGAACAAACAAATTGTATGAAATTTCTCACAGTAATTGTGACTAGTTGTGTTAGAATAGAGGTTCATGTCCAGATAACCTTGTTGTTGTAAAAATAGATTTTACAACCAAACATGGATTTAATCCATGAAATTGGCTAGCTACTTGGAGCATTTTAACCATAAAATTGGCCAATATTGGCTCTCATATAGAATGTTATAAACAATATATGTTTAATACTTGATGACAAAACATTCTTATAAATAGAAAATATATTGATTGGTATAATTAAGAATGTTGTATACAATAAGCCTCATGAATACTTATATGCATTTACTAGTCACAAGGTGAACATGTATGTACCCTTTGAGCTTCCATTAAAGTCATTATATTATTATTATGTTTATAAAAGCATTTACCAATGAAAAGGGAAATAATTTGAAACATACACACACTAACAATTTGAAATATAAATATGAAACTCAAATCATAAACTACAAGGAATTATGAGAACAATAATTTTCTCTAAAATGAAAGCAACGATAATATTCCATCCTTCAAGCTCTCTAATTCCCTATGGAAAGACAAATCGAAATGGAAATAAATAAATATATACTACAGAGCATGAATGGGTTTGGATTCACACACCATTAATATCTTCAATAATTTAGTGCAAACTTTTAGTTTGCAGATAAAACTTTCTCTTTTTTTCTGATAAAAGGTTGACGAGGAAATATTTTAAGGCTAACCAAATTTAAAAAGTCAAACTAACTTGAATATTAGCCTTAAATTATATATAATATTACAATCAGGCAGGTGTTTAGTTTTTTATATTATTTATATATATATATATATATATATATATATATATATATATATATAGATAATCAAACATAAAAAAAAACAGAGTTTGAATTTCATTTCCAGTGAGAGAGGGATTATTTTTTGCCAGTGCCAGTTAATCCACTCTGGGGAAGAGTTTATATTTCAGTTCTGGATGCCAGTACATAGTGCTTATAATCCATTCCCAAACAATCAAATATCTTCTCATAACTAGCATCCGAATTAAATTCTTCACAATAAGGATCTTTTAATATAGATTCAAGGTTCACAATATATATCAGAAGTTACTGATGTCTTGACTGACTCTAGTTACCCATGATAGTAAGGGATGAATTTCAATTTGTATGACCTACATGGTAATTATGACAATATTGAATAATGAAATGCCTAGTGGAAAATACTTTTCCTTTAAACAACAATAATAAATTAGTGGTTTAAAAGGTTCATGAGACATGCTAAAATAACACAATAGAAAATAATTATAGCCTCAAAAACATTCATATATTATATCTCAAACCATGCAAATATTACATTTGTTCATATACATGGAATATATTACATTTTTCCATAAACATGTCGCCCATACAAGACACCCTAATTATTGCAGGTTTCAGAAAAATAACATATCAATGGGTTCTTCTTTAGTGAAAGAACCATGCCATGATAGCCTCGAGGAAAAGGATAGCCATAACACATTCACATATTGGGGACTTATGTTGATGTTTATAAATGACTTCTCTTGCAATAGATCATGATCCGGTGTCATCTCTGACACCTGCATCTACACTTGAAATTCCTTCCATCAGTATATTAGTAAGAATCGTATGAATGTCTCCAAGGATTTTATGCTAAAATATTGAAACTAAGAGCTCCATCTTATTTCTTCCTTGTAAAGGGGTTTTAAATTCTCTTTTCGAACTTCCTAGATGCCATTGATCTGATTGAATATGAGTTTCAAGTTCGTAAAAACTGCAATATCATTAACAATATTATTTTTTGCATCGTTTAAACTCACAACAAGGGAAATATAGTGGGCTTCGTTATTCATTGTCCTCCCGTGCACTTTTATACTTCTATGAAACACATGATTGATTGCTGCATTATGAAGCGCATATTTAACGATGGCTTGAACTAGATTTGGATGACAAGACACTTTGATGCACAACGTCCACTTTCCCACCATTCTCTATGATTAGAATACCACGAAAATAAAACAACAATAAATTCATATTATAAAAGTAGGCATTTATCTGACTTATACATTCAAAAATTAAAATAAATATGTCTTATACATCTCCTTAGAAACATAAAATAGGATTCAATCAATTTTTATTTCCTACATATCCTTGTTTGTGTTGGTGTTTTACATGAACAAAAGTTACACTTTTCTACACTTTTCCTCCTTTTCTAGCAGTAAGGTCGACTAGTTTGAATACTCCCTAAAAAAATGGTTGACAGGTTCGGTCAAACGACCATAAGTTGATTGAGATTGATAGTTTTAGGCCATATACAGTTATAGGCTACCACCATTTTCCCAAGAGTTCTATAGTCATGCTTCTTTATTGTTGTTCATGGGAATTCACACACATACACACACACATATATCATGTTAGTGTTTATATATAGGTAACCTAGTTAGGTATTCAAGATTGTGAACTGTTGATTTTATAGTATGGTATGGGTAGGCATAACAATTGATATTTGAGGAGACATGAAATATTTTGAATTGGAAAAGAAGCAATATAGGTGGGTGCTTGGATTAGCCATAAATTTTGGATCCTTGAGTGATTGTCGTTAAGGGGGTTAATCTGGCTTAATACCTTTGGACACTTAGACTTTGGAATTTAGTCATAATTTTTTGGACAAACGCATGATATTTATAAATGTTAATTACTTATATTTAAAGGAACAACTAATTATACCTCTTTGAATTTTACTAATGTATCTATTTATAACAATTATTTGGTTTTGAAGGAAATAAGAACTTTATGCTTCATCAATCCTCTTGATGACATTCTGCCATGTATTGATGCTAATACATTATATTTCTTTGGGCACATTTTTACTGCATCGATATGGACTTAGAACTTAGTAGGACACTTTGTTGTGAAATATCTACAACAAAGTCAAACGACCTTTTGGAATATTCCAAATAGTGTGGTTTATTAAGAATCCCCTCACCATATCTCCTACTGAGAAGATTTGATAAAAAGTAACAAAACTAGGATGATCAAGAACACAATAAGGGTTTGTATCAATGGTGAGAACCCCTCTGAGGCTCATATGCTGACTAAATGGAAGCCATATCTCAACAATAAAGTAGTATCATATTCAAAACTACCAAGAACCATGGAATCACCTTGATGGTTGGAATTACAAGGAAACCTTATAATAAAGAGTGATGTTTAATGCAAAAAATAACCAAGGGAGAAGAGTGGTATCATAAGAAGTGGGCATGAAGAGTAATCTGTTGAAATATTGAAGTATTGAGAAGACAATGAGCCTATCCATGAAAAACAAAATATTTTCTATGATCCAAGACCATTTATAAATATTTCTAGAGAGTAAGAATGCACCTACAAGAGTGTGAATAATTAGAAACTTCGGTTGGCAGTCGGGTTGATACTTTTTTAATGCAAGGGGAGTAAGTGGAATTGGAGCAGAGACAATGAGAGTACTAGTAGTACGAGATGAGCATGTGATCGTTGATGTAATCAATGTGGAAGCTAATCAAAAATTATATACTTAGACAGATTAAGGGTTGTTTCACATAGGGGTACCTTCTCTAAATTTTCGCCTTCGTGTGCGATCCGCCAAAGCTCACCCTTGTTGCACGTCGTGTGTGGGTGTGGTGGGAGTGGTCTTTGGGTTGTTGCAACAGGGGATAGATGAACAAGGGATAGGTGAATAGGGGATATGGCATGAGTGGGGAGGGGTTTGGGTAATTTGAATGGAGCAGGAGGTCGCGAATAGAGGTATCGTGGGGTTAATGCAGCAAAGGTGCCTGGAAATCATGAGCTAGAGAGGAGGGG
Source organism: Pinus albicaulis (assembly GCA_034641835.2). NCBI lineage: Eukaryota > Viridiplantae > Streptophyta > Pinopsida > Pinales > Pinaceae > Pinus > Pinus albicaulis. The sequence goes on along the minus strand of CM076581.1, from coordinate 771,036,150 downwards.
ATGATTAATGCCGAAAATGGGTTGGGATAAATGTCGTATGGGGGACGAGGGAGTAATTTCAGACATCCCATCAGCCATAGTTGGATCGATTTTCAGTGGCCAGAATTTCCAATTAGTCGCAACAGATGCCACTTATATCTCCTTTATCAAATTAAACCACTGTGTCTATGCTACCAATTCCTTGCTATTTCCATATTGTTTCCACCACCTCCAATGTTAGAAATTACATATATGTTTTCCTTAAATTCCTTGATGCATACCTTGTTCAGCACTAGCCACCATTGAAATCAATACCTTTGCTTTGAACTTGGACCCCCCTGATGGTGATTAAACGATGGGCAGCGTTGCCGCCCCATTAAGGACAAGGATCCAACGCAACGATACATAAAGAAGATAATTAGGCTCCACACCCAAAAACTACCAGACTCCACCTTATCAAGAGAAAATTGTCAGGCTCCACCGCATCTATATCTAGTAGACCTTTTATTTTCTCCCTACCATTGACAAATTCCAAAAGAATCATAATTTTTAACTCTATTAGCATATTTAGAAAAATATTCCTACCTATGTCTGTATTCAGAAGGTTCAGATAATTACCAAGCAGGTGATAAAAGAGTTGGCGCTGCAATGATGTTAATTAAACTATTTCTCTGATGTCAGAGAAATAACAAGATTTGTTAAAATCAGAACATCTCAAGATGAAAAGATGTTTAACCAGACTTGACTTCGTCATCCCTCCTATTCGAACAATCCTTACAACCATGGTGGCACTTTGTTTCAGAATTTAATTTTGGAAATCCTCCATGGCTTTGTCTAGTCCAATTGGGTATGGAGCCACTTCTAACAAATCCCATTTAATGACTTTCAAAACATCTTCAATAATTCTCTCCAAAGACTTACCTTGGTCATTGAAAAAAATAAAATGTAGCTGTGATAGAAATTACTGGAAACAATTTTAAATGAATCTGAGACACTACAATGTAGTTATAATGTATACATTCACCTTGCATTGGTTTTGAATGAAAACCCACAAATGTTTGCAGCTTCTCGAAGGGCCACCTTTCATTTTTCAATCACTTTCATGGCTACTTTGACTTTCATTTCGTGTTCCCTGTAGGATTCAACATAACTTCCCTTGTAAACATAACTAATCTCAAAGGGATCAACATCACAAAACAAAGGAATAATTCTGCACCCATGAGATGAACTCAAAATCCAGTGTAGCTCATCCAAGCATCAATGTGATTCCACATACTTCTCAGAAAAAATAAGAAGATGGATGGAGGCATTGTAAATGGCTCCTTGGATTGCAGGGTAGATGGAATCTCATGCGCAAAGATCCTCCTTGTCCAGAAAGACATGCAACCCACACTTTATGAGACGATGGTAGGTCAGTTTCCCTATGGTTTATGAAAACATGGTATGTCCAAAAATTGGTTATGTTACTTGCTCCATAATTACCTATTGCTTCATAATTGCTACCCTCTGATCTCATTAGATTGAGTAGACGCTGAAATAAATGATCCACTTGACAGGTCACACTAATTGATGGATTTAGGCTATTGCAAATTTTCAAGTAGAGAAGTCGTAGGATATGGCGTCACCCATAGGATAGAGTAATCAACAGATTTTCTAGAAGGAAAATATAATGGTGTCGACTAAATGGTAATTGAAGGCATTATCATGTTTAGGTATTTAGTTGAAATTTTCCAATACTTGAGATTGTGATATTTGGTTTTTAAAATATTTTTTAATATAGAAATATAAATAAATTCAATATTTCAAAATAAAAATTAATTTAATTCATCATTTAAAAATTTAAAAAAAATAATTCAAACTTTGAATTATGCAATTTAAATTTATAATTATAATAAATTTTTATGGATTTTTGAAAGTTAACTAAAAATATTTCCATAACATAAAATAATTAGACTATAAAAACCTTTGAAAAGGATTTTAAAAGGGTTTGTACATCACCTGCCCATCGCTTACCCTTCCAATACCACCTCCAACACTACCATCTTAAACATTCACACACACAATGTCTTCTATCACAAGTTTTATGTATATCTTGTGAACTTCGAGGGACACTTCACCTCCGACTAGGTTGTCTACACTCATTCTAGCACTAGAGAAATTGTCAAAAAATTGCTTTTGATCAAGATATTTTCTTCCAAAAATTTTGTTTTTACCATTGTGAAGATGAGTTAGTTGAGCGTCTTGACGGGATCCAAAGGGGAGATCAAGAGCAATTGTTCTGCTCCAAATCCTTCTTTCGTTGTCGAATTTGCGATGAAAGACGTCATTAATATTGAATATTTTTTGCCCTTCATGTGAACACAAGGTCTTTGGCTACCCTTTGGTCACACCTCTTCTCATTCATGGAATGCGCTTCATTATTTATTTTTTTAATTTTCTATGTGTCGATGTACAAAGAACTCCGAGATTTTGTGTTTCATTTGAAAAATTAATGACCATGTGCATGTGCACTCGACGCTTGTTATTGAACATTTTGACTTAAGGAAATTTTAACTCATTCATGTGACTATCAATTCCAAATCCCACACGTTCTCCTCTCGATATTTTCCATCATCTCCATCCAAACCTTGAACACCTCGCATTGTATTTCATTGTCCATATATTTTCCTTGATTATTTCTTTCCACATTCCCCCATTCCCCCTATCGACGTTCCTTCACACCTCTCAATGCAATTTCTAGTATTATTTGGTTCAGAGATGTGTTGTAAAGGTTTTTTTAATTCTCTGAATAAATATAATATTTCAATTTTGTTTGAGTATTTTAAGTGATTTTTCTACTTTTTCAAGCTTATTTTTTGGGTTGAAATTTAAAATCTCAAATCACAATCTTATTGGCTCAGATGTGATCTGAAACTTTTTAAAAATTTTAAACCTTATGTAACAATCTATTATTCAGAGTAAAAATTATTTTATATGCTGAAATCCAACGAAAATATGCCCTAATCCATACCCCTAAAAGCGATTTCTTCAGTGTTTTCTAGATACAAGACTTCAATTTAGGATTTTGTTTGTGGTAGAGAGCCTAGAATCAAGTCTTTTTCTGGTGTTCCAAATGATAAAGAGGATGAAATCCTCGAAACTAATCACAAAGCTAATCCCAAGTCAAAAAGGAAGAGGAAAATAGTGAAAAGACGGAGCTCCAAGTTAAAGATAACTTTGGGCAAGGACATCACTGGAACATGTCGTAGATTGTATGGGCCTAGTCTTGATTTAAATATTTGAGACCTCTTGTTGGATTATAAATCACTAAATTTAGGTCTCTTGGAGCCCTATTATAGGTTATATATCAGTGTTCCATATTTTGGCCAAGGGGTGGTTAAGATTCATCTTTTAAAGCAAATATTATTTGTAAATGATGGGGAAATGATATGGTGTAGGATGATACAAACAATATGAAAGCAAGTCTCATCACCAACTTCAACTTCTGAAATTTTAGTGTTTGAAATCTATTTGTAAGTAATACCAATGGTATTTACATTTTGGTTCATGGGTTGTTTTAAAGGAAGATTTAATTATTCCTGGAAATTCCATGAACTAGACCTCTATTTTTAGCTTGTCTTGAGAAATCTCGGGAGGAAAACATGTGTTTTTCACCTTTTCAGGAAGTCATCCCCATAGTGTATGGACGATATTTACTCCCATTAGTTGGAATGTGAATTCTTAAACATATACTTGAAGGCATTTTTCAGATCTAAGAAATGGGTGATCGGGAAAGGAGCTAACGATTGTCCAGGGGATTTGGAATAAGAACCAGTTTTAGAAATGACATTAGGTTTAGTAACAAGAAAAAATTTCCTCAGACGTGCTCAACACCAAATTGTGGAAGAGAGTAAATAAGGGGGGGGGGGGGGGGGGGAAAACCTAGAGTTGATCCTCGAAACAAGGAAATTCCCCAGAATGTTCTTAAATGCTAATTCTATCCATCAATGTGAAGGTTCTAGGAAGTCACCCAAAAGGATTTTGCTCCTTTTATTAGTATAAATTCACAGGCTAAATATTCCTTTGATACAAGAAACCATGGACGTAGCCCGTGGGTTGAAAATTGTTCTAGCGCTAACTCGTTTGTACCTAGGATTTTATGTCTACTGATGTAATTACAAAATGTTGCGAGATTCTAATGGGAAGCAAAAATTTTGTTTCTCTTATAAGTTTCTAACATCTTTTGTTGTGGATTCAAATTTGGACCAAGTTCATTTTCAAGGAAGTAGGCCAAACCATTCAGTTATAAAGAGTTATGGTGTTTATGAGGAATAATAGGTTTTCTCGAAAGCTTTTTTATCAAAATTTTGGTAGAGGAGATTGTTATCAAAGGGAATATTTCTCAACTTTACCCATTTCTAGGGCAGAGGTCTAGGGGTTGAATGCCAACCTGGACAAGGAAGCTACATATTTCAAATAAAAGTTAGAAGAATCTAGATTAATATTGGTTCCAACCTAATATAACAATAGAGGAGGTTCTACAAGGATAGGTAAGAGACTAGACAGATTTTTGGACCTGGAGTCCTTAATAACAGAAGTGGACCAAATCAAAGTTTGGGCAGAAGCCATTGGTTTCTCCAATCAAAGTGTTATTTTTCTTCCAATGAAAAAATTGAATGACAAACCGTGCAGTCCGTTCAAAAATTTAATATTCGCCGGTTGGAGGAAGACTGCGGTAAGTCGGTTGAATTGAATACATAAGGTATGATTGAGATCAGGGAGAGTCAAGTTACTTCTACTTCAAAAAAAAAAAAAAAAAGACATTAAAGGAATTTTCCTTAGAATTTCTTTAAAAGCTATGGTTTTTTATTGCATAAGGTTTTTGTCTATCTTCCATGTTCATCATGTCTTTTCAATTTTCAAGGTTATATTATTTTTTTCAAATTTAGAAAAGTATTTATACTAAAAAAAATTTTGGGGGTAAAATAAGATTCGAACTTTCTGTCTTTCCAATTTCCCGAAAACTTTGAATCAATTAATCAAAATCCAAGTTTATATAAATATTTCCTTTTGATTTTTTTTTAATTAGTATATTCGTCTTAGGAGATCAAATTTGTAATATATATATATATATATATATATATATATATATATATATATATATATATATATATATATATATATATAGGGGTTACTTATTAAAAAAAAAAAAAGGAAAGAGAAGGCGAGAATCTTGTTTACAAATTTGTATATTGGTGATTTAATGTTCTAATTTTTTTACAACAACCTATAATTGTATAATTGTAAATTTTGTGTTTTTGCACTATTTTTCAAAGTTAAAAATTTTAGTCAACACTATTATCTTTTAAAAGAGCACTAGAAAAACTTAAGTGTAAAAAAGTTGTCTAGTTTGTTGAGGATATCATATGCCAAATAGAAAAGTTTTCAAATTTTGTAATTTTGAATTTGTTTTCCTATAATGAAATTTTTAAAAAAATTACTAAATATTTTTAAAAATAATAGATTTTTTCCCTTAATAATGTATTATGACTAGTACTTTTAGAGCCTTCATCAATGCATAGTTAAGTTCTTATATGACAAAATAGGATTTTGGTCCTAAACAATAAGAGTGGGAAAATTTCATTCTTTATTCCATATATATTCACATTATAGCTTTAACTATCGAGTAAATTATTTACATCTAATTTTAAAATTAATTTTTATATTTAAAAGTTTATTAACTCTTTAATTTAGTTTAAAAAATATAAGATAAAAAAAAATAGTGTCTTATAAATAAACAACCACTTATTTTAATGAAAAATAACTTTGAGGTTGGTTTTGAGGCTTGGAGTGATCCCTTAGTTCATTGTGTTTCACCGGGATACCAATAGGCTTGGTAGGGGATGTTGATTTTGAGTACTCTTCCTTGGGTCATTACATTTGAATAAGAGACCATATGTTGAGGAAGATTGACCCTTTTGACATCGAGATCATAATTCCTCCCTTGGCATTGTGGACCGAGAGACTATATAGTAAGGGATTTTGATATTAAGATATGGATTCCTCCCTTAGGTCATTGAGCTTAACAAAGAGACCCTTTTTTATGGTCAGGGAGATGGAACCTGTATACTCTCTTAGGCCATTAGGTTTGACCAGGAGACCATTGGAATGGGTAGAGAGTTTGATCATGATTACTCCCTTGGGTCATTTTGTTTAACTGAGAGACCAATACGCTAGTTGAGGAGATTGATGTTGTGTTCTCTCTCTTAGGTCATCAATTTTGACTGAGAGATCAGTGGGATGGTAAGAGATATTGAGTTCAATTACTCTCTTTGCTCATTGAGATTGACTGAGAAATCATTTCACGTGGTTGGATAGCTTGACCTCATAAATGATGTTGATTTATTCCATGGTAAATTTGGTTTTTCCCTTGATGCCATTGGTTTTGGCTCGTGGGATGAACTTGATGTTATTAATCTTTCCTTATGATGAGGCTTGTACATTTGATCTCTCCCTTAGGTCATTTATTAAGAGGCTAGTGGATTGGTTGAGGAGATTTCTCTTGAGAGAGAATGAAAAATACTTCCCTAGCTAAGAGGGAGTTTGGAAAAATTATAGCTCTGGTCGGTATTTTCAAAAGATAAATTTATTGATTCAAGCATGATCATGTATTTGTCTAAAGAAAATCATAAAAGGAATTTTTCATGACCTTGAAAAGGAAAAGGAAATTTGAATTTATCTTTATTGGTTTATTACCCTCACAAGTGCTCAAGTAAGCTCCTCCAAGATCAAGTCTTCTTACCCAAGGGACTCACCTATTTTCATGGACGAATAACTATATATTGTGGAACACATGCAAAGTACGAGGAATATTATATGTGGAACATATGCAAAGTATGAGGAAGATTATATGTGGAACATATGTGAAGACTGAGATAGATTACTCATGGAACCTATGTGGATTTGAGGCATATATATTCTATGGTTAAGTGTGAATCTGTGGTATATATCTTCAGTGGAACAATGCAAGCCCGAGGAATTATATCTTTGTGGAACTATCTGGATCTGTGGCTCATTATATTTGTTAGATATGTGAGGGTATCTGGCACATATCTTTGTGGATATGCAAAGTTTGTTAGAGGACTGCCTTGGCACTTGTGGGAAGTCATCATTATGGTAGATTCTTGTCTATTTGTCTTTTCAAATATACGTTATTATAACTAATGTACAAATTGGATTTAATTGGACATTCTCTTATAGGGAAGGTTGTTTAGTTTTCCCTTTTGGGTTTTTCCTTAGTCATTGAAAAAAAAAGTTCGGTGTCTCTTGTCCTACTGCTTACTATAATCTCTATTGTTAATGGTTCAAATTTTCAAGCATAAATGATTAATGATTGTAATCTTTCAAAAGAATTCAAATTATATCATTGGAAGTAGTTATTAGTTTGAAAATTGCTTTATTCTTGTATGCTACTTGAAAATTAACACTTAATAGACCGACTACACGCTCACATGAGTGGTGTGTATGGAATGGTCAAGTTGAGAAACCATGTTTCTTAAAATAATATACAATGACTACAAAGTAATTGATATCTTTGATGTGATTTGGTCACGATCTCTCAATATTGCTGAGGGTAAAATCAGTTTAGATATAGATGAAATAATATATGTAGAAATTTTTCAATCTATATCCAAGTTGATTCTCTATTTCATTTTATGTCTAAGTTGATTCTCTAAAAAAAATTAGGAAACAATAAACCAAATCACAATATCATGTATACATTAGTAACTTTGTAGGTGTTGTAGATTTTTTTGATCAAGATGTCTTTTCAACTCAATCCATTCCATACATACCAATCACATGAACTTGTGTAGTTTCAATGAACAAAGTAGTGTTCAAATGCAACATTAATGAAGTCACAAGTGGAAATCTAGTCCTACAATGTAGAATGAGCTCTCAAACATGGTCATCTCTATCTTCGAGATGGATTAAGGTGTAGTAAAAGGCTAAGTAAAACAATGCATATCTGTTGTTTTTTTTGGTTCACAGATGTGATTTAAAGGTTTTTAAATTCTATGAGTAGACTCTAGAATGTCAATTGTAGTTGATTAATTTAGGTGGTTTTCTACTTTTCAAGCTTATTTTTTAGCTTGAAATTGAAAATGTGAAATTTTATCGAAGACAAATCATAATCTTATTCACTTAGATGTGATTTGAAAGTTTTTAATAAATTTGAACCTACTTATGATAAAAATATGAATAACAAATTTTTGAGAGAATAAATCCTTTTATATGTTTAATTCCAATGAAAATATTCCATAATCCATAACCCTAGAAGTCATCCTACTTAGAAATCAGATAAAGTGTTCTTAAGGATTGCTATATACGAGACTCGTATTTAGGGTTCTATTTGTGGCAAAGAGCCTAGACGTCTTTTTTTTGTTTTTTTCAAATGATAATGAGTGTCAAATCCGCGAAGCTTATCACACGTGAAACTTAGGGAAGAGGAAAAAAGTGAAAATACGAAGCTCCAAATTAATGAGAACTTTGGGAAAGGACATTACGTTGGAACAAACCACAATACGGGCCTGGTCTTGATTTAAATGTTTTAGAATAGGTAGGCCTTTGGTGGGAGTCTAAATCACCAAATTCAAGCATGTTGGAGCCCTATTCTAAGGTTCCATATTTTGACCAAGGGTTAGTTAGGATTCATATTTTAAGACTAGGAGGATCTACCAATGTTGGAAAATAACAATGTGAAATTTCTTTACATTTTGGTTCATGCATGTAAGGGTTGTTTCAAAGGATGACTTAATTATTCCTTGAAATCTTGTGAACTAGACCCTTAATTCTACCATGTGTTTTTTCTCTTTCTTTTTGGGCATTCATCCCCATATTGTATGGATCATGGACAAGATCAAGTCCCATTAGTCCGAGTGGGAATTATTTGAAGAGAAATGGAAGGTATATTTTAATCTAAGAAAGGTATAATGGGGAAGGGAGCTAACAATTGTCTGGGGGATTTTAAATAAGAACCAATTCTAGAATGACATTGGGTTCAGTAAGGAGAAATTTATTCCTAAGACGTACTCAACACAAAGATGTGGAAGAAATTAAATAAGGGAAGAAAATTCCTTAGAGGGGATCCTTGGAGCAGGGAAATTCCCCTGAATGTTCTTAAATGATAATTTTATTTATCAACTTGAGGGTTCTACGAAGTCACTAAAAGGGGATTTTACTCATTAGATAAGTATAAATTCACTAGTTGAATATTCTTTTGATACAATAAACCATGGACCTAGCCTAGAGGTTGGAAATTGTTCTAGAGCTAGCTTGTTTCTAACTAGGATTTTATGTCTAGTGATGTAATTGTCACACTCTAGTGGGATTCTAATGGGAAGTATATTTTTGTTTATTTTCTAAGTTTCTAACACCTTTTGTTTTTTATTCATGTTTGGACCAAGTTCATCTTCAAGGAATTTGGCCAAACTATCTCAGTTACAAATAATTATGGTGTTTATGAGAAGGAATAGGTTTTCTCGAAGGTTTTTTTTATCAACATTTTGTTAAAGAGGAGAAGATTGTTATCAGGATAATCTTAACTTTACCCATTTCTAGGGAAGAGGTCTATGAGTTGAACGTTGACCTAGAGAAGGAAGCTGCATATTTCAAATACAACGTAAGAAGAAGCTATATTAGTAGATGTGGAGCTCCTAGAGCTCCTTCCAACCTAATATAACAATAGAGGAGGATCTAAAATGATAAATAAGAGGTTAGATGGATTTTTGCTCCTGAATTCCCTGATGACAGAGGTGAACCGAATCAAAGCTTGGCAGAAGCCATTGGTTTCTCCAATCAAAGTGTTATTTTTCTTCCAATGAAAAAATAGAATGCCAAACCATCAAGTCCCTTCAAAAATTTAATGTCAATTGGTCGAAGGAGGAATTCTACAGTAAGTTGACTAAAATTGAATGGATAGGTATGAATTGAGATCAAGGAGACTCAACATTAGGGAATTTTGAGGTCTAAAATTAGCCTCCTAGGGAAAATAATAAAATAAGGCTTATGAATTTTTAGAGAAAATAAAGGAAACTATTTTTTCTATTATATTTTTATTTTATCTCCTTGTAGGTTCACTCAAAAGTTAAGAGTAGACATCTGTTGAATGTAGAATTAAATTCGACGTCCAATGAGAACCCACTTTACATGCTTCTGAGTAGATCCACATCGAAAAATATTGAAAATACAATGTGGTATTTTCAATCTTTTTCAATGTGGATCTACTCAAAGGTATGTAGAGTGGGTACTTGTTGGATGTGGAATTTAATTTTGTATCCAATGAGTGTCTACTCTTAACATTTGACTAAATCTACAAGGAGATAAGTCAAAATTACCATTAAAAAAAGTAGGTTTCTTCTTTTCCCTTTAAAATATTTTACCTTGGGGATGAAATCATCATCTTAATCCTATTGATTCTTTTAAAATTAATTTTTTAGTACATTTTTTTGTTTCAAGACCAATTTTTTGACCTCAAAATTATCCTAATGTCTACTTCCAGTTTATATCTACTCTAGAAAAAAAGTTAAAAAATGCATTCAAAGAATTTCTTTAAAGGGGAATGGTTTTTCATTATGGGGGTTCTGGTTTATCTTCCATGTCCACCATGTCTTTTGTTTTTTTTTTTCTTAGGTAATGTGAGTCGTAAGATGACTTGCACGCCTAACCTATGACTTGAATAGTTGTAACCTAGAGACATCTAAGCTATAATATCATCTGAGGATCGCAATTAGCCATGGAATAATTAAGGGGCTAATATTCATAGGTGGGCTAATTTTTTCATGATTGTTCCAAAAAACATATTCGCCAATTTCCATTTTTTCTAAAAATGATTCACCGAAATTTTATAATATAAAATTATTTTACCTTAAAAATCACCAACATTATATAGAGACTAATATAAAGTCATTATAATTATGAATAATTTTACAAGTATATCAATAAACATTTTATAGTTTGCATGTTAGAGATTTGCGAGGTTCACCAATGTTTTTAAACTTCAAGATACTTTACAATCCTTAAAATTTTCCCTGCAACAAGCTTGAGCCAATCTAGCCCTTAGCATGGCTGGATTTTTGCTCACGGAGTTTCAAATTGGTGACCTTTAGACCACAACGTGCCTTAACAAAACACCCCCTCACTGCTCTACACCCTGCAAGCTTATGTCCATCATGTCTTTTCAAATTTTCAAAATTATATATATATTTTTTTTTAATTTTGAAAAATATTTTGATTGTAAATTTTTTTTTGGAACAAAGAAGATTCCAAACTTTTTATCTTTCCAATTTCTAGAGAACTTTGAATCAACTATTCAAAATCCAAGTTTTTTTTTAATATTTTTTTTAATTAGTTTCTATGGAGTATATTCATCTTTTAACCTAAGCTAAAGAGAAATTAAAAAGTCAAATTTTGTCTTACAATTAACTAGTATATTCATATTTAAATCTAAGCTAAGGAGAAATTTATAGTTTTAAAATTTTCAAATTTTGTCTTACAATTTTTTTTTTTAATTTTTTTTTTTCTATGTTTGTACTTTTTCCCTATTTTCATCATGTTTGGATGGAGTTTGAAAAATAGTGAGAACTTTGCTCACAAACCTTCATATTGGTGATTTGATATTTTAAGTTGAACAAATCTTCATACTAGTGATTTGATATTAAGGTTTTTTAAATGAATTGGAATTGTAAATTTGCATTTTTTACACTTTTAAGATTAAAATATTTTGTCAAAATTATTACTTTCTAATGGAATAAAACTAGAACAACTTCCCTCTAGGGTTGTCTAATTTGTTGAAGACATCAAATGCCAAATAGGAAAACTTTCTTGATTTGTGATTTTGAATTTTTTTCCTCCATTCAAATTTCAAAAAAACACTAAATATTTTCAAAAAATAATGCATTTTTCTTTAATAATAATGTACTCTTAAATCAACAAACTAGGATATTGATCCTAAATCAGTGTAAGTTGTATTTTTCATTCTTTATTATAGATATATCAACATTATAGCCTAATTATTGATGTGATCTTTTGATAATATGCTTGTATTTGAATTAGAATTAATTTTAATATTTAAAAATTTAATAACCATAGAATTTATTTTCAATTCTTTTAGTAAAAAAATACATATATATTATTACAAAAAATAGTGTTTTATGAATACATATTAAGTAAATTTATCCACTTCCTTTAAATTTCATCATTATCTTATTTAATTGATTTCATTTATAATCACCTATTAACTAAAACTAGAATATAATAAAAAACAGATGTTAGTAATTTTACATGTTTTTATCAATTTTGTAGACTTACATCTTCATCATCATGTCCAAAAACATTATTAGCAATTTTACATGTTCTTATCAATTTTGTAGAATTACATCTTCATCATCATGTCCAAAAACATTATTAACAATTTTACATGTTCTTATCAATTTTGTAGAATTACATCTTCATCATCATGTCCAAAAACATCACCAATAAAAACGGAGAATTGAACCAGTAAATTCACATAAAAATGCCTTAATAGTACACCCAATCACCATCTATCCAAAATCTCATAAACTTGTTCTTATAAATTTTCATACTTAATAATTTTATAATAATAATAAAATAATAATTTTCCACTTATTAATCGACCATTTATGGTCTCCTTTGTAAAGTTAGGTAGCGTTACTTTTAGATTTTAAAATTTACATTTGATCTCTTTAATAATGGACTGTTATGATTTATTACATCTGAAATTTTAAAATTTAAATTTAAAATCTAAAATTAACAGTTTGTGTGTTGTATAATGTGTTGCTGTGAGTTTTCAAAATTATGAGATTCAATGGAACCACGTGGCACCGGCTTCCGTGGGTCGGTGATTAAAAAAAAAAAAAAAAAAGTTGTGGACCGTTCATGAATCACAATTCACGTGATTCACTTTAATTTGAGATGTCGCTGTCAAAAATAGAAAAGTGGACGTGTATTCCTGACTTTAATTCGAGTTGTAGCTGTAAAAAAATGCCTTTACCAGATTCCAAAACATGCATCATTCATCGCCCATTGATTCCTGATTTGCAGATATTTTGTTCGCCTTTATCTCATTTTGTCAGTGGCCCCAACCTGAAAATGGAGGACATTCGGATGGATCGACAGCAGGTCCTGCGATATAAGTTCATGCTTTCACGAATACCTGCAATGGCTTTTGACATGCTCAGAGAACCCCTGATCTGACGAAATGTTCATCGGTCATTCCCAAGCAGAGCTACGGTATCTGGATTGCCTCTTGGGTAAACCTAAAATGTCATATGACAAGATTTGATCGGCTCCATGGAGACCTTCACAACGATTTTTCACGAAATTGTTTTATAAGTCGAGTTGAAGTAAACGATAAAATCTCTCTCCTTCTCAACCAGAGGCTCTACAAGTTCGCGTGCCTGTTGTGTATGAAGTGGCAGTCGAGTTGCAGGAAACGGTACTCCTCCTTCAACCAATGGCAAGTCTACAAGGTTTACAATGACAGTTGTGTATGGAGTGGCCGAGTTGGGAAAATCTTGTTGCTTAAAATAGTCTACAATAAGTACAAAGTTATTGTTGTATTTGATGGTGTGATTTGGTGACTGTCTCAAGATTGGATTGTTGAGCGAAACAAAATCGAATTAGATATAGATGAAACTATATACATAGTAAATTTTCATTCTATATCTAAATTAATTACTCCAACACTTTTGAGAAAATGTAACTTAAATCATAGTATCAAATATACATCACTAACTTTGTAAGTGTTGTAGACTGTTTTCAGCAACAATGTATTTCCAACTCCGTCCATTCCATACACACCAATTACAAGAACTTATGGAATTTGCGTGAACAAAGCATACACACCAATTACAAGAACTTATGGAATTTGAGTGAACACAAGCAGTGTTCATATGTAACATTAACGGAGTCACGAGTTGAACTCTGGTCATGCTAGGTAGAATGGGCTTTCAAACATGGCCATGCCTGTTTTCGACATAGATCAAGGCGTAGTTAAAGACAAAGTAAAACAACCCATAAGTGGTATATTTTGGTCCAGAGACGCGATATAAAAAATTTTAAATTCTGTGAATAGATCTAGAATGTCAATTCTGGGTGAGTCATTTAGGTGGTTTTTCTACTTTCTATGTTAAAATTTAGAAATCTCAAATCCTATCAAAGAAAAATCACAATCTTATTCGCTAATGTGAACTAAAATATGCTCTAATCCATACCCCTAGAAGCCATAGGAATGCCGTCCTACTTTTCAAGTAGATAAAGCGTTCTTCAGGGTTTGTTAGATAGAAAATTTCTATTTAGGGTTCTGTTTGTGGCAAAGAGCCTAGACTTGGAGTCCTTTTTTGGTGTTGCAAAGGATAAAGAGGATGAAATCCGGGAAGTTAATCACAGGTCAAAAAGGGTTTGGAAAATAGTGTAAAAATGGAGCTCCAAGTTAATGATAACTTTAGGCCGCAAATTTTACGGGCAAAGGTCTTCCTTTAAGGACTTTAGAAGAGGTATGGGCCACTGTTGCATATCTTGGCGAAGAGTTAGTTAGGATTCATCTTTTAAAGCAGCGAGGATCCGTCAATATCCGCAAATAATGATGTGAAATTTCTTTACATTTTGGTTCGTGGGTTGCTGTAAAGGAGGATTTAATTATTCCTCGAAATTCCGTCTACTAGACGTTTTTTCAGACCTTATTGAGAACGAGAAATCTGGGGAGGAAAACTTTGGTTTTTTCTCCTTTTGGGGCAGTCATACCAATAGTACAGGGACGAGAACGAATCCCATAAACTCTAATTTGTTGGAATTTTCAGAATTCCAAAACAATAAAAAACTGCCTCTTTAACACAGAGAAACTAATTAAAAATTTCACTCACAGACAGAGTTTTCAACTCAGAAAAAAAAATTTCTATTCATAAAAAAAAACTGCTGTTACAGATTCTTCCTCAAAGAGGGATTTACAATTGTGACTGCTGCTGTCACAGTGCACAAATAAAAACTCTGTTTTACTGAAAATATTCACTGCTGGAATACTCTGTTTTTCAAATAAAAACTCTCTGTCTTTTTCAAACAATACACTCTGCTGTGTATTAAAAAAAAACTCTGCTCTGTGTAAATCAACGCACTGCTGTGCACACACTTCTCTGTCTCTGTTTTTAAAATGCGCTGCTGTGCATATATAAAACATTACATAAAATATGGCTCTGTCTCTACATATTACAAAACAGAAATATCTTCAGCCATAAATTACTTCAACCACTAAGTTCACCGCTTGGAAAAACATTAATGGTTCATTACTCCTGTCAGCACCGCTTACAATTCACATTGATGGCACTGCTGATCTTTTCACCTTCCCGCACTGCTGTGCTGTGTAATTAAAACATTACATTCTGCTGTGTAATTCCAAATTACATTTCTGCCTTTTTATCTCTTTACATCCACTGCTGTGTAAAAAAAAATAAAACATATGCTTCACGGCTTTTACAATGTGCTGGGCACATATCTACACCTTACAGGCCTTTTTAATATATACTTCACATATATTAAAATCAAACAAATAAAACATTAAAAACCAACTTTTGTTTTAAATCTGTGCGATGGGCAAATAACAATTAAACCCAAATCTTATACGTGCATTCATGTGGGCCCCTTTACTATTGACGTAAGCAATTCCGAGGGGGTAAGCTCCTCCCTCTGCCTTGCTTGATAGACCCCCGCGGACAGGCTTTGATGTGGGCCCGGCTGCTTATAACATCAGCCGTTCCGATGGGGTGTCTTGCTCTGCCGACTCTCACTCATCGACCCCATCGGAATTCACTTCCGCCTGCACTGTCCGCTGCCTTTTGTGGGCAGTTGGTAATTATTTCCAACACTCCCCCTTAATTTCAACTGCTGGGTTTTCCTGCATACCCATGCATCTTCTGAAATGTTCAAAGCTTTTCTGCGGTAGTGGCTTTGTGAGGATGTCTGCAAATTGATCCTCTGTTCTGCAATGCTGCAAAACAATCTCGCCATTGCTAACCAATTCCCGTATGAAATGAAACTTGGTGTCAATGTGTTTTTTCCTTTTATGAAAAACAGAATTTTTAGACAATGCAATAGCTGAGCTATTGTCACAAAATATCACTGTCCCTTTTACCTGTTCTTGACATAAGCTTCTCAACATTTTCCGCATCCAAACTGCTTGACACGCTGCTGCTGTAGCTGCCACATATTCTGCTTCTGCTGTAGACAACGCTACAACGGGCTGTTTCTTAGAAGCCCATGAAATGGCTCCCGAACCCATATGAAAAACATAACCGGAAGTGCTCTTCCGATCATCTACACTTCCAGCCCAATCACTGTCCGTGTATCCAACTAAATCTGAACATTCTGAAGTAGTATAAAAAATACCAAATTTCTTTGTACCTTTAACATACCTCAAAATCCTTTTTGCTGCTTGCCAATGTGCATCTTTTGGCTTTTCCATGAACCTGGAAATCAAACTAACAGCATGCATTATGTCCGGCCTAGTTGCAGTCAAATACATCAGGCTGCCAACTATGCTCTTGTACAAACTAGGATCAAAATCCTTGCTGCTGTCCTCTCTGCTGAGTTTTAATCCCATCACTGTGGGAGTGATTGCTGCTTTGCTTTCCTGCATGTTAAATCTTTCAAGCACCTCATTAACATACTTTGCCTGTGAGATGAAAATCCCACTTTCATCTTGTTCTACTTCTATTCCCAAGAAGTATCTCAGCAAACCCATATCAGTCATTTCAAATTCATCCTTCATGACTGTTTTAAAATGTTCATTAAGGCAATCATCATTACCTGTAAAAATAACATCATCAACATACAAGACTACAATCAAAATTTTACCATCTTGTTCCTTGATGTAGAGGGTGGGTTCTCCCTCACACTTCTCAAAACCATTTTCCAGTAGATATGAATCTATCCTACTGTACCACGCTCTTGGCGCTTGCTTCAGCCCATAAAGAGCTTTCTTCAACTTGCACACTTTGTGCTCTTGGCCTTTCTTTTCATAGCCGAGAGGTTATTCAATGTAAACCTCTTCCATTAACACTCCATTTAGGAATGCTGACTTCACGTCCATTTGGTAAACTTTCCACTTGTTTTGTGCCTTCAGGACAAATACTGCTTGACGTTTCCCCATTCTCCTGGCCTTGAGGGGAAGTTTCTCCAAAATCATGCCGTGCTCTGCTGCAGAATTACAGTCACTGTCTGTCTGTACCACACATTCTCACTGTGGACACACACAACATAGCCACCAGTCAACGTTCATGCTTGTTCTTCACAGGTTCAGGTTTCTGTCACACCATCATTCACCAGGCTCCAAATACAGGAGCCATGTTCAAAGGCAGCATACAGAATGATGACTGCCTATTGCTTGTTTGTTTCAGTCCTTTTCGTCTGCTCACTCACATACATACCAGGAATATCTGAGCTCTGCCCATGCTGAGACATTGCTATTTTTCCTGAGACAGCCAGGGAGGAGTGAGAACACACCAGAAATATTTGTCCTGTCTGTCTGAGTCTCACTGAGGATTTACTGTTTAAGATTCATCTGTCCTATGCTTCCATCCCAAGCTCTCTTCAATGAACCGAACGTCCCTGCTCACAATAAACTTCTTGGTAGATGGGTTATATAACCTGTATGCCTTGGATTCCTCACCGTATCCAATGAAAATACATTTCTCCCCCTTGCTGTCCAACTTCCTCCTTAGCTGATCCAGAATGTGTGCATAAGCCACACATCCAAAAACCTTCATGTGTGTGACACTTTGCTTTGTGCCACTCCATGCCTCTTCTGGCACTTTGTTCATAACTGCTTTTGTAGGACACCTGTTCAAAATATACGCTGCACAATGTACAGCTTCAGCCCAATAATCATTAGGCAAATGCTTTGCCTTAAGCATACTCCTCGCCATGTCCATTATGGTTCGGTTTTTCCTTTCGGCCACTCCATTTTGCTGCGGTGTATATCTAGTTGTAAACTGCTTATGTATTCCATTTTCTCTACAAAACCGTAGAAAATCTTTAGATATATACTCACCTCCTCTATCAGTTCTTAAGACCTTGATATGCAGCCCACTCTGATTCTCAACAAGTGCTTTGAAATTGCGGAATTTTTCAAACACTTCACTTTTCTTTTTCAAAAAGTAAACCCAAGTTTTTCTTGTAAAATCATCTATAAATGTTAAGACATAGTGGCTGCTTGCAAGTGATGGAGTTTGCATCGGTCCACACACATCCGAGTGGACAATCTCTAAGGGTGCTTTCGCCCTTATGCTTTTCCCGGAAGGAAAACTTTCTCTGTGTTGTTTCCCAAGAATACAACCTTCACAAAGGCTGTCCGGTTTCTTTATCAATGGTAAACCACTTACCATTCCTTTTCTGTTCAACAAATTAAGACCTCCAAAGTTGAGATGTCCAAATCTCAAGTGCCATAACCAATTATCATCTTTTGGTTCGCTTTGGTAAGTCTCCTGTGCAACTGCTGCTTTCTCTTCACTATTCTTCAAGTCTGCTCTCATTCTGAGAGGGAACATCATGTTCCTTGTCATCTTCACTTCAGCAATACACTGTTTGCTGGGTGGTTTATCCATGATGGTACAAACATCATTATCAAAGAAAACATTATACCCCTTATGGACAAGCTGTCCAACACTTAAGAGGTTACATTTCATTCCTGGAACATAATAAACATCTGCTATGGTTTTCCTTGCACCTAATCTTGTTAAAACATTTACATCTCCTTTTCCCATAACAAAAACTTTGCTATCAGTTCCTAGTGTGACTTGTGACTGCACACTTTCATCTAACATGGAAAACATGGCTATGTTTCCTGTCATATGGTTACTACAACCGGAGTCTAGAAACCATAAATCTTCAGATTTTTCTTCAGCCATATTACAAGCTAAAAACAAATTACTTTGGCTGCTATTTTCTTTTGTGAAATTTGCACTAGTTTCACTTCTCATATCATTCTGCTTCTTCTTTCTACATTCATTAGCATAATGACCATATTTTTTACAATTGTAACATTGGACATTGGACTTATCATACCTTTGTCCTTGTGCATTCTGTTGACCATTCTGTTGGCTGCTGCCTTGGCCTTGATGCTGATTTGGATTGCTGCCCCTTCCTTGAGCATTTGCTGGACTGTTCCTTCCACCTCTGTTCTGGCTTCTGCCTTTTCCTCTTCCTTTGCCTTGCCCTCTTCCTCTTCCAAAAGACATCTGGGACTTAAAAGCATGTTCAAGAGATGAGTTCTCACTCCTACCCAATCTCTGTTCATGGGTAATCAGTGATGCATGTAGTTCATCCACTGAAAACTTTGTGAGATCTCTTGTCTCTTCTATGGTGGTGACAATCACATCGAATCTTGAGGGTAAACTTCTCAAGAGTTTCTCCACAATCCTCTTGTCCTCAAGAGTCTCTCCATGAGATCTGATTTGAGTGACCATTCCAATCACATGAGTGAAGAATGAGTCAATATTGTCTGACTCCTTCATAGAGAGAGTCTCAAAATCTCTCCTCAGCAACTGAAGTTTTGTTGTCTTCACTCTCTCCATACCCTGATAGGCTGTCTTGAGAGTTTCCCATGCTTCACTGGATTTCTTGGCTGCTGCTATCCTTGGAAACACACTCTCATGCACTGCTTGATACAAAAAGAAAAGAGCCTTGGCATCTCTCTTCCTATTGTTCTTCAACTGTTCTCTTCCTGCTTGATTTAACATTAAAAACTCTGCTTCATCTGCTGGCTCTTCAAAGCCATCCTCAACTAATTCCCATAACTCTTGGGAGACAAATAAAGCCCTCATAGTTATTGACCAGTAATCATAATTCTTTCCATTGAATTGTGGGAGATGGACACTTCCCAAACTCATACCTGTGCTAGAACCAGCCATTCTGCACTTCTAACTATGTTTTAAAACACTTGACTGTGTATTAAAATAGCTCACTGTATTGCAACAGTAACACAACAAATTTTATAGAGAAATACCTTTGGATTCCTTTGGCTGAGTCTTCACACTGCTGGAGAAGCTGCTGCAACTAAGAACCCCTTTCCTTCAGCTTATTTGAACTTCAAATAGCCTGGATTAGCTCTGATACCATGTTGGAATTTTCAGAATTCCAAAACAATAAAAAACTGCCTCTTTAACACAGAGAAACTAATTAAAAATTTCACTCACAGACAGAGTTTTCAACTCAGAAAAAAAAATTTCTATTCATAAAAAAAAACTGCTGTTACAGATTCTTCCTCAAAGAGGGATTTACAATTGTGACTGCTGCTGTCACAGTGCACAAATTAAAAACTCTGTTTCACTAAAAACATTCACTGCTGGAATACTCTGTTTTTAAAACAAACATACACTCTGCTGTGTATTTTTAAAAATTATGCTCTCTGTCTCTTAGAAATGCACTGCTGTGCATAAAACTCTGCTCTCTGTTTTAAAATACGCTGCTGTGTATTAAAACATTACATTACACAGAATGACTCTGTCTCTACATACTACAAAACAGAAATATCTTCAGCCATAAATTACTTCAACCACTAAGTTCACCGCTTGGAAAAACATTAATGGTTCATTACTCCTGTCAGCACCGCTTACAATTCACATTGATGACATTGCTGATCTTTTTTTTCTTTCCCGCACTGCTGTTCTTTTCCCTTTTATATTTACACTGCTGTGTAATACAAAATCCACTTCACGGCTGTTCTTTTATATAAAAAAATTTGCTGTGTATTATAAATAATACAACAGCTCTTTGCCTCACGAGCCTTTTAATACATATATGTCTCATATATATTAAAAACAAAACAAACAATTGTTAAAAATGCCGTGACAAAAGAAACATTTAATCCTGCGATCATTATATATCATATACCATATAATATATGGTAGTATAACATATGTGGGCCAGCTGATGACGTAGGCAATTCCGGGGGGGTAAGCTCCTCCCTCTGCCTTGCTTGATAGACCCCCGCGGACAGGCTTTGATGTGGGCCCGGCTGCATATAACATCAGTCGTTCCGATGGGGTGTCTTGCTCTGCCGACTCTCACTCATCGACCCCATCGGAATTCACTTCCGCCTGCACTGTCCGCTGCCTTTTGTGGGCAGTTGGTAATTATTTCCAACATAATTGTCGGAATGAAAATCCTTTGTCAGAAACTGGAAGGTATTTTTTAAGATCTGACAAAAGATGTAATGGAGAAGGGAGCTAACAATTGTCCGGGGAGGTTTGGAATAAGAACTAATTCTAGAAACGACACTGGGGTTCAGTAAGTAGAGAAACGCATGCCCAACACAGGTGTGGAAGAGAATAAATAAGATGAAGAAAAAGGCCCCTTGAGGGTTCCTTGGAGCAGGGAAATACGCCGGGAGGTTCCGAAATTTTCCGAGTTTAGGCACTCAAAAATATTTATGCCAGTTAGGAAGAATTCCTAAGCTGGAGATTCTTTTGATTAAAAAAACCAAAAGCATAAGTTAGAAAATTATTTTAAATCTAACTTGTAACTGGGAACTGTGGTAGAGTTCTGACGGAAGAAGAAATTTTGTTTCTCTTCTAACATCTTCTGTTATGGATTCAAGGATTTGGACAACATCCTCCAGGAACTGAGCCGAACCCTCTCACTCATAAATCGTTATGGTGCTTACGACGAAAAATAGATTTTCTGTGGATTTTAACTTTTTCTTGAATAGGAGAATATTGTTATCGGAAGCAATCCTAACTTCACCTTCTCTAGGGCACAGATCAGCTGCATATTTCAAATACAAGTTAGGAGAAGCTAAATTAATAGAGGTGGAACCCCTGGAACTGGTTCCAACCTGATAGAACGGTACTGGACGTTCCAAAGGGATAGCTTAGAGGTAGACAGATTTTGGATCCTGAAATCCTTGACGAAAGAGGTGAAAAAAATCAGAGCTTGGTTAGAAACCATTGGTTTCTCCAATCATAGTGTTTTTCTTCTTCCAATGAAAAAATAGAAAAAAAAATTAGTGCCGAGACTACATGAAGTTGATAGAAAATGGATGGAAAAAGGTACGTTTCAGATGAAGGAGAGTCCACTGGGCAAAGCTTATTTCCTAGACTATCCAACCATAAATGCTAGAAACAGAAAGTAAATATCCATCGTAAAATTAAAGTAAGTATATTATCTAGCAATGAACATATATTGCTATTTCCCTGCCAGTTTATAGTTATTTTTGGAAAAATAAGTTAAAAAGACATTCAAGGAATTACATTGAAGGACAGGGGAACAGGTTTTTAATTGCGGAAGTTTTTTCTCTGTTTTCCATGCCCTTTCAATCGGTATGTATATATCTAAAACTATTAGATATATTAAGATTTTGGGAAATATTTTTAGTTTGTAAATTAAAATTAGTGTTTTTTTTTTATCAAATTTTAAAAATAATGAAGTAGTTTTCTAATAATTATACTTATTCAATCAGAGTCTAGAAATAAATTTATAACTTTCAAAAATTATTATTTTTTCTAGCTTTTGCACTTTTCAGTTTTTTAACGATTATATGTATTCTCTAATTCGAGTTATTACTTTTCTTACTCGTACCTTCAAGGAGAGAGCGAGAAAGCAATTTTTGTTATCAATTAAAAAATATATATATAGAATTAATCTAGTAAATCTTCATTTTTGTGATTTGATGCTCTAATTTTTGTGTCCAAGTCAAATTGAAATTGTAAATTTCATTCTTTCTTCAAAATTAATTTTTGACTAAAATTCTTGTCTTTCAATGGAGAAAAACTAGAAAATCTTCACTCAAGAAAAGTTGTCTAGTTTGTTGAGGACATCAAATGTCAAATAGGAAAACTTTTCTAGATTTCTGATCTTGAATCTCTTTTAGCTTCTCGAAAATAATGGACTTCCCCTATTGATATACTCTCACTAGTACTTTCATAATCTTGTCAATGCAGATTTACCTACTCTTTTTATGGCCAAAATAGGATTTTGGTACCATACAAAGACAAGTGCAGAGCCTTCATTCATTATTCCATGTATATTGGCATTATTGTGTCATTCTTTACTCCACGTATATTGGCATTATTGAATGGCTATTAATTCACAACAATGGAGTCCCAATATATGCTAGAATATAGACTTCCCCAAGGTTAATTTAGAAGACATGGTCCTAAGGGATCTGTATGAAGACATGTGGAACAATTGTGAATAACTTGGCCTTCTACTCGTGAGCATTAAAAACATGAAATTTTTTACAAAGATGTTGTATCATGGGAACAAGTTCAAGATGAATTCAAGAAACAAGAACAAATCTCGTCTATTCAAAAGAAGAAGTAGAGGGAAATATAAAGGAGATGACACTTAGAAGTTGGGAAGCGAAGCTTTTGGGACCAAGAAAAAGCAAGGAATCGATGACAACAAAAGACTAGTGTCAAAAGCTAAAATTTTAAGTCAAGAGGTTGAAGTTCATATGCCAAGGGAAAGAGTCTATGGCAACACAGGCAACAAAAACATAGAGGAGGTCAAAACATAATGAAGTAGCACTAAAAGAGAAAGTTGAAGAAGATGAAGCATCCAAGAGGAAAGCATAATAGGCTAAAGTTGCATTAGCAAGAAAGTAGAGGGAGGAATAGGAAGCTATGGATAGAGCAATTGCTGAAAATAAAATGGCTCAAATGAAAACAGTCACTTGAAGAGGTTCTAATATGAAGACAAAGTAAAACGAGGATACAAATAAATTAGAAAAGGAAGAAAGCACTGACCAAACCCAAGTTGAAGCTCAAAATCAATATGGTTTAGAGCATACTAAAACTCAAGTCTAACCTGAAGTCACACAAACTGAAACTATGGACATTAAAATGAGATAAATCAAACAAATCAACAACAATTAGATGGGTAGGACTTTGTTATTTTGTAACAGTGGAACCAAAAAAAGGCACTGGCGAAAACCAAGTTAATGTTCAAATTCAATATGGCTTGGATCATACTAAAACTCAAATTCAATGTGAAGTCAGACAAAATGAATCTACATAGATTAATAATGACATACATCCAATAAATCAATAGCAATGGGATGTGAAGGATTTGCTTTGTCCTAAACAGTCCAAAGACATGAGTAATCAAGATAATGAAAATGCATGAATTGTTATGAAGGAATCAGTCGAAGCAAATTAGACAATTTTCTACGTGGGAGATGATCCTATATGTCACAATTTTCTAACATGGGAGATGACCCTATATGTCACGCCATTGATGAAGTTGATAATTAGAATTGTTTGCATATAATAAAAGAAAGATAAAGATTGTTAAGCAAAGTCAAGGAAAAAGAGAACTATATAACACAATTTGTACAAATGAAATCTATTTTAAATATAAATAAAACCAAATGGTTAGTTCTTTCTTTAATCAATTAGCAATTGCACATGCTACTCTAAAAAAAGCTTTAGATAAAGAAAATGATATCAAACAATATAAGGATAAGATTGCATTTGTAGAAAGTCAAGTGCAATATTTGTCGAGTCTAATTCAGAACTTCTAAACTAGGACATACTCTTGTATGAATTTAGTGTTCCTAAACTTTTAAGCATGCTACAATATGTAAAAAGTGTTAAATTAGATGTTTTGCCACTCCGAAGTAAAGTCTTAAATTTTGGACATAGACTTGAAATAAAATATGTATTACTTGACTTTACAAATACTTCAAACTAGCATATACTGGGATTTCTGGCTCAAATCCAAGTTCTCTACATACATATATTTATAATGTCAAGTATTCACTCTTAGAATATGTACATGGGCTTTAAATAAAATCACTCTTCACTTGATTTTATAAATACTTCAAACTAGCATATACTAAATCCAAGTTCTCTACACAGAGATATCCATAATGTCAAGTATTCTAGGAAAGCGATAAATAAATGTAGGGAAATCTAAATCCATGGGAAACATTATAAACTCAGTTATTTAATGAAATTGTCACTTTGTTTTTAATTCAACTAAGATGACTATAAATAACTCACACCAAAATCTATT
Source organism: Pinus albicaulis (assembly GCA_034641835.2). Lineage (NCBI taxonomy): Eukaryota > Viridiplantae > Streptophyta > Pinopsida > Pinales > Pinaceae > Pinus > Pinus albicaulis. The sequence continues at coordinate 771,011,109 of CM076581.1, read as the reverse complement.
AAGCCAATAATACTTTTTACTTATAAATGTATGTTCAATCTAATATGAAAATGCTTGGTACAATCTCGGAATGCTTTATACATCTAATATCTAATTTATATTTAAAACTTAAAAGGATTTAAGGACTTAGAAACTAATAACTAGTAGAACTAGCTACTAGTAACTCGTTCTAAAAAACTAGTATGATATTTTTATTAAATGTCTATTATTTAACGAATCACACCTCTTTATATTTATCAAAAATTTTAATTTAGAAAAATAATTTGACACCTATATATATTATAGAAGGTGATATATTTCACCAAAACAAGACTAAGTAAAGTGTTTTTTTTTTTTTAAAGATAAAGAACTTGAGACTACTTTCCTAACTAAAATAAAAATTCACTAATTGATCAAACTCTATCATAATGACATTAGAAGCTTCATGAAAATAGAAATTACAGTCACAAAATAAGATATGTAATAATAACTCTATAAACTAGCTATCAAGCCTAGCTTTACACCAATAAGTGAGCTAGTTTGCAAGATGATGAAGACCTAAATATATAGAGACATAAATCAGACATATAAACATGTATATTAACAAGAAATCACAAATATTCACCTGTCAAATGTACAACAAACACACAATGTACTAACTTGAGTTATGAGGGGGGCTCCATGCTGAAGCAAGTCCACAAGATGAAAATCGATGACTAAAACTCAATCCCCACTTCATTTCTTGACATAATCACCAAATATAGGTCCAAAACTTGATTTAAATCACAATAGAAAAAAATTACATGCTTTAGCAAGTCTAGTTTTCTTGCTTTTATAAGAAAGTTCTTAACAAAACACACACTAATCTTGCTTATAATTAAATGTTGCCTATTATATAACTTATATTTAATATAAGTATCCCTTCAAATCACTAAAATTGTGGATTCAACTTGAAAAATGAAGATATGGGTGTTTTATAGCCTGTTGTTCCGTGTTTTAGCATCCTGACTGACTACATAGATTGGGTGTTTTGAGATAGCTTTTGATCGGTTGAATATGAGTTTTACAACCTTGGGATGCTTGGGATAAAAACCCACATTTCCATTTCCATCGAGCTTGCGTGGAAACATAACAATGAAGGATCAATTGTGAATTCTCCTAAAATATGCAATTTTCATTTTACAATGCATTTATTTTCAAGAAATTCCAAAAATTAAAATTAATAAAAATACCTCTAGGAAGTGTTATTATGGCCAAAGTTTGGGGCGAATATTGTCATAAATGAATAACATACATTTTTAAAGAATAATAAAAGAAAAAACCATAGGAATTCCCTTAGTCAAAATGAGGACTGACATCCCCCCAAGCTTATGATAAAGTATGTTCTCATACTGCTCACTCTAAAAAATAGTTTCAAACTTTCTTAGCTGCTTTTAGAGGAAAAATTACATTGTCTTTAGGTGCCTAGGATGTTTACCCTTATTTTGGCTTCTTCATGAGTAGTTTAATCTTTAAATTTTGTTCTCTATTTTCAAAATTTTCTTCTTGTCATGCCATTTACAAGCTTGGATTGAGATTAGATTATTCTTTGCTTGCAACCTTTTGTTCTCTTCCTTCATAGTTTAATTTTCTTTCATGAGTGTAAAATTGCATAAATTGTTTCAATAAGTTATTTTGTGACTTGAGGTATTTCTTCAAAACTTGCATCTCCTGTAAGGTTTTCGTTAACTTTTTAATCCTCTTTCTTTTCCTTGCAATTCATTGTTTGTCTGGGGATACGACCTCCTTAGGTGAAGGTGCACTAGGGGCCTCTACATGTCTTGAAGATTGATTCTTAATTAGTTCCCTTATCTCCTCTTCAACAGTTGTATACTCCTCTTATTCACTCACATAACTATAATACTCCGATAGTTTTTCTTTTCCTTTGGTGCTATGCTACTCCTTTTCCTAAGTTTCAAGTGACTCAATGGAATCATATAAAGCTTGCTGATAACTATTTATGCTATTGTCAACTTCCACTTGAATAATTGGTGGGATTTGAATTCTTTGCTTTCCAGCCTTCTTGATAGGTATGGCTATTTATTCTTCTTGGTTAAGATACTTTATCGTGGATCTAGTTATTGTTTTTGGAACTAATTTCTTCTCTAATTGTTTTTGTGCATGTTTTTTCTGCCCTACTCTATCTTGTTGTACCTATTATGTCTAGTATTGTTGCCCTACAGTCTCTTCCATTGTCACAAAATGACTTCTCTTGAAGTATGATGCCCATATTTCATTCCTTTTAAGTGTTTCCCCTTCAACAACCATTTTTATAATCCCATGATGGTAAACAAATGTTTCACTATTTTGATTTCTTTGGGTTATTTTGGACATCTTAATTAAACTTCTCAAAAATTAATAGGGAAGATTTAGAGTGATTTCTCCTTTCAAGTGTTGCAAAATCATAATTTTATATAGATAAATTGAGTTGAACCTTCCATCGCAAGTGACATACCTTTGTATTATGAGTTTTATTTCATCCCAAGGATGGCGCAACCAAGTACTAGGCATTCCTCGTTTCCAATTTGGGTTGTTTATAGATCTGTTAATGAAATAAGTCCATGGCCAATCCTATATTTGTTGAGTTTTAAACCATTTTTCACCTCGTTTGGGTAGTCCTTTGACTTGACTCAACATATGTTCTAATAGATGAATAGTTAAATCTTCAACTTGGGCACAATTTCCATCAAATATTAGTGCAAAATATTTTGAAACATTTTTGTTATATCCTTGCAAATTTAAAAGGAAATCTATAAAATCCTTCTCCTTCAGGATGTGCATTCATTTACAAGTAAAAACATGGAGAGAGCCATACCTCATCACTATCGCAATATATTCTTATAACTTGTGTAATACCAAACATAAGTACTATGGATACATCAATAATAGAATCCATATATAGACCAATGCATGTACACATCAAATACCAAGGAAATGAACCTTTCATTAATGAATGTAAAAACCAACCCAGAATGGGACTTCCACATTCCACTCAACCATAGACATGGATGAGCCAAATCTCACTTCATCCAACCACCCCCATGCCATATTCCAAGCATCAATGTGGGACTTTATCAAACACATAAATTAGCACCAAACTAGGGCTCAAGAGACTACACCATCTCAACCCCAAACCAGTGATTCCACCTCACGGTCAGACATAACTACCCATCACGGATTGGTCTCTATCCAAGTTTCTCCAGGGCTCTAGAGTGTTTATTCCAACCAGGGCTTCCAAGACTAGTAACTCAACCCCAATTATTACAGGGCTTGTAGAGTGCTTGTCCAACCATGGCTTCCAGGACTAGTAACTCAACCCCAGTTGTTTCTGAGCTCGAGAGCGTTTGTCCAACCAAGGCTCCAGGACTAGTAACTCCGCCCACCTGAGGCTCCAGAGCGTTTTTCCAACCAAGGCTCCAAGACTAGTAACTCAACCCAACAATTTTCCGTCAGGGTCTAGAGCGTTTTTCCAACCAAGACTTTTAGGACTAGTAACTCTACCCACAATTGTCCATCAGGCTCTAGAGCATTTGTCTAACCATGGCTCCAAGAACTAATAACTCGACCCACAACTAAAGGAATCATGAGAACCAACTAGAAAACAATCAATGCAAATAAACCCACAACACCATTGCTATCCAAGAAATGCAAGGCTGGGAAAATCCACATGCATACACCATGCATGTCAAAGCTAGTCAGGAAAACATACATGCAACTCAGTACCGGCACTGAGAACATGCTGTAGATGTTGATCCCGATGTCCTCTTTCACTTTCTTGCTCTTCTTTTGATTTCTTGATCCAAATCTCCACAAATTCCACACTCTCCAAGAGTGCTCTAAGAATACTTCAAGTGTCCAAGAGTATGAGAGAGAGATAGAGAATAATGCGAGCTTCAAAACTAAACTCATAAAATCTTACCAATTGATCCTCAGAAACCTTTTTATTAATGAGGCCTCTATTTTCTTCATTTTCCATTATTTTCCATCATTTCCTCCTCACATGCAACCTGTGAACTTTCACCTTTCGTTTCTCCTAATTTCAATTATTTTCACAAATAAAATGTCAATCAATGCCTCATGCCTTTTCCCAATACTTTTCCTTTTCTTTTTCCAATTTCCTTTAGCCATAATAAACCGAATGAACATGCACTAGGATGTTTTTCCCAACATTCATCTTGGAATACATGTCCTATCCACCGTGGTTATATTTTTCCTTTATTATATTTTACATGGAATTTACACCAGGGTTGTTAAATTTGTAATGATGTTTAACAGTTGAGTTGGGATGAGAGGGGGGACACACCATTGGCATTAGGCACTGCACCTCCTTCACCAATCGTCTATACTCGACGTAGGACAACAATGTCAGGCTCAAGGTCAAACTACTATTAGAAAATTATATATTACAAAGCAATGGAACACATAAAATATGCGGAACATAAATACAGAAATAACATATAAAACAAGAGAGACACAGACATATGTGGTTCACCCAACTTGGGCTACTTCCACAGAAACAACCAGTCCCTCCTTTATTTATCTAGCAAAATGAAGAGACATAACCTACAACAGATCCACTGTAATATACTCTACTCTCTCACACAGTCCCCCTTGCTATTTCTCACTCAAAGTATACACACAATACACAGCCGCAATACAATACCATCATACCACAGAGGGGGTTTCCTTCTAGGGAAAAAAACTCTAAATTAAACATAAATTATACCGTCAGATCATTTGCCTAATGAACGGACAAGATTGACTATGAAATTATAATATTTTACAAGGAAATTTTACATATGTTTTTAGCTTCAGGGGCGCTGCCCCCGAAACCCCCCACTAGGGGGGGCTCATAAAATCGTCGTCGCCCCCCCTAGACCCCCCTAACGGTGATTAAACGATGGGCGACGTTGCTGCCTTGTTAAAGATAAGGATCCAACGCGACGATACATAAAGAAGATAATCAGGCTCCACACCCAACAACTACTAGACTCCACCTTATCAAGAGAATATTGTCAGGCTCCACCACATCTATATCCAGTAGACCTTTTATTTTCTCCCTATCATCAATATATTCCAAAAGAATCATAATTTGTAACTCTTTTAGCCTGTAACATAGTTACTGATGAAACTGGAACTATTACCTCAAAACGAGAACTCTAACCAAAAAACCATCAAAAAACCATGAAAAAACAACTCGAAAATGAAAAGTTGTATTCTGGAATAACCTCTCTTTTTTTGGGGGGTAAATTTTCAACATTTTTTAAAAATGCAAGCAAAAGCTAATTTTTTTGGGTGAAAAAAACACCTTGAAAATGAAACATTGTATTGTGGAATAACCTGGTTTTTGTTTTCAGAGTAAATTTTCGACATTTTTAAAAATAGAAGTAAAAGCCAATATTTTTTGTGTAAAAACTACCTCGAATACAAAAAGTGTTGAAACAAAAATTCTAGAATAGTAAAAAATTATATCAAAAAATTAAAAAAAAAAACATTTTAAAATAATTGCAAAAAACCGACTTCATTATATTTTTTTAAATTTTTTTTTTTTTTTTTAAATTCAAACATTAAAAAAAAAACCTAACATTTAAGAAACAAAAATAAAAATAACAAAATACATAACATTTTAAAGATTAAAATTTAAAAATATATTAAATATATATATATATATATATATATATATATATATATATATATATTAAATTTAAAAAAAAAAAACCAAGTTTAGAAAAGAATTTTTTATAAAATAAAATAAAAATGAAATATACACATTAAATTTAAAAATTTTAAAAAAAATGTTTATTGAACTAAAAACAAAAAAATTTAAATTTTAAAATAAAAAATTAAATTTTAATAAATTTAAAACTTAAAAAAAAAAAAACATTATTTAAATTAAAGTTAAAAAAAATTAAAATTAATTAAAAATATAACATGAAAAAATAAAATACAATAAAGATATTAAATTTAAAAAAAAAAAAATATATATATATATATATATATATATATATATATATATATATATATATATATATATAAGATTTTATTAAATTAAAAATAATAATAATATTAAGATAACAAATTAAATTTAAAAACAAAAATTTTAAATTTTAATAAATAAATGAATAAACAAATAAATTTTGAAAAAAAAAAAAAAAAACATTGTTAAAATGAAAATTTAAAAAGTTTAAAATTCAATTAAAAATGGAAAATGGAAATAAATAAATAAATATTAAATATTAAATTAAATTTTTTTTTTAAACAAATTAATTTATAAAAAAAAAAGTTTAATTAAAAAAAAACTTAATTTAAAATACATAAATTTAATTTAAATTTTAAATTTTAAATTTTATAAACAGAAAGAAAAAAAATAAATAAATAAATAAATACATAAAAATAAATTAAAAATAAATTAATTAATTAATTAAAAAATATTAAATTTAAATATATTTTAAAAAATTAAAAATTTATTGAATTTTATTAAATTAAATTAAAAAAACTTAATATAAAATTTAATAATAAATAAAAAATATTAAAAAATAAGAAAATAAAAATCAATTAAACTGAAAAGAAAAATACAAAATTCAATAAAAAAAAATATAAACCAAATTATAACAAAAAAAATTAAAAACAAAAAAAATTATTAGGAAATTGGCTTCTATGATCCAAATTGATTAAATTTAATAAATAAATAAAAATTCCAATTAGAAGGGGTGGCGCCACCCAGGTGGCGGCGGAGGCTGGTCGCTGGGCGAGTGGGGAGCTGCTTCAATTTTTTTTTTTTTTAATTTATTTATTTATTTTTAATTTCGTGTTTTTTTTTTAAACTTAATTTAATATTTTATTTAAATTTTTTAATTTGTATTTTTATTATTAAATTTAATATTTGTTTTTTATTTTATTTTATTTTTATTTTTTATTTTATTTTTAATTTCATAAATTTAATTGTTTTTGTTTATTTTTAATTCTATTTTTATATTTTAAATTTAATTTTAATAAGTTTTTTTGTTTTTTTTTTTAATTTATATGTTTAGATTAATTAGGTTTTAAAATTTAAAATTTAAAATTTATTTATTAAATTTATTAAATTTTAATTTTAATTAATTTTTTTTAGTCTTTTATTTTTTTTGTCTTTTTATTTTTATTTTTTTTTAATTTTTAATCATACTTTTTTATTTTAATTTTCTTTTTAAATTTTAAAATTTGTTTTTTTTTTTTAATTTAAAATTTGTATTTTTTTTTCTTTTTATTATTATTTTTTAAATTTAAATTTTTAAATTTATTTATTTATTTATTTATTAATTTTAATTATTTTTAAATTTTCTATTTGAAGTTTTTTTTTTTTAATTATATGGTTTTTTTTAATAACTTAGAAAAAAATGTTTTTGATGTTTTTTTTTTTTTAATCAATTTTTGTTTTTCTTTCTTTAAATTATGTGTTTTTTCCCTTTTTTTAATATAATTTTCGAATATTTTTGTTTTTTCATTTTATTTTAGTTTAAATTTTTTATTTTTTCAAGTTAATTTTTACAATTTTATTGGTTTTTGTATTTTTTTTATATATTTTTTTTAATCTGAGTTTTGTTTGTCATGTTTTTCTTATTTTATTTTATGTTTTATTACCAACATGAAAATCACCACTCTAAAAAAAATGGTTTCTGCTGCATCAATACGTTTCAAAATTAGCATGAAAATCACTAACATTTTAAACAAATATTCATACTTCATAAATAAAAATATTAAAATGTCAAAAACATGCACAAAAAAAAGGGTTATTCTGCATCACCACTTTTCAAAATCGGGTGCATTTTTTGCTACCTAAAAAAAGTAGGTACCATTTTAGTTACCTATTTCATCGCTAACCATGTTCTATTTTGAAAAATATTCCTACTGATGTCCATATTCAGAAGGTTCAGATCATTCCCAAGCAGTCAATAAAAGAGTTGTCACTGCAATGATCTTAATTAAAATATTTCTCTGATGTTACACAAATAAAAAGACTTGTTAAAATCAGAACATATCAAGATGAAAAGATGTTTAACCAGACTGGAATTCCTCATCCCTCCTATTCGAACAATCCCTACCACCTTTGTGGCGCCTTGTTTCATAATTTCATTTTGGAAATCCTCCATGGCTTCGCTCAGTCCAACTGGGCATGCAACCACTTCTAGAAAATCCCATTTCATGAATTTCAAAACATCTTCAATAATGCTCTCCAAATACTTGCCTTAGTCACTAAAACAAAAAACAAATGCAGTTGTGATAGAAATTACTGGAAATCATTTTAAATGAATCTGAGACACTGCAATGTAGTTATAATGTATGAATTCACCTTTCATTGGTTTTGAATGAAAGCCCACAAATGTTTGTAGCTTCTCAGAGGGCCACCTTCCATTTTTCAATCACTTCCATGGCTACTTTTCCTTTCATTTCATGTTCCCGGAAGGATTCGAAATAACTTCCCTTGTAAGCATAACAAAGGTCAAAGGGATCAACATCAGAAAACACAGGGATAATTTTGTGCTCATGAGATGAACTCAAAATCCAATGCAGCTCATCCAAGCACCAACGTGATTCCACATACTTCTCAGAAAAAATAAGAATATGGATGGAGGCATTGTAAATGGCTCCTTGGATTGCAGGGAAGAGGAAATCTCTCGTGCGAAGTTCCTCCTTGTCCAGAAAGGTGCACAACCCACACTTTGCGAGACAATGGTAGATTAGGCTCGCAAGGGTGAGCTTCACGTCAGTTTCCCCGTGGTTTATGAAAATGTGGTATGTTCTTGAATATGGTTATGCTACTTGCTCCATAATTACCTATTGCTTCATAATTCCTACCCTCTGATCTCATTGGATCAGATAGACACCGAAATAAACGATCCACTTGACATGTCACATCAATTGATGGATTTAGGCTATTGCAAATTTTCAAGTAGAGAAGTCATAGGATATGGCATCACCTACAAGTTAGAGTAATCAACAGATTTTCTAGAAGGCAAAGGCTATGGCGCCAGCTAAATTGTAAGTGAAGGCATTCTCTACGTTTAGTTATTTAGTTGGAATTTTCCAATACTTGAGATTGTGATATTTTGTTTTTTAAATATCTTTTAATATATAAATATAAATAAATTCAATATTTCAAAATAAAAATTAATTTAATTCACATTTAAAAATTGTAAAAATTAATTTAAACATTGAATTATGAAATTTAAATTTATAATTATAATAAATGTTTATGGCATTTCGAAAATTAAATTAAAATATTTCCATAACATAAAATAATTAGACTATAAAAACCTTTGAAAAGGTTTTTAAAAGTATCTGTACAACACGTGCCCTTCCAATACCACCTCCAACACTACCATCTTAAACATTCACACACACACAAGGTCTTCGATCACAAGTTTTATATATACCTTGTGAACTTCAAGGGACTCTTCACCTTCGACTAGGGTGTCTACACTCATTCTAGCACCAGAGAAATTGTCAAAAAAATCGCTTATGATCAAGATATTTTCTTCCAAAATTTTTCTTTTTTCCATTGTGAAGATGAGCTAGTTGAGCGTCTTGACGAGATCCAAAGGGGAGATCAGGAGCAATTGTTCTACTCCAAATTCTTTTTCCGTTGTCTAAGTCGCGATAGAAGATGTCATTAATATTGGATCTTTCGTGGCCTTCATGTGAACACAAGGTATTTGGCTACCCCTTGATCGCACCTCTTCTCATTCATGGAATGTGCTTCATTATTTATTTGTTTAATTTTTTTATGTGGTGATGTACGAAGAACTCTGAGATTCTGTGTTTCACTTGACAAAATAATGGTCGTGTGCATGTGCACTGGACACTTGTTATTGAACATTTTGACTTAATGCAATTTTAACTCATTCATGTGACTGATCAATTCCAAATCCCACACATTCTCCTCTCGATCTTTGTCTTCATCTCCATCCAAATCTTGAACCCCTCGCACCATTGTATTTAATTGTCCATATATTTTTCTTGATTATTGTTTTCCGCATTCCCCCACTCCTATCGGCGTTCCTTTGCACCTCTCAATGCAATTTCTAGTATTATTTTTGGTGCAGAGATGCATTTTAAAGGTTTTTTAAATTCTCTGAATAAATCTAGTATGTCAAATTTGTCTCAGTATTTTAGATGATTTTTCTATTTTTTCATGCTTATTTTTTGGGTTGAAATTTAAAATCTCAAATCACAATTTTATTGGCTCAAATGTGATCTGAAACTTTTTAAAAATTTGAAACTTAGGTAACAATCTATTGTTCAGAGTACAAATTCTTTTATATGCTGAAATCCAATGAAAATATACCCTAATCCATACCCCTAGACGTGATTTATTACACGACTTCTATTTAGGCTTTTGTTTATGGTAGAGAGCATAGACTCGAGTCTTTTTCTGGTGTTCCAAATGATATAGAGGATCAAATCCTCAAAACTAATCACAAAGCTAATCCCAAGTCAAAAAGGAAGAGGAAAATAGTGAAAAGACGGAGCTCCAAGTTAAAGATAACTTTGGACCATGACATCATTGGAACAGGTCGCATATTTTATGGGCCTGGTCTCGATTTAAATATTTTATAATAGGTAGGCCTCTGGTTGGAGTCTAAATCACTAAATTCGGGTCTCTTGGATCCCTATTATAGGTTCTTCAGTGTTCCATATTTTGGCCAAGAGGTGGTTAAGATTCATTTTGATGTGGTGTAGGAGGATACAAACAATATGAAAGAAAGTCTCATCACCAACTCGGACTTCTGAAATTTTAGCATTTGGAATTTTTTTGTAAGTAGTCCCATTGGTGTTTAGATTTTGGTTCGTGGGTTGTTTTAAAGGAATATTTAATTATTCCTCGAAATTCTGTGAACTAGACCTCTATTTTCAGCTCGTCTTGATAAATCTCGGAAGGAAAACATGTGTTTTTCTCCTTTTCGAGCAGTCATCCCCATAGTGTATGGACAATATTGAGTCCCATTAGTTGGAATGTGAATTCTTCAACATAAACTTGAAGGTATTTTTCAGATCTAAGAAATGTGTGATCGGGAAGGGAGCTAACATTTTGTCCAGGGGATTTGGAATAAGAACCAATTCTAGAAATGACATTGGGTTCAGTAACGAGAATTTTTTTCCTCATACGTGCTCAACACCAAGATGCGGAAGAGAGTAAATAAGGGGAGAAAAATCCCTATAGGGGATCCTTGGAGCAAGGAAATTCCCCAGAATGTTCTTAAATGCTAATTCTATCCATCAATGTGAAGGTTCTAGGATGTCACCCAAAAGGCTTATTCGCATTAAATTTGTATAAATTCACAGGTTTAATATTCTTTTGATACAAGAAACCATGGACGTAGCCTATGGGTTGAAATTTTTTCTAGAGCTAACTCGCTTGTAACTAGGATTTTATGTCTACTGATGTAATTGTGAACTCTGCTGAGATTCTAATGGGAAGAAAAATTTTTGATTCTATTATAAGTTTCTAACACATTTTGTTATGGATTCAAATTTGGACCAAGTTCATTTTCAAGGAAGTGGGCCAAACCATTCAGTTATAAATATTTATGATGTTTATGAGGAATAATAGGTTTTGTCGAAAGCTTTTGTTATCAACATTTTGGTAGAGTATATTTTTATCAGAGGGAAATTTTCTTAACTTTACCTATTTCTACGGCAGAGGTTTAGGGGTTGAATGCTAACCTGGACAAGGAAGCTACATATTTCTAATACAAGTTAGAAGAAGATAGATTAATAGTGCTAGAGCTCCTAGAACTAGTTCCAACCTAATATAACAATATAAGAGGTTATAAAAGGATAGGTAAGAGACTAGACATATTTTTGGACCTGTAGTCCTCGATGAAAAAAGTGGACCAAATCAGAGTTTGGGCGGAAGCCATTGGTTTCTCCAATCAAAGTGTTATTTTTCTTCCAATGAAAAAATAGAATGCCAAATTGTCCAGTCCGTTCAAAAATTTAATATCCGCTAGTTGGAGGAACACTACAGTAAGTCGATTCAAATTGAATACATAAGGTTTGATTGAGATCGGGGAGATTCAAGTTGCTTCTAATTCAACAAAATAATAAAAGTAAAAAATGAATTAAAGGAATTTCCCTTAGAATTTCTTTAAAGGGAAATGATTTTTCATTGCAGAAGGTTTTTGTCTATCTTCCATGTTCATCATGTCTTTTCAATTTTCAAGATTATATTACTTTTTTCAAATTTAGAAAAATATTTATACTGTAATTTTTTTTGGGTCAATTAAGATTCAGCCTTTCCCTCTTTCCAATTTCCCGAAAACTTTGAATCAATTTTTCAAAATCCAAATTTTTATAAATATTTCCTTTTGATTTTATTTTTTAATTATTTTATTCGTCTTTTAATCTAAGTGGGAGATCAAATTTTTAGTAAAATATATATATATCACAAATATACAAATTTGTGAACAAAATTCTCACCTTGTCTTTCCTTTACTTTTTTTTAATATGTAACTAAAAGATAGAAAACACACACACATATATGTGTGTGTTTTTTCTATCTTTTAGTTACATATTAAAAAAAAGTAAAGGAAAGAGAAGGTGAGAATTTTGTTCACAAATTTGTATATTTGTGATTTAATGTTATAATTTTTTTACAACAATCTATAATTGTAAATTTTATGTTTTTTCACTTTTTTTTTGAAAGTTAAGAATTTTAGTCAATGCTATTATCTTTTAAAAGAGCACTAGAAAAACTTCACTGTAAAAAGGTTGTCTAGTTTGTTGAGGATACCATATGCCAAATAGAAAATCTTTTCAAAATTTGTAATTTCTTTTCTTTTCAAAAATAATAGATTTTTTACCTTAATATTGTACTCGCACTAGTAATTTTAGAGCCTTCATCGATGCATAGTTAAGTTCTTATATGAAAAGATAGGATTTTGTGTAGAAATTAGTATACACTAAGCATGCATACATCCAGATTCCCCTGATCTCACAATATTTTATCTTTTTTCAAAATACAGAATCATTCCACTGTTAATCTTTTGCGGAAAATTAATTGCAAACACATTTGAAGCATAAATAAAAAAACAATCGCACATAACACAGTTTTTTAACGAGAAAGCCTAAAGCTGAAAACCCCAACTATCATATATTATGTATCATGGATATCATGTAACAATCTCATACAAAGCTTAGTACATCAAGCTCTCAGTACAATCAATCGTCACACACTAACATAGAAGAAATCTGCAAATCCATGCATCGATTTTTGCCCTCCTGCTAGCCTGCCTCCATTGCGTAATCCCTGCTGAAGAATAGCTCTAAATGAATTCGAATTACACTTGCCTTGACTACGCAATCCTCATTGGAAACTCCAATGTGTGTGTGGTGCAATCAATGCATCACTATAGTCACAACAGATAGTCCATCTTGCCCTTTCACCTATCTCTCCACTAGGTCTCCTCTATAACTGCCATGCATTGTAGTTAACTGTTGTATTGTTCAGTTGATTAATGAGTTATTATTTGTGAATTAATTAACTAATTAATTCACTCCACTCTCACTAGTGTATCATTCCGCTAGACTAGAATACAACTAGCTCAATCAAGTCTAACTGAGTTAAGTCTAACTCACTTTAACCGAGTTAAACCGAATACAACTCCATGAACTACTCTTCCAACTCGTCATAACTTTTTCCACTTAGTTCTTAACCGAGTCCTCCATGAACCACCAAACCCTAGGAACGTAACTCTTCAACCCACCGATTTACAACCGTGCACCGAAACTAAGTGCTCCAAGAGAATAAGTTGTTGTTTATTACCTGATTATTATTAAGAGCTAATAATAATTGACACTTCTATTTTTAGATCATCGATCTAAAAATAGACTTCGCCCAATATTCTAAAAAATAGAATTTCATCTATTTTCCACATTTGACCAACCATCTACAAATAACATCCTGCAACTCATAGAATATGCTCACCATGTCTAAAAATAGACATACACCTAAAAATAGCCTGCGGGCCCCACTTAGTGAAGGTGCTTACTTTTCACTAAGCTCGTCATCTTGTTGAATCTCAACACTCCCTTTGAACAAGATAGGAATTATCCTTCACCCCGATCCTACCTCTATGGTATTCGAATTTTCTCCTACGAGCGCCTTCGTCCGAATATCTGCATCCTGATATTCCGTAGGAATGTACTGAAGCAACATGATCTTCCGCTGCACACAATATCTGATATGATGATACCGGATATCAATATGTTTAGATCTACCATGAAACACAGGATTAATCGAGATTTTAATGCAACTCTTATTATCACAATGTATCATTGTAGGATCTAAATGTGAACCGAACAAACCGACTAGGATCTTCCTCATCCAGATAGCCTCACATGCAGCTTGAATTGGTACCATGTATTCTACTTCGTCGAGCTAAGCTGAATCGAGTGCCACGGATCTTTGTTTCCTACCTGCATCAAGAAACTCGTCAGATCCAATACCGAAAATACCGTGATGTTTTCTGTCTGTTGGGCTGCCTGCCCAATCTACATTCATGAAGCCATGCAACTTCACCTCATTTGTCTATCTGTACCATAAGCCATACTTAGATGTGCCCTTGAGATACCTTAAGACATGCTTGCCTACCTTCCAAAAGAGCTTGGTAGGCTTAACCATCGCTTGTGAAATCTAGTTCACCGCATAACATATGTTCGGTCTTGTATTAACTAAATACATTAGTGAACCCACCAACTATCGATAAATAGTGGAATCCACTACCTCTGCCGATGTAGCATCCTCTTTCCTCCAATTTCCTGGAAGAGGAGTATCAATAAGCTTGTAGCCTTACATGTGAAAATTCTCAAGTATCTCCCAAGCATACTTTCCTTGAGACACAAACAATTCACCTTCCCGCTCCCATATTTTCAATCCAAGGAAATAATGAAGGAGGCCCAAATCCTTCATTTCAAACTCCTTTGCAAGATCTACCTTGCATGAGTATATCAACTACTCATCACCTGTTAGTATTAAATCATCAACATAAAGAAAAGTTATTAAAATATTACCCTCCACCACAATCTGGTATAGGTTTGCATCCGCCTCACTCTTGGTGATGCCAAGTCCAGTGAAATAGCTATCGATCCAAGTGTACCAAGCATGTGGTGCTTGTTTCAGCTCATACAATGCTCTTTTGAGCCTGCACACATGCGATTTGCTGCTGAAGATCTCAAATCCTTCAGGCTACTTAATGTACACCTCTTCCTCAATGATCCCATTAAGGAATGCAGTCTTCACATCCATCTGATGAATGTGCCAACCCATCTACGCTGAGAGAGCAAGGATGGTCCTTATGGAAGAATACAGTGCGACAGGTGCAAAGGTTTCTTCATAATCAACTTCTCGATCTCAGAGAAGCCCCGGCAACAAATCTTGCCTTATACTTCTCGACGCTCCCATCAAGAAGCAGCTTTACCTCGTAGATCCATCTTGATCCCACAACCGATTTTCCACCGGCCTTGGAACAATCTCCCAAGCACTATTTCTGACAATGGAGTCATACTCCTCCACCATGGCATCTACCCATGTGGGATCCTGCACTGTTTCTTCAAAAGAATATGGCTCTGTCACGATACACTTGCTCATAAGAGCCATGTATCTAGTAAATCAATCAAGTTACTGTCTTTGTCTGCACTGTGATGTAGGGACTCCTAGATTCTGTGTCGCATCAAGCTTCAGTCTCTCAGCTTCTGTGGTACACTTTCTGCCTTGTCTGATGTTTGGTTCTACATGAGTGGACTCCTCCACTCCATGAATCTCCTCCTATGGTTGATCCACATCCATAGGCTCATCTTTGGGAAAAAGAAGTTCCTCCTCTGCATGCAAGTGTAGCTCCCTCTCAAGTGACAACTTCATGGCTTTCACCTCATTGAATTTTATATCCTGTCGCACCACAGTCATCCGACTATTTGGAAAATACACACGATAATTATGGGGTGTTTATGTGTACCCCACAAATATCCCAACTTCTGCAGTCGGCTTCAGCTTCTTCCTGGCGTCCTTTGTCACATGAATGTAAATAGATGAGCCAAAAATCTTCAAATGATAAATAGAAGGCTTCTTACCAGTAAAAGCTTCTTTAGGTGTACTCATGCCAAGTACTCTATGAGGACAACGGTTTTGCACATAAACTGAAGTGTTGCATGCTTCCGCCCACAAGTGCATCGGTAGGCCCTAGTCATGCAGCATCACTCATGCAGCACCCACGATCGCTCTATTCTTCCTCTCAGCGACCCCATTCTGTTGTGGGTTATGAGGCGCTATGAGTTCACTTCGAATTACTTTTTTGCTGCAGAAGTCTTTGAATTCGCCCGAGATGTATTCACCACCATTATTGCTTCATAGAGCTTTCACTTGCTTCCGCGATTCCTTCTCCACCAACGCTTTGAACTCACAAACCTTTGAGAACGTTTCGCTCGTCTTCTACATGAAGAAGATCCAGCATCTACGATAATATTCATAAACAAATATAACATAATACCTGTGTTTTGTTGTTGAAGCAACCGAGAAAGGTCCACACACGTCTGTGTGAATTCTCTCCAGGATCACCGAAGCACGGTTATCCTTCTCATGAAAGGTGGTCTTCACAAACTTACCCATAGTACATACCTTGCACTGATCTGACTGCACAAGAGTACCCTTGGGAAGTCTAGTAGAAATCTGCTGCAAAATCTTCAAAGCACCATGGTGAAGATGGCCCAATCTCCTCTGCCATAATTTGCCCTCATCCCGGCTCACCACTTCTTCTGCTTTGCCCACCATTGCAGCGTAGCCATATACCTCTAGCTTGTAGAGATTCTTAACTCGAATCCCTATCTTCTTTGTTTGACCCGTTGTTTTATGTCGAAGGAAATCTTTTCCCTCACTAGAAACAACATCATAACCTTTGTCTTCCAACATTGCGACTGAGACCAAGTTCTTCTTCAGACCTAGAACATGCATAACATCCTTCAACAAGAATGGATTACTGGACTCCCTCTCAAATGGTCCCAATGCCGGTCACACTGTATCGACCATTGTCGCCCATCTCTATATGCATCTAGAGGTCCTTCTCCTCCAAGCCACTAAACAACTCCTTATCTCCCGTCATATGGAAAGACGCACCACTATCAAGATACCACACTGATCCCATATAGCTTGAAACCAAGCATGCGATCAAAGAGAAATCAAGTTCAAATTGCAAGGCTAAGGCCTCTCCAATAGGCTTTCTTGTTCTTCTTCTTCTATGGGTAGTTAGTGGTGAAATTCCCATGTTCGTGACAGTGAAAACACTTCACCTTGGACAAATCCAGCTTCTTGCCTTTAGCTTCAGATTTTGAAGGAAATATCTTACCCTTCCCTTTCCTTGCTTTGGCAGCCAAAGCGAAATTCTTTTTATCTTCATTCTTCGATGAAGAGCCATCTCTGGTACCTCGCTTTATCTCCTCTTGCACGAGATCCGACCAAAGTCGCTCCCATCCCGGCAGTTTCTCCCATCCATTGACAGAGTCTTCATATCTATGCCAACGCTTCAGAAGCCCAAGGAGAGCCAAGCTCACCAATTCTTCATCATCAACAGTAATCCCCACACTTCCTAGTTCATCCCTACAATGGACAAACTTTGTGAGATATTTTGGAATACTGTCGCCCTTCTCCATTTTTATTTTTCTGAGCTTATCTTTCAGCGCCAACTTCCTCTGGTCGCTGCTCCTTTGGAACAAATCTGTCAAAGCCCTCCACATTAAGAATGGAGTGGCTTTCCCGTGAAGGCTGGACACAATATGGTCCTTCACACCTTCCAACAGAATTCTTCTTGTCTTTGCTATCTTCTTTTTCCATGCGTCAAGTAATGCAGCATCGCTAAATCCTGGCTTAGGAACATCGCTATCAATGAACTCCTTCAGTCCATTATCCTCCAGCATTGCCTCCATCCTATCCTTCCAGACCATGTAACTCGAGCTCCCATCAAGGGAATACTCCAATCGCAACCCATTGAAAGACATTTCAATGTATACTCAACTTCTGCACCAAGAATTTTCTGCAGCAAATTCGAATTGTCCACCAGTACATACTCAACAATTATTCACAATTGTAGTCTTCAATAATTAACACTGCTTTGATACCATGTAGCAATTAGTATACGCTAAGAATGCATACATCCAGATTCCCCTGATCTCACAATATTTTATCTTCTTGCAAAATACAGAATCATTCCACTGTTAATATTTTGCGGAAAATTAATTGCAAACACATGGGAAGCATAAATAAATAAATAAATCGCACATAACATAGTTGTTTAACGCGAAATCCTGAAGCTAAAAACCCCAACTATCATATATTATGTATCATGGAGATCATGTAACAATCTCATACAAAGCTTAGTACCTCAAGCTCTCAGTACAATCAATCGTCACACACTAACATAGAAGAAATCTGCAAATCCATGCACCGATTTCTGCCCTCTTGCTAGCCTGCCTCCACTGTACAATCCCTGCTGAAGAATAGCTCTGAATGAATTCGAATTACACTTTCCTTTACTGCACAATCCTCATTGGAAACTCCAATGTGTGTGTGGTGCAATCAATGCATCACTATAGTCACAACAGATAGTCCATCTTTCCCTTTCACCTATCTCTCCACTGGGTCTCCACTGGAACTGCCATGCACTGTAGTTAACTATTGTATTGTTCAGTTGATTAATGCATTATTATTTGTGAATTAATTAACTAATTACTTCGCTCCACTCTCACTATTTTATCATTCAGTTAGAGTAGATAAAACTAGCTCAACTGAGTCTAACTCACTTTAACTGAGTTAAACTGAATACAACTCCATGAACTACTCTTCCAACTCTGTCATAACTTTTCCACTTCAGTTCTAACTGAGTCCTACATGCATGAACCACTAGTAAACCCTAGTAATTGCGTAATTCCTTCAGCCCATTGATTTGCCAAATTTGTGCATTGAAACTAAGTGCTCCAAGAGAATAAGTTGTTGTTTATTATCAAATTATTATTAAGAGCTAATAATATTCAACACTTCTATTTTTAGATCGACGATCTATAAATAGACTTCGCCCAATATTCTAAAAAAATATAATTTCATCTATTTTTCCAACTTGACCAACCATCCACAAATAGCATCCTGTAACTTCTGAAATATGATCACCATGTCTAAAAATAGACTTGCGCCAAAAATAGCTTGTGGGCCCACTTAGTGGAGGTGACTCTTTTCACTAAGCTCATCATCTTGTTGAACCTCAAAATTTTGGTCCCAAACAATAAGGAGTGAGAAAATTTCATTCTTTACTCCATATATATTCACATTATAGCTTTAACTATCGATAACTTACTTACATCTACTTTTAAAGTTAATTTTTATATTTAAAAGTGTATTAACTCTTTAATTTAGTTAAAAATATATATAAGGAAAAAAAACTATTTCTTTATAAATAAATAACCTGTTATTTTAATGAAAAATAACTTTGAGGTTGGTTTTGAGGCTTGGAGTGATCCCTTAGTTCATTCTGTTTCACTGGGATACCAATAGGCTTGGTAGGGGATGTTGATTTTGAGTACTCTTTCTTGGTTCATTACATTTGACTAAGAGACCATAGGGTCAGGGAGATGGACCCTTTTGACATCGAGATCATGATTCCTCCCTTGGGTTGTGGACCAAGAGACTATATAGTAAGAGATTTTGATATTAAAATGTGGATTCCTCCCTTAGTTCATTGAGCTTAACCGAGATACCATTGTTTATGGTCGGGGAGATGGACCCTGTATACTCTCTTAGGTCATTGGGTTTGACCAGAAGACCATTGCTATGGCAAAGAGTTTAGTCTTAATTACTCCCCTGAGTCATTATGTTTCACTGAGAGACCAGTACACTGGTCAAGGAGATTGATGTTGTGTTCTCTCTCTTAGGTCATTGATTTTGACTAAGAGACTAGTGCGATGGTAAGAGATATTGACTTCAATTACTCTCTTTGGTAATTGATATTGACTGAGAAATCATTTCATATTTTTGGAGAGTTTGGCCTCATAAACGATGTTTATTGATCCCATGGTCAGTTGGTTTTTTTCCTTGATGCTAATGGTTTTCACTTGTGGGATGAACTTGATGCTATGAACCTTTCCTTATGATGAGACTTGTACATTTGATCTCTCCCTTAGGTCATTTATCAAGAGGCTAGTGGATTGTTTGAGGAGATTTATCTTGAGAGAGAATTAAAAATAGCTCCCTAGCTAAGAGGGAGTATTGAAAAATTATAGCTCTGGTTGGTATTTTCAAAAGATAAATTTATTGATTCAAGCATGATCATGTATTTGTCAAAAGAAAATCGTAAAAGGCATTTTTCATGACCTTGAAAGTGAAAAGGAAATTTGAATTGATATTTATTGGTTTATTACCCTCACAAGTGCTGAAGTAAGCTCCTCCAAGATCAAGTTCGCTTACCCAAGAGACACACCTATTCGCATGGACGAATAACTATATATTGTGCATATTTTCTCTCCTTCAAGGAAAATTTTAAATCATCTTATTTGAGGCTAATACGAACTATCTAAGGCTACTAATCTTTGTGGAAAATATGCAAAGTGTGAGGAAGATTATATATGGAACATATGTGAAGACTGAGACAGATTACATGTGGAAACTATGTGGATTTGAGGTATATATCTTCTATGGTTAAGTGTGAATTTTTGGTATATATCTTTAGTGGAACAATGTAAGCCTGCGGCATTATATATTTTTGGAACTATGTGGACTTGTGGGTCATTGTATTTGTAAGATATGTGAGGGTATGTGGCACATATATTTGTGGATATGTGAAGTTTGTTAGAGGGTTGGCTTGACACTTGTGGGACGTCATCATTATGGTTGATTCTTGTCTATTTGTATTTTCAAAGATATGTTATTCTAAATGATGTACAAATCGAATTGAATTTGACATTATCTCATATGGGAAGGTTGTCTAGCTTTCCCTTTGGGGTTTTTCCCTATTCATTGAACAAAATTTTTGGTGTCTCTTGTCTTACTGCTTACTATGATCTCTATTGTTTCTCTATTGATAATTGTTCAAAATTTCAAGTATAACTGCTTAATGATTGGAATCTTTCAAAAGAAGCCAAATTATTGGAAGTAGTTATCAGTTTGAAAATTTCTCTAGTCTTGTATGTTACTTGAAAATTAACACTTAATAGACCCTCTACACACTCACATGAGTGGTGTATATGGAATGGCCAAGTTGGAGAAATTGTGTTTCTTAAAATAATCTACAATAACTACAAATTTATTGATGGCTTTGATGTTGTGATTTGGTCATGATCTCTCAATATTGTTGACGGTAAAATCAATTTAAATATAGATGCAATTGTATACATAGAATTTTTTCAATCTATATCTAAGTTGATTCTCTACTTCATTCTATGTCTAAGTTGATTCTCTAAACAATTTTGGGAAACTATAAACCAAATCACAATATCATGTATGCATTAGTAACTTTGTAGGTGTTGTAGATTATTTTCATCAAAGATGTCTTTCCAACTCTATCCATTCCATGCATACCAATCACATGAAGTTGTGGAGTTTCAGTGAACAAAGTAGTGTTCAAATGCAACATTAACGAAGTCACAAGTGGAAATCTAGTCCTACAATGTAGAATGAGCTCTCAAACATGGGCATCTCTATCTTCGAGATGGATTAAGGTGTAGTAAAAGGCCAAGTGAAACAATGCATATCTGTTATTCTTTTTGGTTTAGAGATGTGATTTAAAGGTTTTTAAATTCTATGAATAAATATAGAATGTCAAGTGTGGTTGATTAATTTAGGTGGGTTTTACACGTTTCAAGCTTATTTTTTACCTTGAAATTGAAAATGTGAAATTTTATCAAATAAAAATCATAATTTTATCCCCTTATATGTGATTTGAAAGTTTTTAAAATTTTTGAAGCTACCTATGATAACAATATGAATAAGAAATTGTTCGGAGAATAAATTATTTTATGTGTTTAATTCCAATGAAAATATGCTATAATCCATACCCCTATTTAGGGTTCTATTTGTGGCAAAGAGCCAAGACTTGGAGTCTATTTTTGGTGTTGCAAATGATAAAGAGTATCAAATCCCGGAAGCTAATCACACGTGAAACTTAGGGAAGAGGAAAAAAGTGAAAAAACGAAGCTCCAAGTTAAAGACAACATTGGGAAAGGACATTACGTTGGAACAAACCACAAATTTTATGGGCTTGGTCTTGATTTAAATATTTTAGAACAAGTAGGCCTTTTTTAGGAGTCTAAATCACCAAATTCAAGCATGTTGGAGCCTTATTCTAGGTTATGCTCCATGTTCCATATTTTGACCAAGGGTTAGGATTCATCTTTTAAAACTAGGAGGATCTTCCAATGTTGGAAAATAAGAATGTGAAATTTATTTACATTTTGGTTCATGCATGTATGGGTTGTTTCGAAGGACAACTTATTTATTCCTTGAAATTTTGTGAACTAGACCTCTAATTTCAGCCCTTGAGAATTATGGGGAGGAAAACATGTGTTTTTACTCTTCCTTTTTGGGTTTTCATCCCCATATTGTAGGGACCATGGACAAGATCAAGTCCCATTAGTCTGAGTGTGAACTATTTGCATGGAAGTGGAAGGTATATTTTAATCTAAGAAAGGTATAATGGGGAAGGGAGCTAAAAAAATTTTGGGGGATTTGGAATAAGAACCAATTTTAGAATGACACTAGGTTCAGTAAGGAGAAAATTATTCCCAAGACGTGCTCAACACAAAGATGTGGAAGAGATTAAATAAGGGGAGAAAAATCCTTAGAGGGTGATCCTTGGAGTAGGGAAATTCCCCATAATGTTCTTAAATGATAATTCTATCTATCAACTTGAGGGTGATAGGAAGTCACCCAAAAATTCTTTTGCTCATTAGATAAGTATAAATTCACTAGCTGAATATTATGTTGATACAATAAACCATGGACCTAGCCTATAGGTTGGAAATTGTTCTAGAGCAAGCTTATTTGTAACTAGGATTTTATGTCTAGTGATGTAATTGTCGCACTTTGGCGGGGTTCTAATGGGAGGTATAATTTTTGTTTCTTTTCTAAGTTTCTAACACCTTTTGTTTTTGTTTCATATTTGGCCCAAGTTAATCTTCAAGGAATTGGGCCAAAATATCTAAGTTATAAATAATTATGGTGTTTATGAGAAGGATAGGTTTTCTCGAAGGTTTTTTTATCAACATTTTGTTAAAGAGGAGAATATTGTTATCGGGGTAATCTTAACTTTACCCATTTCTAAGGAAGAGGTCTATGGGTTAAATGCTGACCTGGACAAGGGAGTTGCATATTTCAAATAAAACATAAGAAGAAGCTATATTAGTAGAGGTGGAGCTCCTAGAGTCGATTCCAACCTAATATGATAATAGAGGAGGCTCTAAAAATATAAGCAAGAGGTGAGATGGATTTTTGGTCTTGAATTACTTGATGACAGAGGTGAACCAAATTAGAGCTTGGCAGAAGCCATTGGTTTCTCCAATCAAAGTGTTATTTTTCTTCCAATGAAAAAATAGAATGCCAAACCATCCAGTCCCTTCGAAAATTTAATGTCAATTGGTCGAAGGAGGAAGTCTATAATAAGCTGACTAAAATTGAATGGATAGGCATGAATTGGGATCAAGGAGACTCAACACTAGGGAATTTTGAGGTCTAAAATCGGCCTCATAAGGAAAACAATAAAATAAGGCTATGAATTTTTAGATAAAAGAAAGGAAACTTTTTTTTCTATTATACTTTTTATTCATCTCTTTGTAGGTTCACTCAAAAGTCAAGAGTAGACATCTATTGGATGTAGAATTAAATTCCACATCCAATGAACACCCACTTTGCATACTTCTGAGTAAATCCACATCAAAAATATTTGATCCAAGTGGATCTACACACCAATGGCAAGCACAAAAGGCTCAAAATTCAAAGTGGCAGGAATGTGGAAAACTCAGTGTCAAGTTGAAGATCTCATCGTCCTGATCGCAACGGTGAGAACGGTTCATCAAACTGAAGTTGTATGCGAAATTTAGAGGCATACAAAGTTTATGGGTTCACTTGGTGATGTGGCAGCCTAAGGAAGTAAAAAAATTGCAGAAATCTGGCCACTAGATTTCGGCCAGATTTCGGGCAAATTTGTGGGACCATTAATTTGACTCCTTCGGTCAGTTTCCAGAAATTTTAAAAATCACATATTGTTTATAAGAACAAAAAAAAAGATAAAAAAATAGGGGTGGGCCATGACCCCCGCCCCTATCCCAACAAATGAGAAAATATAATATTATATTATTGAGTGGGCCAACGGCCATGACCCCGCCGCCCAACAACCAGAACAAATATATTAAATATGGGTGGGGCTGACGGTCATGACCCTGCCGCCCCAACCCATTCACTCTACAAATAGGAGCAGTAGATAAGGGGAGGACCACCCGATGCGGGTCCGGCTCCCACAATAAAATGAATGTTGGTTTTTTAAAACAATAAGCCACCATTTTCGGAGGGGGCGGGGTTTGACCGCCCGACATCCTCCCATCAAATCTGGATCCTTAACCATTGCACCAATGACACTCTTTGGAAAGTCCACCAAGATTTGTTTATATAAACTCAGCCTTCACTAATGCGCCCATGCATAACAGGAACGACACGAAGAATGAGGTAGAGGCGGAACCTTGAGCGCCTATTAGGAGGGGGCGGAACCATGAGCTGAGCTCATTTCCAGAGGGCCCAGAATCATCCGAAGTCAGAATCGGGAAAATTTTATATGGATTCTGCACCTCTCGGCGATAGGAATCCAACAGTGTTGTCTGTTTCTTCATCAAAGGTCTCCATTTTTCGGCTAGTTTGCAGATTGGAGGTATAAGGGTGTAATTTTACATTAATGCTTGTACTTTCATTTTATTTTCCACTTAATGAAAGAGGGCCTCCCCACTGATTGAGCAGGGCCCGGAGACATAGTCCCTCCTGGATGAACTTCATTATCATGTTCTTGTCTTCTTTGCAGGATTTTATGTGCTTCTCTCTTCTTTTTTCATGCCTTTTAAGTTTCACATTTAATATTTACATGATTATTTATTCCATATCGAAGCTGAAGATCTTGGATTAAGTGGTATCAAAGCCATGTTTTTGTAGATGTGAATTGCATGTTTGTATGCTAACCAGAAACATGTTATGAAGAGGCGAAAGGAAACTAAAGTATTTTTATCCCAAATCGGGACATGTGCATCGAAGAAGAAACATGGATGACGATATTAGAAATGAGGAGGAGCTAAACTTCTGCAAAAAATTCTACACAATGGCAGATTGAGTCGAAAAGTTGTTCTCAAGGCTTGAGAAACTAGGAAGTGCAGGGGAAAATGCTCTAGAAAGATAAGGTTCAGCGCATGGAGATGATGGAGGAGATCCACCTCCTTGTCCTTCCATGAGTGAAAGTTCTTCTTCCTCTTCTCACCATCATCATAGGAATTCAGCAAATGCATCTAAGAAACCTTTCTTTAAATTAGATGTCAAATTTGATCTTCCCATGTGTAATGGTGAAAGTAATGCAGATAATCTTAACAACTGGATTAGGGAGATTAAATTCTACTGTAGGATTTAGCAGATCAAGGAGGACGAGGAAAAGATCCAGTTGGATTCTCTTCAACTGAACGACACTGCTCTTGTTTGGTGGGAGAGGAAATTGCAAGTCATAAATAATTTGGGTAACCTTCTCTCCTCATGGTCAAATTTTATTGTTGCACTAAAAGATCAATTCTATCCCTTATAACCATATGTTTTAATATGGTTCCGCTCCCGGTGCTATTGGTACGGGACCACGTCCCACCACTGCGCGCCAATGAATTAACACCCGGATTCCGAGCAGCTGGTTATATGATGAGGGGGCTGGCCCTTAGGGGCAGGCCCCCTTTCGGGCCCCGCCCAAACTAACAAAAAATTTAAATAGCAATTTGCCACCATGTTTAAACAGGAACCATGCTATGACCCGACGGTTAAGCCGCTCGGTTGTTACCGGCCCGACCCCGGTTCAAACCTCGCCGAGTCCAACAAACTTTTAATACGCCATTCCATCTCCACTTTGGGGCCATGTGGCGGCCTCCGGGCTAGCCACGTGGCGCCCTTTCATTGGCTGCGTCCGGAATATTCTGCAGAATATTTTGTGGAATATTCCATGGAATATTCCCAGAATATTCTGTGGAATATTCTTTTTTTAATAAAAAATTTCATAAAGTAAATTTTGGCCCTTTTTAATTGAAATTGACGAATCTTTAAAGCTGAATATCTTTTGCATACGGCATCGGATTTGAGTGCCGTTCACGGCGTTGGGATCGTATCGCCGAGCTCTTTCCAGTCGATCTGTTTCGGAGCCATTCTGAGCAACTTCATTTTTGAGCATTTTTCTTCAAGAGACTTGATCTCCTGATCAATGAGTGAGAGGGTTTGGCCCAGTTCCTGGAGGATGTGGTCCAAATCTTTGAATCCATAACAGAAGATGTTAGAAGAGAAACACAATTTCTTCTTCCGTTAGAACTCTACCACAGTTCCTAGTTACATCGGTAGACATAAAATCCTAGTTAATTAACGAGTTAGTTTTAAAACAATTTTCAACTTATGCTTTTGGTTTTTTTAATCAAAAGAATCTTCAGCTTGGGAATTCTTCCTAACTAGCATAAATATTTTTGGGTGGTCCCCAAACCCAGAAAATTTTGGAACCTCCGGGGGTATTTCCCTACTCCAAGGACCCAGGGACCTTTTTTTGATCTTATTTAATCTCTCTTACACACCTCTGTGTTGGGCATGTTGGATAGGCAGAGGATTCAAACACACAAATAACACAAGTATTTCACACACGAAACACACGAGCCACGACTCTTCAATTAATCTTCAATCACTCTAAATCACAATGAATAAAATGAACCCGGTGAAGGGTATTTAACCTAAATTGACATGCACACACTCTCACATAACTCTACTTAATCAACTCTCACTTATCTCACTCTCTAACTCACTCACCAAATATATCTATCACTCAACTCAACTAACTCACTTAATTGATTGTCTAACAATGCATGCAGGAGGTAATTACATATTTTAACACTCCCCCTTAATTATGATTGCTAAAATAAAACATAACTCATGACAACTCAAACATGCCATTTGGTTTATGTCTTAGCTAGGCTTACAACAACCAATTTTCTTTTGTGAAACTCAAACAAATCTACTGCTAATGGCTTTGTAAATACATCAGCCAATTGATCACTAGTTTTACAAGGCTTCAAGTGAACTTCTCCATTGCTCACAAGTTCTCTAATAAAGTGATATGTAGTATCAATATGCTTGCTCTTTTAATGAAACACACTATTCTTGGATAGTGCAATCGATGAAGTGTTGTCACAGTATATTGTTGTTGATCCTTGTTGGTTCTTCTTCAGTCCATCCAATACTCGTCTTAACCATATTGCTTGACATGTTGTTGAAGTTGTTGCTACATATTCTGCTTCTGCTGATGATAGTGTCATAATGGGCTGCTTCTTAGATGCCCATGCTATCACACCTAAACCAAGATGGAACACATAATCGGATGTGCTCTTTTGATCATCCAAACTTCCTGCAAAATCACTATCTATGTATCCAATCGAATCTTTCTTTTATGTACTTGAATACATTATGCCATAATCTCTAGTTCCTGCTATGTATCTTAGAATTATTTTTCCAACACTCCAATGTGTGTATTTTGGAGTCTCCGTAAATCTGGAAATCAAACTCACTCCTTGCATAATATCTGGTCTTGTAACTGTGAGATACATGAGGTTGCCAACCAATCTTTTGAATAGAGTTGGATTGACATCTGCTCCTTCATCATCCTTACTTAACTTTGCACATGTTGCAACTGGTGTAGGTACAGGTTTGAAATTATCCATCCTGAATCTTTTCAGCAAATCTCTTGCATATTTATTTTGACAAATAAAAATCCCTTTTTCAGATTGCTCAACTTCAATGCAAAGAAAATATTTCATGAGACCAAGATCTGTCATCTCAAATTCTTTCATCATGGCTGTTTTAAATTCATCTATCTCAAGATCACCTGTAAAGAGCATATCATCACATATAAGCAAACAATAAAAATATGTCCATGCTCATTTACCTTTGTGTATAAGGTAGGCTCAATGCTGCTTCTGCAAAATCCATTCTTGATCATGTAGCTATCAATTCTGCTATACCATGCTCTAGGTGCTTGCTTCAGTCCATAGAATGCTTTCTTCAATTTGTAAAATTTATCTTCTTTACCTTCAAATTCATATCCTGGAGGCTTCTGCACATAAATTTCTTCTTCTAGAATACCATTCAAGAAGGCTGATTTGAAATTCATCTGATATACTTTCCACTTGTTCTAAGCTATTGTGGCTAGAACTGCTCTTACAGTATCCAATCTAGCTCCCGAAGAAAATGTTTCCCCAAAGTCTATTCCCGGCTGCTGCGAGAATCCTTTTGCTACAAGTCTTGCTTTAAATATTTCAATCTCACCTTTCTCATTCACCTTTGTCTTGTACACCCACTTTACACCAATGATGTTTTTATCATTTGGTAAATTAACCAAATCCCATGTATCTTTCTTTTCAATAGAATCCATCTCTTCATCCATAGCTTGCACCCAATTTTCATCTCTGATTTCTTATTCAAACGAAGAAGGTTGGAATGCCAACAATGAAAAATTTGAACTAACATCCAAATCATCATAAATATCTTTCAGACTTCTAATCTTTTTCTTACCATTTCTTGATTCATTACATGATTGGTTGCTTGGAGAATTTTGGTCTGTTGATATGCTTGAAGATCCATGCTACTCTGAAAATCTTGGAGTCCTTGCTGGTGTGACTCTGTTTGCTGTCTGTTCTCTTAATTCTTGCTTCTCCTTTTCTACTACATCATCCTCTTCCATCAATGGTTCTTGTGCATCGGTTAGTTTGTCTACAGTCCCATTCCACGATTCTTGTTCTTTGAACATAACATCTCTACTGATTATTGTCTTCTTGGTGACAAGGTTATATAATTTGTAAGATTTTGAATACTCACTATAAGTAGTATATATACATTTTTCACTTTGATCATCTAATTTTCCTCTTGCTTTCTTTGGCACATGTGCATAGGCTACACATCCAAAAACTCTAAAATGAGATACACTGCATGACATACCTGACCCACAGGGGCTTCACTTAATGAACCTATAACATATCATGTGTGATCATAACATATTAAAAAATACCCTTAATTTTAGTACATATTGTAAAATACCTCTAAAAATCACATTATTTAACCCCCTACCAATATAAACCCAATACACTTTCCCAATTTAAAAAGCCCCTACTTTCACTATATATTGTAGGTATCCATTTTTTCATTAAATTTTTTATACCCCATTATATTTTTTCATTAACTTTGAGCTCCATTTTTTATACCTGCCAATGTAAAAGCCCTTTACCCCCTATATATCCCCCAATATATTATGTGATTTTTTCATCATTATATATCCCCCAATATGAACCCATGTGCTATGATATTACTCCTACAGTGAAGCCCCTGTGACCCGACCATGCTTCTTCTGGAACTTTGTTCATCACACTCTTTGTAGGAGATCTTTTTATCACATAAACAACACATGCAATTGCTTCTGCCTAATACTCATTAGAAAAGTGTCTTGCATTCAAAATTCTCCTTGTCATGTTCATGGTTGTTCTATTCTTTCTCTCTGCTACACCATTATGCTGCGGTGTGTATCTGGTCATAAACTGTCTTTTGATTCCATGTTGTTTGCAGTACTCATGGAATGCCTTCGAATCATATTCTCCACCACGATCAGATCTCAATACGTTGATCTGTCGATTAATTTGGTTCTCCACTAAGGCTTTGAACTCCTTGAATTTTACAAAAGTTTCAGAATTCTGCTTCAAGAAGTAAACCCAAGTGTTTCTGCTATAGTCATCAATAAAATTGAGGAAGTAACAACTTCCACCAATCGACTGTGTCCTCATAGGTCCACAAAGGTCTGTATGCACCAACTCAAGTGGTTTCTTTGCTCTGTATGAAACTCCCTTTGAAAAACTTTCACGGTGTTGCTTTCCCAAGTTGCAACACTCATAAGTACTAGCAGATTCTTTGATGGGAGGTAATCCTCTGACCATCTGTTTCTGCTGCAACAATCTTAAACCGGAAAAATGCAAGTGTCCAAACCAAAAGTGCCATAACTAGTAATCATGAGAACATGCAGCTGTAAAAGAACTAACCTGATCATTGTAGTTTATAATTAGAGAAAAGAGTCTGTTACTTTTCATCTTCACCTTTGCTATCAGCTGCTTGCTTGGGGATTTGTCATAAATAACACACTGTTGCCCCTGAAAGATAACTTTGTATCCTTTCTATGTCAATTGACCAACACTTATCAAATTGTGTTTGAGTCCAAGGACATAATATACCTCTGATATTGTCTTTGGCTCCCCTTGCTTGGTCACAACGTTGACCACTCCTTTGCCATCTACATCCATAGTCTTGTTAGTCCCCAAATTTACCTCTGTCTTTACAGATTCATCCAAATTTGCAACCAAATTCTTGTTGCCCGTCATGTGGTCACTGCAACCACTATCTAATATCCATACCTTATCAACGGTTCATGCATAATGTTGCATGCTAGGAACATGGAGTTAGTATTCTCTGTACTAACATTAGCTCTCTGATTTCCTTGATCAGTTATCTTCTTCCTACAATTACGAGCATAATGACCAAATGTATTGCAATAATAACATTGCATATTTGATTTGTAAAACCTTTGATTGTTGTGAAAAATTCCACTGATGTTGCTTCCACTTTGATATTCATGCTCTTCTCGGCCAACTCTTTGACCGCCATAGCTTCTGCCTCATCCTCTACCTCTCGATCGACCTCTGCCTCAACCTCTTGAAATAGAAACTTGACTTTTGAAAGCAGTTTATAAACTGGAATCCTTATTTCTATCTATCCTTGCCTCATGTGATAGAAGTGATCCCATCAACTCATCAACTGTCAGTTTTTCCAAATATTTTACTTCTTCTATGGCTGCTACAACGACGTCAAACTTGGTAGACAAATATCTAAGGACATTCTCAATCACTGTTCTATTTTTAATGTCTTCACCATATATTTTTAACTGGTTGATGACAGACATGACCCTATTCATGAAGGAATCAATGTACTCTATCTTCTTCATCTGTAGAATTTCGAAATCTCTCCTAGTATTCTGCAATTTAACAATATTGACTTTTTCCATACCTTGATAGCTTGTCACCAAGGTTTCCCATACCTCCTTTACTGAAGACGTGATTATTATCTTCTGGAACACTGCTCGGTCCACTCCCTGCTAGATAAGAAGCAACACTTGTGCATTCTTCCTCTTATCTTTCTTCCATTGTTCCCTCTCTACATTACTGAGGGCTCGTTCTTCTGCATCATCTTGCGGTTCTACAAACCCAAACTTGACATGATCCCAAACATCATGTGCTTTTAACAAAGTCTCCATATTAATGGTCTAAAAATCATAATCCTTCCCTGTGAAAGAAGGAAGTTGTGGCTGGACGTTGCTTGTAGCCATCTTTCTTCAAACAAAAATTCACGTCTGAAACCCTATTTTTTTTATATGCTTTAGAAAGCTCAAAAAAATAACCTTATAATAAAACCCTCGATTTTATTATTATTTTTTTATATAAAAAATTCCTTTATATAAAAAAAATCTTATATAATAAGTCCTTTTTAAAAAAAACTTATTATAATACCTTTCAAAGCTTTTTTTTTTTTTTTGAAAAGTCATTTTTAATACGCCTTCGTATTATTAAAAAGACCCTTCTTTGGAAATAATTCAAACCTTTTGAAATAATCAACGTACTATGAACAATGAACACGTTTGGAACCTTTTAAACCTTAGTTTATTAAGTTTCGTATTGGGCTTTCATTTTTTTTTTGAAGACTAATGTGTCCGCTCTTCAATATGGCGGCGTGCTAACGCACGGAAAAGCCAAAACGGCCCGCGTGAGATCCAACATTATAACGCCCTGTCTATAACGTAATAGCTATGTTATAGCGGAAGTAAGCAGATTTTTTTTTTTCCTCACACGGATGATTGTTGATCCATATTTCTCCCGTTCTTTGTAACCTCTCTCTCTTTACTAAACCCAACCCAGTGTAATTTCTAGAATTAGTTCTTATTCCAAACCTCCTCGGACAATTGCTAGCTCCTTTCCCCATTGCATATTTTGTCAGATCTTAAAAAATACCTTCCAGTTTCTAACAAAGAATTCTCATTCCGAAAATTAGTGTTTATGGGATTCGTTCTCGTCCCTGCACTATGGGTATGACTCCCTAAAAAGGAGAAAAAACCAAAATTTTCCTCCCCAGATTTCTCGTTCTCAATAAGGTCTGAAAATAAAGGTATAGTACATGGAATTTCGAGGAATAATTAAATCCTCCTTTACAACAACCCACAAACCAGAATGTAAAGAAATTTTACATCATTATTTGCCAATATTGACGGATCCTCACTGCTTTAAAAGATGAATCCTAACTAACTCTTAGCCAAGATATGCAACAATGGCCCATACCTCTTCTAAAATCCTTAAAGGAAGACCTTTGCCCTTAAAATTTGCAGCCTAGAGTTATCATTAACTTGGAGCTCCATTTTTACACTATTTTCCTCTTCCTTTTTGACCTGTGATTAAATTCCCGGATTTCATCCTCTTTATCCTTTGGAACACCAAAAAAGGGCTCCAAGTCTAGGCTCTTTTCCACAAACAAAACCCTAAATAGAAATTTTCTATCTAACAAACCCTGAAGAACACTTTATCTACTTGAAAAGTAGGACGACATTCCTATAGCTTCTAGGGGTATGGATTAGGGCACATTTTAGTTCACATTAGTGTATAAGATTGTGGTTTTTCTTTGATAGGATTTGAGATTTCTAAATTTTAACTAAAAAAAGTAGAAAAACCACCTAAATGACTCAACCAGAATTGACATTCTAGATCTATTCACAGAATTTAAAAAAATTTATATCGCATCTC
Source organism: Pinus albicaulis (assembly GCA_034641835.2). Taxonomy (NCBI): domain Eukaryota; kingdom Viridiplantae; phylum Streptophyta; class Pinopsida; order Pinales; family Pinaceae; genus Pinus; species Pinus albicaulis. Next base: position 770,977,944 of record CM076581.1, on the reverse strand, counting down.
TGAACCAAAATATACCACTTATGCATCATTTACTTGTCTTTAACTATGCCTTAATCCATGACGAACACAGGCATGACCATGTTTGAGAGCCCATTCTACCTCGTATGGCTAGAGTTCAACTCGTGACTTTGTTAATGTTACATATGAACACTGCTTTGTTCACTGAAATTCCATAAGTTCTTGTGATTGGTGTGTATGGAATGGACGGAGTTGGAAAGACATCGTTGCTGAAAATAGTCTACAACACCTACAAAGTTAGTGATGTATATTTGATACTGTGATCTAGGTTACATTTTCTCAAAATTGTTTAAGTAATTAATTTAGATATAGAATCAAAATTTACTATGTATATAGTTTCATCTATATCTAAATCGATTTTTTTTCCCTCAACAATCCAATCTTGAGACACTGACCAAATCACACCATCACAGACATCAATAAATTTGTACTTATTGTAGACTATTTTAAGCAACAAGATTTTCCCAACTCGGCCACTCCATACACACCTCTCACGCGAACTTGTAAACCATCTACACTTACCGTTTCCTGCAACTCGACTGCCACTTCATACACACCAGGCACACGAACTTGTGGAGCCTCTAGTTGAGAGGGAGAGAGATTATTGTTTATTGCAACTCGACTTATAAGACAATTTCGTGAAAAATCGTTGTGAAGGTCTCCTGGAGTTGATAAAATATTTTTATATGACGTTTTAGGGTTACCCAAGAGGCAATCCAAATACCGTAGCTCTACTTGGGAATGGCCGATGAACATTTCGTCAGATCAGGCATTCTCTGATCATGTCAAAATCCATTGCAGGTATTTGTGAAAGGATGAACTTATATCGCAGGAGTGTTGATCCATCCAAATGTCCTCCTTTTTCAGGTTGGGGCCACTGACAAAATGAGATAAAGTTGAGAAAAATATTTGCAGAGCAAGAATCAATGGAGATAAAGGCAAACAAAATATCTGCAAAGAAGGAATCAATGGGCGATGAATGATGCATGTTTTGGAATCTGGTAAAGGCGCCTTTTTTTTTACAACGACATGTCGAATTAAAGTCAGGAATCACGTCCAATTTTATTTTTTGGACAACGACCTATTTTTGGTGTACATGCACCCAGATTAGCTTTAATTCAACTCTAGAGATTGCATGCAATGTGCACTTGTTTTTAGATAGTTAACTCGAGCACTTACATGCGATATGCACTTGGCTTAGTTAGTTAACTCTAGTGCTTACATGTGGTGCATGTGCACATTAGTAGAACATAAAGCACACTTAGCTTCAGTTAGATTTAACTATCCATAGTTATTGCATGTACAACTAAGCTTAACTTAATTGCTTTATATATTGATTCTGAACCTAATATTGATGAATCAATTTCATTCTCAATTCTAATTGTTTTTCTTTTTCAACTTGGCAAGTTTGTGCAATTATTCTTCAACTAGATCCATATTTGTGCTCTAATAATTTTACATGGTATCAGAGCTACAAGGGTTTCGAGAAGTTGCATGAACAACTTTTTTGCAGGTTTGAAGAGCATAGAATTGGAAATTGTTCGAAGATTTGATTTGCAGATCCAAATATTAGAAAATTTGCCGCAATGGAGTTCTCATCTTCAACGATTCTGACCCCGTACAATTACCATGAATGGAAGCCAATTATTTTGCTTCATCTTAGGAGCAAAGGCTTGTACCAAATAGTCATGGGAATTGAGACAAAACCAATCTCAGAGGATGAGAAGTCAGATTGGCTTAACAGATCTGACATGGCTTATGGAAGATTGTGTCTATCTGTGTCTCGTGATAGTCTTTATGAGATCATAAATATTGAATCACCACATGAAATCTGGACTACATTGAAAGGATTATATGGTGATGAAAAAGATCTAGAATAACACCATTTGGAGGCAAAGAGATCGACTTATTATAGCAGTCATGAAAGTGGTGAAGACTCCAAAAATGTGGAGAAATATTCTCAAGACAGTGTTGAACAAGAAGATTTTTCTTCTTATATTGTTAATGGACGTGTTGTAGATGGGAATTTTATCTTATCCAATAATGAAGACATTGCACATGAGGAAATATATTCCTCTGCTAATGATGAAGACACTACTTTCAAAATCATAGAAGAGGAATTTGATTCCTCTACTATTGACACAGATTTGACGCGGTCTCAATTTAATGATGCCCCACATTCACTCTCAGCCGCAGAGCCATGCATGCCCATGCATGCATCTAAGGAGGCATTTATAGCACCATGTATGCACATGTATGCAACCACAAAGGCATCTCGAAGGCCACACATGCACATGCATGCATCCCTAGAGACATCCATTCTCATGCATGCATATATGGTACATGAATTTGATCGTCAAATGCATGACTAAGTTGCAGGGAATCCATATTGGCATGCAACCATGTACAAGGAAATTCAGTCCTTGATCCAAAAACAAGAGTTGATATCTCTACTTCCAAAAATGAAGCTTATTCCTCCAGATCCAAGATGGGATCATCGATTTTCAGTATTTTCCAAGTCCGAGTAGACTGTTGATATCTTCACCAAGAATTTCACTGAGCAAAAGTTTCGATTTCAACAAGATCATCTCGAGGTGAAGGACACGACTGCCTAGCAGTTGTATTTTCTCTACTTTTCAATTATATTTTGAGGGGGGTTTTTTCTTCCCACTGGGTTTTCCCTCTTTCCTCTTTTCATGCATTGTATATGGGTACCTAAAATGGCCATGTTGTCGGGACTCATTCATTTTTCATCACACTCACCTAAGTTATGCTTAAGGGGGGGGTGTTGGTGTACATGAACCTAGATTAGCTTTAGTTCAACTCTAGAGATTGCATGCAATGTGCACTTGTTTTTAGTTAGTTAACTCGAGTGCTTACATGTGATGTGCACGTGGCTTAGTTAGTTAACTTACTACTTGAATGTGGTGCATGTGCACATTAGTAGAACATAAAGCACACTTAGCTTCAGTTAGCTTTAAATATCCATATTTATTGCATGTACAACTAAGCTTAACTTAATTGCTTTATATATTGATTCTCAGCCTAATATTGATGAATGAATTTCATTCTCAATTCTAACCGTTTTTCTTTTTCAACTTGGCAAGTTTGTGCAATTATTCTTCAACTAGATCCATATTTGTGCTCTAATAATTTTACATGGTATTATATGGTGATGAAAATGATCTAGAAGAACACCATTTGGAGGCAAAGAGATCGATTTATTATAGCAGTCATGAAAGTGGTGAAGACTCCAAAAATGTGGAGAAATATTCTCAAGGCAGTGTTGAACAAGAAGATTTTGCTTCTTCTATTGTTAATGGACCTGTTGCAGATGAGAATTTTATCTTATCCAATAACGAAGACATTGCACATGAGGAAATATATTCCTCTACTAATGATGAAGACACTACTTTCAAAATCATAGAAGAGGACTTTGATTCCTATAATATTGATGCAAATTTTATGTGGTCTCAATTTAATGATGCCCCACATTCACTCTCAGTCGTAGAGCCATGCATGCCCATGCATGCATATAAGGAGGCATTTATAGTGCCATGTATGCATATGTATGCATCCACAAAGGCATCTCGAAGGCCACACATGCACATGCATGCATCCCTAGAGACAACCATTCTCATGCATGCATATAGGGTACATGAATTTGATCGTCAAATACATGACGAAGTTGTAGGGAATCCATATTGGCATGCAACCATGTATAAGGAAATTCAGTGCTTGATCTAAAGATGGGAGTTGATACCTCTACTTCCAAAAATGAAGGTTATTCCTCCAGATCCAAGATGGGATCATCGATCTTCAATATTTTCCAAGTTCGAGCAGACTGTTGGTATCTTCACCAAGAATTTCACTGAGCAGAAGTTTTCTTCCCACTGGGTTTTCCCTCTTTCTTCTTTTCATGCATTGTATATGGGTACCTAAAATGGCCATGTTGCCGGGACTCATTCATTTTGCATCACACTCACCTAATTTATGCTTAAGGGGGGGTGTTGGTGTACATGCACCTAGATTAGCTTTAGTTCAACTCTAGAGATTGCATGCAATGTGCACTTGTTTTTAGCTAGTTAACTCGAGTGCTTACATGCGCTGGCTTAGTTAGTTAACTCTAGTGCTTACATGTGGTGCATGTGCACATTAGCAGAACATAAAGCACACTTAGCTTCGGTTAGCTTTAACTATCCATAGTTATTGCATGTACAACTAAGCTTAACTTAATTGCTTTATATATTGATTCTCAACCTAATATTTATGAATCAATTTCATTCTCAATTCTAATTGTTTTTCGTTTTCAACTTGGCAAGTTTGTGAATTATTCTTCAACTATATCCATATTTGTGCTCTAATAATTTTACACCTCTCAAATTAAAGTCAGGAATCACGTGAATCGTGATTCATGCACAATCCACAACTTTATCTAAAAAAATTTCTCACCGACACAGGGAATCTGGTGCCACATGGTTCCATTCAATCTCATAATTTTGAAAACTCAAAGAACACATTATTCAGGACACAAACTATTAATTTTAGATTTTAAATTTAAATTTTAAAATTTCGGTTATAATAAATCATAGCAATCCATTATTAAAGAGATTAAATGTAAATTTTAAAATCTAAAAGTAATGCCACATCACTTTATTAAGGAGACCACAAATGGTTGATTAATAAGTGGATAAATATCATTTATTATTATTATAAAATTATACCAAATGAAAATTTGGTAAGAACATGTTTATGGGGTCTTAGATATGGTGATCAGGTGCATTATTAAGGCACTCTTTGATGTGAATTCAATGGTTCAATTCTCAGTCTTGATCAGGATGATGTATTTGGACATAAAGATTGACACTCTTTGATATGAATTCAAAGGTTCAATTCCCCCTCTTAATAAGGTGATGTATTTGGACATGATAATGAAGATGTAGTTCTGCAAAATTGATAAGAACATATAAAATTGCTAATATCTGTTTTTTATTATATTAGAATTTTTCTTAATCAATAATTATAAATAAAATTAATTAAATATGATAATGATGAAATTTAAAGGAAAATGGATAAAATTTCTTAAAATAAGATTTTCCAATATTTACTTATAAAGTTACTTTTTATTATAATGAGATTATGTATTTATAAAATACTACTTCTTGTAATATTATATATGCATTTTTTTTATTAAAAAGAATTGAAAATAAATTCTAAGATTAATAAATTTTTAAATATAAAAATTAATTCTAATTCAAATGCAAGCATATTATTGATAGATTGCATAATAATTAGGTAATAATGTTGATATATCTATAGTAAAAAATGAAAAATTCCACTTGTACTTGTTTAGGACCAATATGTTATGAAAATTTCCACTTGTGCTTGTTTAGGACCAATATCCTAATTGGTTTAGGACCAATATCTTAATTTTTTTATTTGAGAGTACATTATTAAAGAAAATTCATTATTTCTAGACAATATTTAGTGTTTTTTTTTTTTAATTTAAATGAAGGAAAAAGATTCAAAACAAGTTTTCCTCTTCCTCATTTGATTTCCTCAACAAATTAAACAACCCTAGATGGGGTTATTCTAGCTTTATTCCATTAGAAAATAATGATTTTGACTAAGGATAAAAATATAAAAGTAATGTAGAAAATAAAAATTTTGACTAAATATTTTAATGTTAAAAAAATAAAAAAACGAAAATATTATAATTTTGAAAAATTGAAAAGACATGATGGATATAAGCCTGCATGGTGTAGAACAGGCAGGGTGTAGAACATACAGTGACAAGGTGTTTTGTTAAGGCACTTCGTGGTGTAAAGGTCACCAATTTGAAACTCAGTGAGCAAAAATTGAGCCATGCTAAGCGCTAGTGTAGCTCAAGCTAGTTGAAGTGAAAATTTTAAGGATGGAAAATTATCTTGAAGTTTAAAAACATTGGCGAATCTCACTAATCCCTAACATGCAAATTATAATTTTCTTATTGATATTCTTGTAAAATTATTCAAATTTATAATGAATTTATTTATAGTCTCTATATAATGTTGGTGATTTTTAAGGTAACATAAATTTATATTGTAAAATTTTGGCCGATCATTTTTAAAAAAATGGAAATTGGCGAATATTTTTTTTGGAAAAATCATGAAAAATTAGCCCACCAATGAATATTAGCCCCCAAATTTTTCCATGGATAATTACGATCCTCGGGTGATTTTGATAGCTTAGATGCCTCTAGGTCATAGCTATTCAAGCCACAGGTTAGGCATGAAAGTCATCTTAGGACTCACATTACCTAGAAAACGAAAAAAGAAAAGAAAAGACATGGTGGACATGGAAGATAAACCAGAGTCCCCCACAATGAAAAACCATTCCCCTTTAAAGAAATTATTTGAATGCATTTTTAAACTTTTTTATGTAGAGTAGATATAAACTCGAAGTAGACATTAGGATAATTTTGAGGTCAAAAAATTGGTCTCAAAACAAAAAAATGTACTAACAAAATTAACATTAAAAGAACCAATAGGATTAATATGATGATGTCATCCCCAAGATAAAATATTTTGGAGGGAAAAGAAGAAACCTACTTTTTTTAATCATATTTTTGGCTTATCTCCTTGCAGATTCAGTCAAATTTCAAGAGTAGACATCCATTGGATACAAAATTAAATTTCACATCCAACAAGTGCCCACTCTACATACTTCTAAGTAGATCCACAATAAAAAATATTGAAAATACCACATTTTGTAATTTTAATATTGATCCAAGATCTTCAGCTTCAAGATGGAATAAATAATTACATGTAAAATTGCATCTTAACCATGAAACTTAAAAGGCATGAAACAAGAAGAGAGAAGAACATAAAATCATGCAAAGAAGACAAGAACGTGATAAAGGAGTTCATCCAGGAGGGACTACGTCTCCAAGCCTTGCTCAACCAGTGGGGAGGCCCTCTTTCATTAAGTGGCAAATAAAATGAAAGTACAAGAATTAATGTAAATTTACACCCTTATACCTCCAATCTGCAAAGTAGCCAAAAAATGGAGACCTCTGTTGAAGAAACGGATAACACTGTTGGATTCCTGTCGTCAAGAGGTGCAGAATCCATATAAAATTTGCCTGATTCTGACTCCGGACGATTCTGGACCCTCTGGAAATGAGCTTAGTTCATGGTTCCCCCCCCTCCTGAAAGGAGCTCAAGGTTCCGCCTCTTCCTCGTTCCCCATTCTGCTCCTGGTTTGCCTGGGTGCATTAGTGAAGGTTGAGTTTAAATAAACAAATCATGGTGGACGTTCCAAAGAGCGTCATTGGCGTAATGGTTAAGGATCCAGAGTTGATGGGAGGAGGTTGGGCGATCAAACCCCGCCCCCTCCTGAAATGATGGCTTATTGTTTTAAAAACCCAACGTTCGTTTCATTTGGGGGGAGGGGGGGTCGGACCTGCATCAGGCGGCCCGCCCCTTATCCACTACCCCTATGTCTGAAGTAAATGGGTTGGGGCGGCGGGGTCACGACCGTCGGCCCCACCCATATTTAATATATTTGTTATGGTGGTTGGGCAACGGGGTCATGGCCATTGTTCCACCTAATAATATAATATTATATTTTCTCATCCGGTGGGATAGAGGGGGGGGTCATGGTCCGCCCCTATTATTTTATATATATTTTTTGTTCTTATAAGCAATATGTAATTTTTAAAAATTTTGGAAACTAACTGAATGAGTGAAATTAATGGTCCCACAAATTCGCCCGGAATCCGGTTGGAGTTGGCCGAAATCTGGTGGCCAAATTTATGCAAATTTGGTGCCTCCTTAAGCTACCACATCACCAAGTCAACCTATAAACTTTGACTACCTCTAACTTTCGCATACGAGATCGGTTTGATGAACCGTTCACACCATTGCGATAAGGACGACGAGATCTTCAAATTGACACTGATTTTTCCACATTCCTACCACTTTGAATTTTGAGTCTTTTGTACTTTCCATTGGTGTATAGATCCACCTAGATCAATCCTCACCACTGAGGAGCTTTTGGACCACCAAAAGCCTTATCAATCAACAGGAAAGTGAGGGAATTTATCCCTCACCTTCTCCTTTTCCAACCATTTAGCTTTACTTGGGTGAATCCTTTGAAACCAACATGGAGATATTCCACATCTCCCCGTCGCGAAGTCCTAGTTCTTCGATCGAGAATGATGTTTTCTCATAATTCATCGAGATAATCTGGTGCAAAGTCATCCACTGTAGGTTCATTGAGATAATATGGTGCAAAGTCATCCAACTTCTCTGAATGGTAACATGTCGGCTTCTTTTGCTGTAATAGTACAACCCCATGGCATATCCACTAGGATCGGTTTCGATCTCAAAAGGTTGCTGGAGATCAGGTAAAGCCAAAACTGGTGCGATGCTAATTTTATCTTTTAGTGCTTCGAAGGACTTTTGCTACTTTCCTCCCCACTGAAAGGCTTGTTTTAGCGTGTAAGGGTGATGCAATAACAGAGAAGTTGGCAATGAATCTTCTCGAATATTGTACTGCACCAAGAAAACTGTGAACCTCTGTTACATTAGTAAGATTAGGCCATTTTTACAATCACCTCAACTTTGGAGGGGTCTATTTTTAATTGACCATTACCGAAAATATGACCTAGGTAAACCAAAGAGGTTTTCCCGAACTCACACTTTGACAATTTTACATACAATTCTTCCCTTTTTAATACATCAAGCACTTTCTTGACATGGCATACATGTTCGTCTCAAGTTCTACTAAAGACAAGAATATCATCTAAATGTACAAGAACAAATCCATCAATGAAAGGCCTAAAAATATCATTCATGACCCTCATGAATGTGGCTGGAGTGTTGCATAGTCCAAATGGCATTACTATCCATTTGAACAACCCCTGATTGGTCTTGAAGGCGGTTTTCCACACGTCCTGCTCTATAATTCGAACATGGTGATAACCACTATGCAAATCCAATTTGGTGAAATAGTTAGCATTCTTTAATTGATATAAAAAATCATCAATGCGAGGGAGAGGGTATTGGTTCTTCGACGTGATTTTGTTTAGCACCCGATAATCCACTCACATCCTCCATGTGTCATCTTTCTTAGGCACTAACACAATTGACAAGCCCCATGGAGAAGTAGTTGGCTGGATGACCCCTTGGTTCAATAATTCTTGTACCTTTTCTTTGATATCCTCCATCTCGATAGATGACATCCTGTACATACCAATGTTTGGTAATGGAGCATCATGTTTCAAATGGATCTCATGTTGGATTTCCAATTTTGGAGGAAATCCTCTGGGTTCCTGAAAAAACTCATCATAGTTAGAAATAAATTCACATAATTCCTTTTTATGGATCGGACACATCCTCGGAGAGTGTCAGATGTTTCTGCATCTTTTTCTCTCACAACCATGATCAAACACCCTTTGTTGGAATTCACTAATCTCGTCATCTGCCCTGCACTTACAAGACTGGAACCGACCTTGGTTTGATGAGCTCTTACAATATATTCTACCCCATATTTTTTGATTTGGTATTTATTTTCATGTCGAAAGAAAATTGCTTTCCTATCGTAAAGATACAGACTCCCTAACACAATACCACAGATATCCAATGGTATGACATCTAGTTCTACTCCATCCACTAGTTTAGAAGCAATTACAAACTTAACCTTACATTGCTTGGTTACAGTTAATTTTTCTTTGTCATGTATCCATCCAAGAAGATAAGGTTTACGGATGAGGCGTGACTTTTAAGCCTAATTTTTTAACTAGGGATTTTGAGATTAAATTTGCTTGAGATCCTGAGTCAAATAGAGTTTCAACTTTTGTATGGTTTATGACAACTCTAATATGAAACAACTCAATTCTCTTTCTTTCATTAGGAATAGGCTCATATGTTGAACTAGTGCTTTCATGCGATTGAGAATTAACATGAAGAGAAAGAGTACCTCTTGTGCCTGCTGCTGTGATTAATGCCTCATTGCTAGAGTCGGATCCAAGGTCTTTCTTCATGGTTGCTACCATCTTTTGCTTACCCTTTCCACCATATCTCTTTGGCTTCTTTTTCGAGTACAACTTCCAACAATGATTGTCGTCATGACCTTCATTTTTTTAGTGAGTGCAATACAGATTTTCTCCTTCATCTTTCTTTGTTAATGCCATCTTATTTTCCTTTCCCCTTGAATTTTCCATTTTAAGGTTTGAAATGTGGTTTCTTTTAATGATCATCTTTATCATTTTTGCCCCTGTTTTCAAGATGAATGGCCTTTACACTGGCCGAGTCAATAGTAGTAGGTTCAAACGTCAACAATGAATGTCTAATGTAACTATGTAATGACCCAATATACTTAGTTACCACTTCAGGTGAATCTAATGAAATGCCCAAACATAGTGCTTGTTTTCTAAATTCCTTGGTAAAGCTTTGCACATTTTTCCCTTTGCCTTGCCTTAGGCACTCCATTAAATTAAGGCTTTTTTCTTATAACCCTTGTGTATTAAAGTTCCAACGAACAAAACTTAAAGTTGTTAAACCATTTCCAACGGGCTTGGTCACGTGGATCTTATCCACTAGCCCCACAGTTGGCGGTAAATTCGGCGGTCTGCTCCAAATTTGGCGCCATTCCCTATTTTGTCGGTGCTATCTGGAGTTTCTCCAGATTTGGTGGAGTATCTCTAGGCCAAACTGGCAGTTGGAGTAAAAGTGCCATAACTTTGGCTAGGAGAGGCCTTTTGATACGAGTTTTTTTTAAATTTTGGGTGTAGAGATCATTTTGGAGCTGTTGGAAGTGTTTGCAAAGCCATCAGGGCATTCTAACAGAGAATATACCAGCGTTTTTGGTCGTGGAGCCACCAGGGCCTAAGGGAAAAAGAGCTGTTTTGGACTACCTTCATCCAATGGAGGTGAATGTTTAGTCATTTTAGACTGATTTGGGCCTTCTGAATCTATTTTTGTAGTTTATTTTTCCATTTTATGCTTCTATACAGTTTTAATCACATTTTGAGCATTTAATCAAAGGAGAAAAAGCCTAATTAGAGGCTTTTGGACCCAGCGGAGGTAGCCCAAGAGAGGGGTGAACCGCTTAAACAATTATTTGCTGTCACACTGTATAATTTTGCTGCATATTTTCAGATTCTGATAGTTTAAACAGTAAATTTTTATAAGCAAGCTTTTCCCAAACAAGTTTAAACAGTAAACAAAACTTGTTAGTTTATCTTCAAACCTCTACACTTCAATTGAAGAATATGTATACTTGTCTATTCACACATTAAAGTTGGATCAATGAATACTTTGCAGTTAAAACAAATAATTTCATTGATCGGATCTCTGTGATTACATTTTATTTCTTTAGGCAGAGTCTGTAGAAGGGCCAGGTAGCCTCCGGATTCATCCTTTCTAGTAAAGGTGAAATATCCGGTGAATGCCCCTATAGTCAATCTCTGTATGAGAAATAGTTTGTTCTCACAATTTCATATTAGGTTGGTATCAGAGCTCAAGGTTTTTCTTAAGAGTTTGTGAAATTTGTGCAAGTAAATTGTGTTATTATGCAAAATTTGATGCTTACTAGGCTGAAATTACAAAGAGGGGAAGGTCAATTGGTTAGAGAACAAGTTAATCCTCAACCAAGGAGGGCTAGAGTGCCATTACATCCACCTTCCATTTCATCCTCATTAGCCTTAGAATCAGCCACAAACATGTCTTCCAGAGAAGGAGAAGTACATGAGGAAATGGATCCCAAGGAAAAAGAAAGAGTCTTTAGAAAAGCTTTCTTGGACTTGACTGAGATGGTTAGGATCCTATACCAGGAGAGAAATGATAGGATTGCTGGAGAAGGGTCTAGAAACCAAAGAGAAGAAGGAGATTCTTCAGGAGGGAAGAAATACAAAGATGAGTCTAAGAAAGGGAATGGAGGAAATGGTGATCCTTCATCTCCATCGTCATCCTCTTCCTCCACATCATCCTCTTCTACTTCTGTTAATCAGTCACACAAAACAAAAAAATCTCTTAAAAATCCTTTGTTAAAGCTTGATGTAAAGTTTGAGTTGCCGATGTTTAATGGTGATGTGAATGCGGAAAAATTGGATAACTGGATTAGATAGCTGGAAGTCTATATAAGAATTCAGAATCTGCATGATGATGACACAAAAATCCAATTAGCCTCTTTGAGAATGGATGGAGCAGCTTTGGTTTGGTGGGAAGCCAAGACTAGAGAGGAGATTAAAAAGCATGGTAAGATAACTCTAACATGGAATGAGTTTATTACAGCCATTAAGAAACAGTTTTATCCTCTTGCTCATATTCAGAAAGCAATCATGAATTGGCAAAATTTTAGGCAACTTAAGGGTCAAAATGTGCAAGATTATACCCAAGAGTTTATAAGGAGAGCACTTCTACTTGGAGTAGACTTACAAAGTCAAGACACCTTGTTGAAATACATAGGAGGTTTGCACAATTATCTGCAACATACTATTCTATTGTTCAATCCTACCAGCTTAGATGAAGTCTGTGTGCAGGCTACACATTTAGAAGCTAGAGGAAAGAATATTTTTGATGAGGATAGTAATTTTAAAAACAAAGGAAAGAAGAGAGTTGCAAATTCAAGAAAGGAAAAAGGAAAGTTATTTTGCAAGAATTGTTCAAAGACTAGTCATGATGAAGATCATTGCTGGAAGCTTCATCCTGAACTGAAACCAGAAAAATTCAAGAACAAAAACAAGACCAAAGAAAAGGAGAAAATTGTTGCAACAGTTGAGCAAGACTTAGGGTCAGACTCAGGAGATGAGACAAAAAGCATAGGCATGGTTTTAAAAAACATTAAGGGGAAAGAAGTGGTGCAAGACACAATTCCTAGTTCTAGCTCTTTGAATTGTCACAAAGATACTCATGATGAAAAGAGGAGGATAGAGCTTTTCCATGTGAGGGTAATTTCCAAACATACCAAAATTGACACACTATTTGACAGTGGGTCACAAGCTAATCTTATTTCTGAAGATTTCGTCAAGCAGCTGAAACTTGAGACCATTCCACATCCAAAGCCTTATCCACTTGGATGGATATGCAAGGATGCTAATTTGCAAGTCTCAAGGAAGTTCATATTGCGCTTTGCAATAACTGCACACTTTATTGACACAGTGGAACTTGATGTGGTGCCGCTTGATATCTCAGGTATTGTTTTGGGAAGTCCTTATTTATTTGACAGGAAGGCCATCTTTCATTGCCATGAAAACAAGTATCACTTGTTCAAAGATGGTAAAGAGTACATTGTGAGAGCTCACAAGAAGAAGATGGAATCTTCTTTACTCCATGCAGGTCAATTGAAAAGACTGGTTAATGCAAGTCAAATTCTAACTTTGTTGATGTTGAAACGACCAGATTTTGAGCATTCACCTTCTTATGATGTTGCTAATAATTTGTCTCAGTTTGATAACAGTTTTTCTTTGAAAGAAGATGATGTTGTGTTGCAAAAATTACCTTTTGGGTCAGCCAATGCAGTGAATGAAGTGTCAAAGGAAAGCAGTGCAAGCAAGAAGGACACAAAATTCAGCATGGGAAAAAGTTGGTTTCAGAATGGTACAATTCGCCATGGGAACAGTTTGCAAGGTGAAAGTCATTTTAAGTCTTTCTGGAAGTTTGATCAATGTAGAGAAAGTTTGTTTTCTGCAAAGTACAATTGTTGTTCTGCAAATTTTAATCATTTTCATCATGACTCCATCAATCTAAGCAATCGTCGATCAGTTGATTCCAGAGACATATTAACATTTTCTCAAAAGCTTAATTTGATGAAATCGGGCATATTTCAGTTTTTCAAAGGTGGAAGAGTGGAGAATCAGTATCCACATCATCAGTTTCAATAATTAGAAAGCTTTTGAGGGTCCAAAAGCTTCCCATTTGGGAGGTGTGATCAGGAGATCAAGTCTCTTGAAGAAAAATGCTCAAAAATGAAGTTGCTTAGAATGGATCCTAAATAGATCGACTGGAAAGAGCTCGGCGATACGATCCCAGCGCCGCGAACGACACTCAAATCCGACGCCGTATGCAGAAGATATTCAGCTTTAAAGATTCGTCAATTTCAATTAAAAAGGGCCAAAATTGACTTTATGAAAATTTTTATTAAAAAAAGAATATTCCACAGAATATTCTGCAGAATATTCCAGACGCAGCCAATGAAAGGGCGCCACGTGGCTAGCCCGGAGGCCGCCACGTGGCCCCAAAGTGGAGATGGAATGGCGTATTAAAAGTTTGTTGGACTCGGCAAGGTTTGAACCGGGGTCGGGCCGGTAACAACCGAGCGGCTTAACTGTCGGGTCATAGCATGGTTCTTGTTTAAACATGGCGGCAAATTGCTATTTAAATTTTGTGTTAGTTTGGGCGGGGCCCGAAAGGGGGCCAGCCCCCTCATCATATAACCAGCTGCTCGGAATCCGGGTGTTAATTCATTGGCGCGCAATGGTGGGACGTGGTCCCGTACCAATAGGACCGGGAGCGGAACCATATTAAAACATATGGTTATGTATTAAAGTTCCAACGAACAAAACTTAAAGTTGTTAAACCATTTCCGACGAGCTTGGTCACGTGGATCTTATCCACTAGCCCCACAGTTGGTGGTAAATTCGGCGGTCCGCTCCAAAGTTGGCGCCATTCCCTATTTTTTCGGTGCTATCTGGAGTTTCTCTAGATTTGGTGGAGTATCTCTAGGCCAAACTGGCAGTTGGAGTAAAAGTGCCATAACTTTGGCTAAGAGAGGCCTTTTGATACGAATTTGTTTTTGATTTTGGGTGTAGAGATCATTCTGGAGCTGTTGGAAGTGTTTTCAAAGCCATCAGGGAATTCTAACAGAGAATTTACCAGCGTTTTTGGTCGTGGAGCCATCAAGGCCTAAGGGAAAAAGAGTTGTTTTGGACTACCTTCATCCAATGGAGGTGAATGTTTAGTCATTTTAGATTGATTTGGGCCTTCTGAATCTATTTTTGCAGTGTATTTTTCCATTTGAGGCTTATATATAGTTGTAATCACATTTTGAGCATTTAATCAAAGGAGAAAAAACCTAATTAGAGGCTTTTGGACCCAGCGGAGGTAGCCCAAGAGAGGGGTGAACCGCTTAAACAATTATTTGTTGTCACACTGTATAATTTTTCTGCATATTTTCAGATTCTGATAGTTTAAACAGTAAATTTTTATAAGCAAGCTTTTCCCAAACAAGTTTAAAAAGTAAACAAAACTTGTTAGTTTATCTTCAAACCTCTACACTTCAATTGAAAAATATGTATACTTGTCTATTCACACATTAAAGTTGGATCAATGAATACTTTGCAGTTAAAACAAATACTTTCATTGATCGGATCTCTGCGATTACATTTTATTTCTTTAGGCAGAGTCTGTAGAAGGGCCAGGTAGCCTCCGGATTCATCCTTTCTAGTAAAGGTGAAATATCTGGTGAATGCCCCTACAGTCAATCTCTGTATGAGAAATAGTTTGTTCTCACAATTTCAGATCACTCATAAATCGTTATGGTGCTTACGAGGAAAAATAGATTTGCTGGGTTTTTTCTTGATCAACATTTTTCTCTTCCAACATCTTCTATTATGGAATCATGGATTTGGACCAAATCCATCCTCACTTATAAATCGTTATGGTGCTTACGAGGAAAAAATATATTTTCTAAGGATTTTAACTTTTTCTTGATCAATTTTTTTTTGAAGAGGATAATATTGTCATCGAAGGCAATCTTAACTTCACCTTCTCTAGGGCACAGATCTAGGGGTTGAATGCCAGCCTAGATAAGGAAGTTGCAGATTTCAAATACAAGTTAGAAGAAGCTAAATTCGTAGAGGTGGAACCCCTGGAACTAGTTCCAATGATAGAATAGTACTGGACATTCCAAAGGGATAGCTAGACAGATTTTGGATCCTAAAATCCTTTAAAGAAAGAGTTGAACAAAATCAGAGCTTGGGTAGAAATCATTGGTTTCTCCAATCATAGTGTTTTTCTTCTTCCAATGAAAAAAAAAAACGCTAGACTGTCCAGTACCTTAAAAAATTTAGTGTCGGTTATTTGGATAAGGAAGACTACAAGAAGCTGATTATAAATGGATGGAAAAGGTATGATTCAAGTAGAGGAGAGTCCACCTCCTCCCAATTTATAGCTACTTTTGGAAAAATAAGTGAATTTCATTTAAGGAAAGGGGAACGGGCTTTAATTGCGTAAGGTTTTTCTCTATTTTCCATGCCCTCTTCTCGAGCATCATTTCTGTAATCAACGTGTATATATATAAAATTATTAGATATATTAAGATTTTGGGAAATATTTATATCTTTTTCCAAGTTTTAGTTTGTAAATTAAAATTAGTTTTTTTCTTTCCTATTTGAAAATTTAGAAAGTATTGAGTCATACAAAATTTAAATATCTACAAATATTTTTTCAAAACTAGTTTTTTAATGTGCTTTTAAATGATTATACTTATTCTCCACTCCAAGCTTAGAAATAAATTTATAACTTTCAAAAATTATTATTTTTTTTCCATTTTTTGCACTTTTCATACTAGTACCTTCAAGGAGAGAAATTTTTGTCATCCAAAAAAAAAAAATTAATAATAATGAGAATTAATCTAGTAAACCTTCACCTTTTTGATTTGATGTTCCACTTTTTGTATCTAAGTCAAATTGAAATTGTAAATTACACTCTTTCTGCAAAGTTAATTTTTGGCCAAAACTCTTATCTTTCAATGGAGAAAAACTAGAAAATCTTCACTCAAGAAAAGTTCAGATCTAGTTTGTTGAGGACATCAAATTCCAAATAGGGGAACTTTTCTAGTTTTGTGACCTTGAAACTCTTTTAGCATATCAAAAATAATGGATTTACCCTATTGATATACCTTCACTAGTACTTTCATAGTCTCGTCAATGCAAATTTACCTACTCCTTTTATGGCCAAAATAGGATTTTGGTACTATACAAAGACAAATGTAGAGCTTTCATTCTTTATTCCATGTATATTGGCATTATTTTGTCATTATTTACTCCATGTAAATTGGTATTATTGAATGGCTAATAATCCGCAACAATGGAGTCCCAATATATGCTAGAATCTAGACTTCCCCAAGGTTAATTTAGAAGACATGATCCTAAGGGATTTGTATCAAGAACAATTGAGAATAACTTGGCCTTTTACTCATGAGCATTAAAAACGTGATTTTTTTTACAAAGATTTTGTATCATGGGAACAAGTTCAAGATGAAGTCAAGCAACCAAAACAACTCTAGTCTATTCAAAAGAAGAAGTAGAGGGAAATATAAAGGAGATGACACTTAGAAGTTGGAAAGGGAAGTTTTTGGGGCCAAGAAAAAGCAAGGAATGGATGATAACAAAATACAAGTGTCAAAAGCTAAAAGGTTAAGTCAAGAGGTTGAAGTTCATAGGCTAAGGGAAAGATTTTATGGCAACACAGACAACAAAAACATAGAAGAGGTCAAAATGTAGCGAAGTAGCACTAAAAGAGATAGTTGAAGAAGATGAAGCATCCAAGAGGAAATCATAATAAGCTAAAGTTGCATTAGCAAGAAATTAGAGGGAGGAATAGGAAGCTATGGATATAGAAATTGCTAAAAATAAAAGGGCTCAAATGAAAACGATCACTTGAAGAGATTTTAATATGAAGGCAAAGTAAGATGAGGATACAAATAAATTAGAAAAGAAAAAAATCATTGACCAAACCCAAGTTGAAGCTCAAAATCAATATGGTTTGGAGCATACTAAAACTTGATTCTAACCCGAAGTCACACAAACTGAAACTATGGACATTAAAATGAGATAAATCAAACAAATCAACAACAATTAGATGTGTAGGATTTTGTTATTCTTTAACAATGGAACCAAAAAAAGGCATTGGTCAAAACCAAGTTAATGTTCAAATTCAAGTTGGCTTAGATCATTCTAAAACTCAAGTCCAATGTGAAGTGAGACAAAATGAATCTACATAGATTAATAATGACATACATCCAATAAATCAATAGCAGTGGGATGTGAAGGATTTGATTTGTCCTAAACAGTCTAAAGAAATGAGTAAGCAAGATAATGAAAATGCATGAATTTTTATGAAAGAATCACTCGAAGCAAATTAGACATTTTTCTAACATGGGAGATGATCCTATATATTACACCTTTGATGAAGTTGATAATTAGAATTGTTAGCATATAATAAAAGAAAGATAAAGATTGTTAAGAAAATTCAAGGAAAAAGAGAACTATATAACACAATTTGTACAAATGAAATCTATTTTAAATATAAAGAAAACCAAATGGTTAGTTCTTTCTTTAATCAATTAGCAATTTCACATGCTATTCTCAAAATAGCTTTGGATAAAGAAAATGATATCAAACAATATAAGGATAAGATTGCATTTGTAGAAAGTCAAGTGCAATATTTGTCAAGTCTAATTTAGAACTTCTAAACTAGGACATACTCATGTATGAATTCGATGTTCCTAAACTTTTAAGCACACTGCAATATGTAAAATGAGTTAAATTAGATGTTTTGTCACTCCTAAGTCAAAATTAGCTACTAAATTTTAGAAAAAATCTTAAATTTTGCACATAGACTCAAGAAATAAAATTAGTATTACTTGGTTTTATAAATACTTCAAACTAGCATATACTAGGATTGCTGGCACAAATCCAAGTACTCTACATAGAGATATCTATAATTTCAAGTGTTCACTCTTAGACTCTGCACATGGGCTTTAAATAAAATCACTCTTCACTTGATTTTATACAAACTTCAAACTGGCATATACTAAATCCAAGTTCTCTACACAGAGATATCCATAATGTCAAGTGTATTCTAGAAAAGTGATAAATAAATGCAGGGAAATCTAAAACTGTGGGCAACATTACTATCTCAATTATTTAATGAATTGTCACTTTGTTTTTAATGCAAGTAAGATGACTATAAATAACTCACACCAAAATTTGTTGAGCCAATAATACTTTTTATTTATAAATGTGTCTTCAATCTAATATGAAAATGCTTGATACAATCTCAAAATTATTTATACATCTAATACCTAATTTATATTTAAAGCTTAAAATCCTTTAAGGACTTAGAAACTAATAACTAGTAGAACTAGCTACTAGTAACTTGTTCTAAAAAACTAGTATGATTTGTTTATTAAATGTCTATTATTTAACAAACCACACCTCTTTATATTTATCAAATATTTTAATTTAGCAAAACAATCTCGCGCCTATTATATTATAGAAAGTGATATATTTGACCAAAACAAGACTAAGTAAAGCTTTTTTTTTAAAGCTAAGGAACTTGAGACTACTTTCCTAACTAAAATAACAATTCACTAATTGATCAAACTCTATTGTAATGACATTAGAAGCTTCATGAAAATAGAAATTATAGTCACAAAATAAGATATGTAATAATAACTCTATAAACTAGCTATCAAGCCTAGCTTCACACCAATAAGTGAGCTATGCAAGATGATGAATACCTAAATATATAGAGACATAAATCAGACATATAAACATGTATATTAACAAGAAATCACAAATATTTACCTGTCAAATTTACAACAAACACACAATGTACTTACTTGAGTTATGGGGGGACCTCCATGCTGAAACAAGAACACAAGATGAAAATTGAGGACTAAAACTCAATCCTCACTTCATTTCTTGACATAATCACCAACTATAGATCCAAAACTTGATTTAAATCACAATAGCCAAAAATTACATGCTTTAGCAATTCTAGTTTCTTGCTTTTATAAGCAAGTTCTTAACAAAATTCACACTAATCTTGCTTAAAATTAAATGTTACCTATTCTATAACTTAGATTTAATATAGATATCCCTTCAAATCACTAAAATTGTGCATTCAACTTGAAAAATGTAGATATTGGCGTTGTATAGCTTGTTGTTCTATGTTTTAGCATCCAGACTCACTACATTGATTGGGTGTTTTGAGATAGCTTTGGATCGGTCGAATATTAGTTTTACCATTTTGGGATGCTTGGGAGAAAAAACCACATTTCAATTTTCGCCGAGCTTGTGTGGAAACATAACAATGAAGGATCAATTGTGAATTCTCCTACAATATGCAATTTTCATTTTACAATGTATTTATTTTCAATAAATTACAAAAATTAAAATTTAACAAAAATACCTTTAGGAAGTGTTATTATGGCCAAAGTGTGGGTGAATATTGTCATAAATGAATAACATACACCTTTAAATAATAATAAAAGAAAAAACCATAGGAATTCCCTTAGTCAAAATGAGGACTCACATCCCCCCAAGCTTATGATAATGTATGTTCTCATACTACTCACTCTAAAAAATGGTTTCAAATTTTCTTAGTTGCTTGTAGAGGCAAATTTACATTGTCTTTCAGTGCCTGGGATGTTTACCCTTATTTTGGCTTCTTCATGAGTAGTTTAATTTTTAGATTTTGTTCTCTATTTTCAAAACCTTCTTCTTCTCATGCCATTTACAAGCTTGGATTGCGATCGAATTTTTCTTTTCTTGCAACCTTTTGCTCTCTTCCTTCATAGTTTGATTTTCTTTCATGAGTGTAAAATTGCATGCATTGTTTTAATAAGTTATTTTGTGACTTGAGGTATTTCTTCGAAACTTGCATCTCCTGTAAGGTTTTCTTTAACTTTTTAATCTTATTTATTTTCCTTGCAATTCATTGTTTCTCTCGGGATACAACCTCCTTAAGTGAAGGTGCACTAGGGGCCTCTACATGTCTTGAACATTGATTCTTAATTAGTTCCCTTATCTCCTCTTCAATAGTTGTATGCTCCTCTTATTCACTCACAGAATTATAAACCTCTCATATTTTTCCTTTTCCTTTGGTGCTATGCTGCTCCTTTTCCAAAGTTTCAAGTGACTCAATGGAATCATATAAAGTTTGTTGATCACTATTTATGCTATTGTCAACTTCTACTTGAATAATTGGTAGGATTTGAATTCTTTGCTTTCTAGACTTCTTGAGAGGTATGGCTATTTATTCTTCTTGGTTAAGCTACTTTTCCGTGGATCTATTTATTCTTTTTGGACTAATTTCTTATCTAATTGTTTTTATGCCTATTTTTCCTGCCCTGCTCTATCTTGTTGTACCTATTATGTCTAGTCTTGCTACCCTACAGTCTCTTCCATTGTCACAAAATGAATTCTCTTCAAGTATGGTGCCCATATTTCATTCCTTTTAAGTGTTTCCCCTTCAACAATCATTTTTATAAGCCCATCATGGTAAACAAATGTGTCACTATTTGTATTTATTTTGGTTATTTTGGACATCTTAATTAAAACTCTCAAGAATAACAAGGAAGATTTAGAGTGACTGCTCCCTTCAAGTCTTGCAAAATCTTAATTTGATATAGATAAATTGAGTTTAACCTTCCATTGCAAGTGACATACCTTTGTATTATGAATTTTATTTCTTCCCAAGGATGTTGCAACTAAGTACTAGGCATTCCTCGTTTCCAATTTGTTTTGGCTATAGATCTCTTAATGAAATAAGTCCATGGCCAACCTATATATGTTGAGTTTTAAGCCATTTTTCACCTTATTTGGTTATTCCTTTGACTTAACTCAACATATATTATGATAGATGAATAGTTAAATCTTGAACTTGGGCACAGTTTCCATCAAATGTTAGTGCAAAAGCTTTAGAAACAATTTTGTTATATCCTTAAAACTTTAAAAGGAAATCTAGGCAATCCTTCTCCTTCGGGATGTGCATTCATTTACAAGTAAAAACATGGAGAGAGCCATACCTCATCACTCGCAATATATGCTTATAACCAGTGTAATACCAAACAGAAGTACCATGGATACATCAGCAATACAATCCACATATAGACCAGTGCATATACACATCAAATACCAAGGCAATGAACCTTTCATTAATGAATGTAATAACTAACCAAGAATGGGACTTCCACGTTCCCCCAGACCATAGACATGGTTGAGCCAAATATCAATTCAACCAGTCACCCCTGTGCCATATTCCAAGCATGAATGTGGGACTTTATCAAACACATCAATTATCACCAAACCAGGGCTCCAGAGACCACAATGTCTCAACCCCAAACCAGCGATTCCACCTCACGGTCAAACAGAACTAACCATCATGGATTGGTCTCTATCCAAGTTGCTCCAGGGATCCAGAGTGTTTGTTCCAACCAGGGCTTCCAGGACTAGTAATTCAACCCCAACTGTTACAAGGCTCGCAAAGTGTTAATCCAACTAGGGCTTCCAGGACTAGTAACTCAACCCCAGTTGTTTCCGAGCTTGAGAGCATTTGTCCAACCAAGGCTCGAGGACTAGTAACTCAACCCACCTAGGGCTCCAGAGAATTTGTTCAACCAAGGCTTAAGGACTAGTAACTCAACCCAACAACTGTCCGTCAGGCTCTAGAGCGTTTTTCCAACCAAGGATTCAAGGAATAGTAACTCAATCCACAACTGTTCATCAAGCTCTAGAGCATTTGTCTAACCAAGGCTCCAAGAACTAATAACTCAACCCACAGCTAAAGGAATCATGGGAACCAACCAGAAAATAATCAATGGAAATAAACCCACAACACCATGACTATCCAAGAATTGGCAAGGCTAGGAAAATCCACATGCATACACCATGCATGCCAAAACTAGTGAAGAAAAAATACATGCAACTCGGTACCTGCACTCAGAACCTGTTGTAGATGTTGATCCTAATGTCCACTTGTGCTTTCCTGCTCTTCCTTTGCTTTCATGATCCAAATCTCCACAAATTCCACACTCTCCAATAGTGCTCAAAGAATACTCTAAGTGTCCAAGTGTATGAGAGAGAGAGAGAGAGAATAATGAGAGCTCCAAAACTGAACTGACAAAAGCTTACCAATTTATCCTCAAAAGCCTTTTTATTAATGAAGCCTCTATTTTCTTAATTTTCCATTATTTTCCTTCATTTTCCTCCTCACATGCAACCTATGACCTTTCACCTTCCGTTTCTCCTAATTTCCATTATTTTCATAAATAACATGTCAATTAATGCCGCATCCCTTTTCCAAAGCCTTTTACTTTGAATTTTTAAATTTCCTTTAGCCATAATAAATCGAATGAATACCCACTAGGATGCTTTGCCCACTATTCAGCTTAGAATACGTGTCCCATCCATCGTGGTTATATTTTTCCTTTATTACATTTTACATGGAATTTACATCAGGGTTGTTACATTTGTAATGATGTTTAACAGTTGAGCTGGGATGAGAGGGGGGTACACCATTGGCATCAGGCACTGCACCTCCTTCACCAATCGTTTATACTCGATGTAGGACAATACCGCCAAGCTCAAGATCAGACTACTTGTTAACACTAGAAAATCGTACAGCAGAATATGACATTAATTAATGTCAAGCCAAAGGATTTACATGGTAGGAAGACATTATGGAATCAAAAAAGTATTTAAAATCTCTAAGGTTTTAAGAAAATCAAATTTGAACTAGTCTTAAATCTTGATTGCACGCATTATCCTTCAAAAAGAGCACCTTCTGCGTGCCTTTTTGCCTGATAAGCGTGCATTCCTGAAAGTGGAAAAATGTCGCTTTTCGAGACCGCACAAAGCAAAGGACAAGTTACTCCTTACATGAAGCCACTTAAGGACAGCCACTAGCGCCTCCTTAGACACTATGTGAGCACACAATGGAATATTTGGAGCACACAATGGAATCATACCTCTCCCTTCGGTCACCATCCACCATGTACCAAGGGAGGGAAGGAGGATTTTAAATCCCCTATATAAAGCCACCATGAGATGAAGAATGGGTGATAACATTATTATGCTGGCCAAAATTGCCCAAGAAATACCAGTAGTGTGTGACCCAGAGTTGGAGATAGAGGGGACTTGATTGTTGGCCATCCAACAATCTTAGTTCATTACAGCAGAGAGAGAGAGAGGGAGCTTGCACCAATGCGAGCTTGGAAAATAACATCCTTGCATTGGGACCTAGAACCATTGTCTAGGGGGCCTTTGGCAACTGGGTAAAAAAATTTCTTCGTATCAAATTTCTAACAAGAAGGGGTCTAGTGCCACTATTTCCATTATTATCGTTTGACTCTCTTCAATATCTTCTATATATTTGTGTTATAGTTTTAGTTTAATTTGAGTATACATTTGCATGCTTTTTCCTTTAGATTGTATGCTTTTGAACTCCACCACTTTCTACCTGTTACCAATAATTTCAAGGGGTAAAACACACCCCTTAGACTGGTACGATTTCGTATATCCATGCACCAAATCCACCACAACAGGATTGGTGACTCCGCTAACATTTTACCAAGTTTATGTGGTTGTGCCTTATTTTGCAGGAGACCTTTGTCTATGCTGGAGAGTGGAGCTGATAGTCCTCTAATCTATCTTTTAGTCCCTAGATTCACTTTGAGTGACAGACTAAAGAAGAGCAGCTCCTAACTTTTTTACTTGCAGGAATTTGTGTGCGCTTTTTCCTCACATACGCACAGCACATTCAGTGCTGACCCACGCGCAGCAAAGCACACCTGTCATGGCCTTTTGCATGAAATTCACAGAATGAGAAATTTCTCCCAATATTTTGTCTTTTTTTTCTTGTAAGGTGGTTGGCAGCCCCTAATGTATCTGCCAGCACTTTTTTTGATGCCCCATAGCTTGTTACAACTCACTTTTAGCTTCTTTCTATAGGCTTAGAGTCAGTTTTTTATTCAAGTTGATTTTTGCAAAAAATTCCACATAGTTTAAGAAGGGGGGAAATTAACTTGCGTTCCGAACAATTTATGTTTTTCAAATTTTTGTATTCACACCTAGATAACTAGTCTAAGTAAGTGGCCCAAGACCATGCATGCATAGCTATTTTTCTTTTTTCTAGTGTAGAAATTTTTTAGTATTAGTTCAATTTTTGCATTAGGAATTGCAAGATTAGGATTGAATTGTCTATAGAAGAGTAAGTAATCTCTGCTACCTTTGCACCCTCCGGTGATCCTAGGTAAACATATGAACGCTCCATATTCACAATTCGTCATCTCCCTATAGTTAGACACATCGATTAACTAGGAAAATTTGAAAGCGACCCATTATCCGCACATGTTTTCCATTTGAGCCAGGAACAACATACCATAGTCTAAATAGGGGATTTTTTAAAGGATCAACGATATCCACACATTCAAACTATGTGCTTGTTCACCTTATTCTCACACACACTCACCCACTAAGCCAAGCAAAGACACCTAAAACTAACTTAACCAAACTCACTCAATTCTCCCCACAAGGGCCACAAAATAATTTATAGCTTAAGTTAGGATCAAGGGGGTAGGCATCCAATAAGCTGCCTTGATAATACTTCATATTGAAACATATCATTTGTGTATTTAGGGAGCTTCAAATACACCTATCATCCCACGGCAAAAAAAACTCGAGCATGGCAGAGAGCCGATTCAGAAGGGGTTAGGCTTAGGCACAGTGCGTGCGGTATTAGTTGGGGCTACCTGACCCAATTGATACTCAATACTGTTAGCTGACTACCAAGAAGCCCAAGACTCGAATGCTCATGTGGGATGGTGGTTCTTAGTGGCCAAAAACTAGGGCATCCTTTACCTTATAGGTGACGGTGCAGGCAAGCGCCAGACCCTCTACCCTTACCTTGGTGGATTCTCTTCGGCTGACTAGGGGCGCCGCCAGCTCTTACGGACACTATGCTAGCACTCGCAAGAAATCTTCTCAAGGCCCAGTTACTTTTGAGTGTGTGAGGACGCATAGGTCTTCTAAGATTTTGAGTATCATACGCAAACAAACAAAAACCATTTTTTTTTGCTTGATTGATGACATAGATTAATTTAAAGGGAAAAATTATTTTATTTTCACTTTGTTTTATGTATGTGGCCATAATTTTTCTTTGATCATAGACTCTATCCTCTCAAATTTTTCCAAAACCTAACCTAGTCGACACCCGAACAGTCCCAACGGAGCCTCGTCCATCCAGGCATCTTTTGGACCTCCTCCCATTACCGAGAGGGGTTCCAGGTCTTTCGCCATTTAGGCATCAAAGATGGAACATCGCCACCATCATTGGTTCATCCTTCATTGGAGCAGCCATAGTTGGGAACCCTAGTCGGTCTCCCAACACCACACCACACACCACTCCTCCCTTAACCCCTAAGGGGTAGAGGAGTGTGTCCCATTCGGGAAGCCAACTGAATACATAGCAAGGTACATTGCAGACTAACCCTCATTCTAACCAAAGCGTCGTGTCTTCACACATTGCAATGGCATCAACCTCCCAATCACCTTTATTAGCTTCGTTGAATCTACCTGATTTAACAAAGTTAACGAATGACCCCATTACACACAATCCTACATGGCCTCTCATGCCCACGAAGCTCCCTTCCGATATACCAAAATTCGAAGGCGAGAAAGTGGAAGACCTAGGTAATCATGTAATGACCTTTCACCTATGGTGCTCATCGAATAGTATCATTGACGACACTATTCGATTGAGGCTATTTCAACGCACTCTTACAGGAGTAGCTGCGAAATGGTACGTGGAGCAACCCTCAGCTTCACATGGAGCCTTTAGCGCCCTTGCTACTACGTTCCTCACATATTTTCAGTTACCCATTCACCACGATTTGGGAATGGAGTTACTGAATCATTTTAGACAAACCCCCATCGTCCATATCTAGGACCATCTTCATGAATGGAGGCGACATTATAGTTTATGTAAAGCTAAACTCGACGATCGGGTCCTCTTAGATTTATTCTTGAAAACTCTGACGGCGGAGATTTCAAAGGATGTGGTGCAACAAAACCCCACATCCGAAGAGGATGCAATCAATAAAGCCTAGAAGCTTGAATTGATTTATATGCAATCACGATACATTTACAACATCCTGCCTAATGCCCCGTGCCTGAACACTTTTCAAGAATTTCCAGGAGCGTCAAACTCTACAAATGGGCTAATTGGATCAATGACCCAAGGTTAACTAGGCAATAGCAGTCAAAACCACGATTACACATATAGTTCTACCCGGAACATGTCTCAACCCGGATTTCAAAGTCATCATATGCCTTAGAAAAATTTGACTAATAGGGCGCAAGCGTATCACTAGGGAGGACCTTATCCTCCGGCTGAGGGGACCCAATACGCAGAAAGAAACACTGACGGAAGATCTCCCCTCCAACGGCTAGGTGCAAACCCGGGACAGCGTTATGCTTCGTCCCCAGCACACGACCCACCTACACAAACCAATGCACATGTGAACTTTGTGTAGTCATCCCAAAACCAACCACACCAGTATAACCAGGAAAACTACCCTCATAACGTGGTAAATAAAAAATACAAAACCAAGCCAAAAGGGAACCTTGGACAGGGGGGCAGCAACCAGCAGCGCCCACCGCGATCCCAGGCTAGAGGTAACTCCAACCGAAATCAGAACCAGGAGCCAAGAAATTCCCAATGACAAAGCAAAAAGCCACCTCTTCGAACAAACCATTCTTGTTTGATATGTGGAGAGTACGGGCACTATACTCACCACTGTCCCGATCTCCCCGAGCTAAAAGAGCTATAGAGTAACCAAGGACAAGGAGGATATTCCCAGCAACCTGCTGTGATGTAAGAGCCTTTCCCCCACCAAGGGACGGTCAGCACTCAGCACCAAAACCCAGACGATTCCAGGAAAAGCAACCATGAAATCTACATAACCAGGGAAGAGATGTTTTTCCAAACACGGAATCGCAACTATGACACCCCACCAGACACCACTACATCAGGGGCTAGTACTAGTGCACTGACTGCACCTTTGAAAATTTCAAATATGCCTATAGAACCATTGCAAAAGATGGCAAAGGGACCCGATAGGCGAGTAGGAAACTACTCCAAAGTGGCCCATAATTATAGCATCGTGGACGATTTAGCTCAATCTACCACTGTTGTGTCAGCTATGGAAGTACTACAGTCATACCCAAAACAATGAAAAGCCCTAATTTCCGCATTAGGCGCTATCAACCCTGCCGATATGTGCCTGATGGCTTTTGACTTAGAGAAAGCCACCCCCCGGCTTCCTTCCATGGTCGCCTTCTAGATACCAGTGTCGGTCAAGAATATCACTATTCATTGATGTGTCATAGACGAGGGTGCATCGACATGCATCATGTAGAAAAATGTTTGGCAGAAGTTAGGTTCTCTCGAACTAAAACCCTCAGTCATAACGCTTCGAGCGTACGACAGTCATCCCTCGACCCCTGTCGGCCTCTACCAAAATGTCCCAGTTTGTTTAGCCAGAAAGACGGTCCACATAGACATTGAAGTCTTGGATGCACACTTGGATTACAATATACTCCTCAGGTGGAGTTATATGTACGCCATGTCTGCCATAACCTCCTCCGTCTTCTACATTATGATGTTCCCCCACGAGGACCGCATCATTACTGTAGTCTAGTTGACACACAGCGAGAAGTGTCCACTAACCAACACGGATGTAATTATACCCTATGTAGATACAGCCTTGGATGGTATTTCACGGTACCAAGAATATGGCCTTGGCCAATTCAAACCGTCGTCCGTTCTAGGGTCATTCCTAGGAGATCCTCCCATTATCCCTGAGGCATCACCCGATGTCACAGGGGCCCCGGTATGCATGATTTCAACATCAAGCACCGAGGCTAGTCAGGACGCGGACTCAAATAGTAACGACACCGAGGCATCAGCCATGGCAGCCTCTCTAGCCTACGCCGCCTCCCAAACTCCTTTCCTCTACCCCCCAGCTGGCTTCGTCTCCCAACAGGTTTTGGAAACATTGGTATTACCCAACTTATCGTTGGCATTCCCAGTTTGGTACCTCGTTCCTCCTTCCAAAATAGAAGCCACACATGTTACTGCCATAGGATTAAAGCCCCTCAGTCTCGAGGAGCCCCCACCCATCCAAGAAACAGTCAAGACCACCCCCACAAGAAAAGTTCCCATTGTGAAACTGGTGATCATGGCCAAGAAAACTGAGGAGGAAAGAATATGGTGACCCCCGCCATTCAACGGGAATCACCATTATGCGCCATATGCAACGTAATAGGCCATCCTACCCATATATGTCCAGAGCTAGATGAATTAAAACCACTCCTTAGCTCCGAAATAGATATCTCGACGCCGCATTCCCGAAAAAAGGAACCTGCCACCAAAGGTAAAGGCAAAGCACTGCATACCAATCATGCATGCGCTCTCTGTAGAAAATATGGGCACTACACCCACCATTTCCGAGAGATACCACGATATAGGGATTCCTTCCATGCTATCGAGTGATCCTATCAAGAGGATCCCTCCACCCAATCTGTCGACGATGAGCCTCACACCATCCTATACCTACAAGAGGAACGTAGGGTTGTAGAAAGACCCCTGGTTATTCCCATTATACGTTGTATGCTATACGGTGAACGTGGGCACTTCCTCGAAGAGTGCGCAGCCCTAGAGCTCATCCATAGATGGTATCCAATCGAAAGGGTTTACTATGTTGGATTGCAGGCAGTGCAATTCACATGTCCATTATGCACTGACAATCACCTTTTGGAATATTGTCACTACATACCTCGATTTTGGATAGCCCTTGCTAGCCTCCGCTCAGCCATAGTCCGCCTTTCCCAAGAAGACGACATGGATGCTGAGTTCACAGGTAGCTCCATGACCCAAACAGATGAGATGAGCGCATCTATCATGTTCTTGACAGCTGAAGAACGACCCACCAGGAAACACCTAGTTACCTCCAACCGCCCTTCGCAGGAAAAACCAGCATGTGCATTATGGAAAAATACAGACCATGCAGTTGTCTTTTGCACTGATTTAGCAGCCTTCCGGTGCTGGTTCCCCATCATACATCAAACTGAACTCGATGAAACCTTCATATCAAGGATATTTTTCCTGATATGTCAGGGTAATCATTATGAGTGACATTGTACTTATGCCTCGCAAATTCCTCCCACCATCGACATGATTAATGCCATAGAGAAGAGACAGGACAAACTCTGAGAATGGCATAAAAATTACATCGCCATGTCAATGTCCCCACCCCCGCAATGGTGTATCAAGCAAGATAAGACAACACACCAACAAAGCAGAACCTTGGCCAAGCCTAGGATAACATGCAGCCTATGTGATATGAACGACCACCAAGTCAACCAATGCAAATAACTCAAGCCTCTCACAAACAGTCTCTGAATAGTCTCTTCTCTCCCTTAGAAGCTTCTCTCAAACCAAGAGAAGATCACGCACACTTTTTTCCGAATTTTTTCACACTTTCATCAAATGTTCAAGTGTGTACATCTCCCCAAGTTGAGAGCGGCACGAGCTACGTTGAGTTTACACTCCACCAAAGAGGTAGACGCACCTAAGCCAACAATATGGAAATGGAAGAAGAAGACAACCTCTTCTACGACTGACCCTTTCCAAGCATCCACATCAGGAACAACGAGTAGCATAGAATCCCACACTATCTACTTTTTTGCCTCCGTGATACCGTGCACCATCTGCACCGGCCAAAATCACACACCAAATTCATGCCCACTAATGGAAACATTCAGGCACCTCTGTGGCAGGCGCAATTTCCACCTACTGGAAATCGACCATCCTAGCGGGGAACCCAACCTTTCGCTCATACAGAATCCCATTATAGATATTCTTCCCCTGCCAAATGTTGATGACACAATCCACCATATATGATTTTTATCAGCTCATATTGGCAATAGGATTACTGCCCCCCCTCGTCCCAGGATTTCCACCTTAGTCCTGTCACAGAAAACCAAGATACCTTGCACTTTTGCATTGATTTACGCAAAATCCCAAATTTTCATGCCGTCATCAAACTCCTCAATGATACCCAGCCTCTAGAGAAGTGCCTAGTACAACTAGAGCTTGTCGAAGAAAATCGACGTCAGTCACTGCAACACAACGAGGCCCACAAGGAAAGGGTAACAATGTCATTCGACCACCACATCACCCCTCGCTCATTCACTGAGGGAGAATTAGTCCTCCACTATGATGTCACAAAATAGGCCTTAGGGCCAGGAAAGTTTGAAACCTTGTGGAAAAGACCCTAGATCATTAAACATTGCCTCCGACAGGGGGCATACATCTTGATGGAACCGGAGGGGACTGGCCTCACTAACCCCGTCAACGGCCTTTACCTCAAGAAATTATACCCATAAGGGCCCCGACAGCGCTTCCCCTAGAGTGAGAGTACACAAAAACTCAACCACTCAAAATGTTTGACTCAAAGACTTATTTAAAAGTGCTCAAAGTATCACCATGGATTACCAAAACTAAGCCTATTTCAGATTTTCTGATGGAGCATCGATATGGTCTCAAAATTTAGCCGCAAGTGCCTCGGTCATTTACCGCCCTAACCGATCACCACTATGTTCAAATGGTGTGTGTATCGGTTCAGCAAAAAAGAATCAGGCAGAATATGATGCCGTCATCGGACTTATGGACAACGCCCTCCATCGGGGCATTCGCCATATGCATATCTACCTCGATTCTTAGTTAGTAGTATCATAGTTAAACCAAACATTTGAGACAAGAGATACACATCTGTTTAGAAAATATTTGCGTGCCAAAAGAATAAGCAGACAATTTGACTATATCACATTTTCACATGTACCAAGAAGTCAAAACCAAACAGTTGATCGCATAGCCAACAATATCCTAAACTGGAATGCATCTCAAATAAACCATCATACATAAAACCAAAAATATAGATATCCATCAGCATAACAAAATACATAAACCGAAACAGGTGATACATCATAAAGAGCCGCAAAAATATCTCTCATATATATATATATATATATATATATATATCAAAATATGTATATCTGAGTACAAAAAATAGTGTCATTGGCCCAATTGCCAGCCCAAAGATACAAAAGTCGTCAAAAATAAGGGAAGCATCCTCATAACGGCTACTTTCCCTGTGTACAAAACTACTCTAGGGGGGTGCCCCCTCAAGTGGGGCGCCTGGACCCACCACTGCTCCCGGTACCACCACTGGAGCTGCTGTTGCAACTACAATCGCCACCCAACGTAGAGTGGGCTGATAATCCCTCTCGCAGGCCATCACTATCTCTAACCAGACCTCCTCGAAGTCATCCATGAAACCTTGAGCAGGCATACCCTGGGTCAAGCAGTCCACTCGACCCTGGAAGTCCTCAAGAGCAGTCACCTGACCTATCAGTGCTGCAATGTGCGCCCCTGCCGCATCAACACGAGCTCACTCGGCCGCAACCTCTACAGCAGCCAAGCTGCTACCCTCACCAGACACTAGAAAATTTGGGCCAATTTCCGACGGCCACTTCGTCGCTATTCCGACACATAGGCGTCGCAAGAGCGATAGTACGAGGCCCGACAAAACGTGTTTAGCCATTACATCGCAATTCCGACGCTTTGCCAAAGTGTCGCAATACTGACACTTTTTTCGTCGTTTCCAAACAACCGTCGCTCTTCCGATGTTTCCCAAAGTGTCGCAATTCTGACGCTTGCAAAGTGTCTCAATACCGATGCTTGCTCAACTGTCGCAATTCTGACGCTTGCTCAAAGTGTCGCAATATTGATGCTTGCTTAACTGTCACAATTCTGATGATATGTCGTCCGACGTTTAGAACGTCGCTCTTCCTAAATGTCGCTTTTCATAAAGCATCGCAATACTGACGAAAGGCAAAAATTTTGGTAGGTTTAAAGCGTCGGAAGACCGACGCATAGGAAGCATCGCAAGAGCGACGAAAGGCAAAAATTTTGGTAGGTTGAACGCGTCGGAAGACCGACACTTAAGAAGCATCGCAAGAGCGACGAAAGCAAAAAATTTTGTAGGTCGAAAGCGTCGGAAGACCAACGCTTAGGAAGCGTCGCAATACCGACAGACAGTTAAAAATATTTAAAAATATATATATTTTCACACAGTCGGACGGACAGTCGGAGCATTTCACACAGTCTCGTTTTGTACACTAATATAATCCTAGGTTAGCACAATAGGCTAGTCTCTTCCTCATGCAGAACAATGCCTTGATCTCGTATATATTCCAGATCTGAACTCACACAGAATTATCACTGAATGATACTACTCTTAAAATATTCCTTGCAAATCTGTGATGGCGTAGAGTATCCTTGTTATACATCTGTGATCCGCATTCATTTCAGACTTAACCATATATTTTATCCTCAATACCGACGGACAATTAAAAATATTTTTAAAAAAATTGAATGGTCTTCCGACTGTTTTAAAAGATTAAAGAACAGGTCAGCAAGCAATTTTGTTTCCACAAGAATTCATCAAAAAAATGGAAATGGATATTTATTCACTTTGTCTGGTACTAAACACAATATACGAAGTACATATTTTGAGGTATTTTGCTTCCATCAGATGACAAGAGTCTCTATTATTCTAGAAGTATAGTTACTAACAGACGAAATTTTTGTTGGAATCGTCCTTACAAACTCCTTTTTTCAGATCCATGACCGATTAAGATTACTGTTATAAACATTGGGCATTAATTAATTGAAGGGCTGGAGGCAATAGAGGCCTGTTAGTATTTTGGTACTAATGCATTTCCCATGATAAGACGATATCTATGCAAAATTAGTAGAGATAAAAGTATCAACGAAGATCATGGGCAACGCAGCGCCCAAGGCATTAGCCAATTTCATATCCTGCGGACACAAGGAAGTATGAATACTGATGGTAGGATTAGACGGAGCAGGTACACTACTTGAATCCCATTTTTCCTTCTAATTTTGCTAATAAATCCCTTCTTTGGTACTGAGAAAAGATGTTAGGCTCTGTTTGGTACTGAGAAAATACATTAGGCTCTGTTTGGTACTGAGAAAAGATGTTAGGCTCTGTAAATTCATCTTAAATTTGTTGAATTTTGATGTAAATGATGGAGAAGGATCTTTAATCAGCATATGTTTATTCTGCTGTTCTTAATTTGATGATGGAAAATTTAAATCTGTGGCTACTGACCCTAAGCTTGTGGATCTGGTTAAAATAAGGTAAAACAACTATTCTGTATAAGCTGAGACTTGGGGAGTATGTCAGAACTATGCCCACGATAGGTTTCAATGTAGAGACAGTCAAGTTTAAGAACTTGAGCTTTACAGTGTGGGATGTAGGCGGCCAAGAAAAGATCCGCCATCTGTGGAGGCAATATATGGTGAATGCTCAGGTACTAAAACAGGGTTTATGTTTTAATTGTTTTGAATTCACTACCCTTTCATATTTTGGCTGAATAATCTACTGCCTACTCTCCTCACATTTTTCACGCCTGGTTATCCATATATAACCATTCCCTTCCCACCTAATAAAATGTGATAGGTGCTCCTATGCACTTTTAGCCTGTCAATGGCTCATGGCATGATATGGTAAAACAGTTTCAAACAAAGATGCAAAGTGGCAATGGGCTTACCAGAGCTGCTTGTGGCATTTATGGCCATCAAAGAATGGAAATGGATATTTATTCACTTTGTCTGGTACTACACACAATATTCGAAGTACATATTTTGAGGCATTCTGCTTCCATCAGAGGACAAGAGTCTCTATTCTTCTTGAAAAATGAGATTATAAAGGATAGATTGAGCCAAGCAGGGATCAGAGAAGAGATTGACAAGTACAAAATCTTGGAGAGGTATGGTTTCCACCCACAATGGAAACACAAGTATGATGCATCACATTTCCTTTGCAGACAAGCATACTGTTTGCTCCAAGCCACTCCATGGAAATAGAAATTCTTACCTGTGTAAGTAATCTGAACTTTACAAGAGATCCAAGACGAACATAAAAGATATTAGTCCCATGGTTGAAGCTGAAAGAATCTGGTGCCACTGAAAAGAAAAACCCAATACAAAAGTGACATTCAGCCCCTGAAAAAATGATTTTAGGAATATTATGTGCAATATGCAAAGTTATTCTTAAAAGTTATAAAACAATTAAGAAAGCAGAACGATGTGTGTTACCTGTGATTTATAAAGCGTGCAACATTCCCATACTTGGTAGCATCAATAAGATATGGTTGTACACCATCAATCAAATCACTTGTATCAATATGGGTGTCAATAGAAGAATCGTCGAAAGAAGAAAAAGCAGCATCAGTATTTTTTGGGAACTGGAAAGGAATGTGTTGTACTCGAAGGCATAGAAGATCAACTAAAAGAAGAACCAAAGGAAGAGAAGGAATTGTAAAGAAACACAAGGCAAAATGATGATAAACATCATGAAACAGAAACAGAACTAATAATTCCATGTGAGCATCAAGGAAAAGATTGTGTTCCTGATAGAGACACAGTCCCCTTTATAGAATCACCAAATGCACAATGTGAAACCACTCTAGCATAGTGTTATAAAATAAATAGGATCAATAACAAAAATTACTGAATGTCTCAAGATCTGCAAATTTCAAATAACAAAATGCAGGTACTGCAAAATGTTTCAGGATCTGCAAATTGGAAATAGAAAATTACTGATACTGCAAAAGGTCTTGTAAAATAAGTAGGAATACTGCTAATTGCATGGAAGCTGGTATTGCAAAAAGTCTGATAAAATAAACAGGAAATAGTAATCTAATGCAAAATCCAAGAATCCGTTCGTCGATCATCACCAAAAAGCTCATAACATGAACATACCCAACAACGTTTACTTCAATGGAAACATATTTAATGTTGGCTCCCTTCCTTAGACCAGCGTGGTGGACTGTCTGGTTGAGATGAAGAATGGGACCTGTGTTGTTGCAAGGATTGGGAGTCAGGGACTGTTTTGCTTTTGGGATGGGATTCTGATAGCATTGAAACAACATCTCTCATCGATGGCCGATCCATTGGGGACCTACTAGTGCAGAGGAGAGCCACTCTGAGGACCAGCATCATCTCTTCCTTGACTGAGAAACTTGGAACTATAATACTTTGATCTAAGATCTCTGCCATCCCTTCCTTGGTCTGAACTCTTTCCTTGACCCAGTCCACAATGTTGGCACCTTCTCCAAATTCTGGATCCATTGGCTTTCTTCCAGTCAAGAGCTCTAAGAGGACAACCCCAAAGCTGTATATGTCACTTTTCTCAAAGACTTGAAGAGTGTAGGCATATTCTGCACAAATACAAAAGATGCATAGACTCATGAAAATCTGAATTGACATGACTGTAAGTTTGATGGACTTAATAGATTGCTACCATCCTCAATTAATGAAACAGTACAAGTCTCTGCTATGTTTAACATACAACATTCAGGTATATATTACAAGAGAAAATCTGTGTGAGAATTTGATTGGTTGTGTAGAAAACAATGAATGCTACCTTATAGTAAATTTAAGATTTTGAACTAGGCTAGGCTAAAACATAATTCTATACCCATTAAACACTCAGAATCTGTAATTTCTGCAAAAAGAGGACGCTGCTGAAGAAGAAAAGACAACAGCTCAAGAGAAGCCAAATACTGAATATAATCAGGAAACCCCCGAAGCAATTGTTGAAGAGAAGAAAGAAGAGGAAGAGGATAAGGTATATCACTATGTTGTATTGGTTAAATTGGAGAAGGATCTTTTGGTATGATAGAGGGGTTTTGGTGTATGAAAACCATCACTTTCAAGTTTAAGCTTAGTAGTTGTGTTTTGTACACACATACTTTCTAAGAATTTTTTATAACTGCACCTTCCCTTACCTTGACATGTGTTGGATGACAGTATCTTTGGAATCTGGCATGCCAAGCTTCCCTCTTTGTTTGGTTTTTGATGCAGTATTTTTGTGTACTGCAGACAATCACAGGAGATGACACTTGATGAGTATGAAAAGGTTCTGGAGGAGAAACGAAAGGCCCTTTTAGCTTTGAAGAAGGTAGAAGAGAGAAAGGTTGATGTTAAAGAATTTGAATCAATGCAAGTGCTCTCGAACAAGAAGAAAGATGAAGATGCCTTGTTTATTAAATTGGTATGCAAATCTATTTGTTTGATATATAGGGTTACTTTCCTTCTATGGAAGTGGCGTAAATTTTTTTGTTAGACTCAAGCCTACTGTTTCTGAATGTGGAACAATTTTTAAATCATATTAATTGTGTAATTGGTTGGTACCTTTATCATTTTCCATGTTTGATTTAAAGTGAGTATTTTTATTTCCATAGGGACAAGAGAAAGAAAAGCCAAAGAAGATCGATGCAGGAGAAAATGAAAGAATCAAGAAGGTAAGCAAAAAGCAATTTTTTGGTGTATATATTTTTCTTTTCCACCACATTGACTAGATGAGTTCTTGTTCTGTGGAAGGCTGTAAGCATCAATGAATTTCTGAAACCCGCTGAGGGTGAGAAGTACTACACTGGAGGTCGAGGTAGAGGCCGTGGACGTGGTGGTGAACGTGGAGGTTTTAGAGGTGGCTATAGTGGTGCTTATGCTAGCTATGCTGAGGCACCTAGCATTGAGGATCCTAGGCAGTTTCCCACGCTAGGGGGAAAATAAACATCACGATTTAAAAACCTGTACATCTCCTTTTCAATGATGATATTGGAGATGTCTCTTGATCTTTTGGTACAGAAGATTTCTTGTATTGAAGAGAAGTTTTGTAGGGATAAACAATGTAGTTCTGCAAATTTTGTGGAATCAATTCCAAGTTTAGAAATCTTCCATTGTTGTTGATTTAAGTGGGAACCATCTAATTTATATTCAAAGGGTTGGCAATCCTTCATTTAAGGTGCTTCCATTTTTTCCTTTTAACTAATGAGTTTGAACAAGATTATTTGCAACGTAGATTAGTTATTTGTAATCAAATTGTTGGGGACGGATTCAATTCGGAATAATCATGTACCTCACTGCAAATCCTCTGAGGCCTATGGTGCATGTATTTAACTGCTAGTATAATTTACGTGGTCTTTTTATCTCAGCTTTGAAACTTACTATACATTGTACTGTAATACTGCTCCGCACCCCGCGGGGTAAATGCTGAGTGATTTCAATAATTGTATAGCTACGCATCGGATGTTGTCTCGGTTCTCTGATCAGGTTGTGGTGATTGTAATGTTTTCATATGATTGCGTCTATTCTTACAATGTTATTTACTAGTGAGTTTTGATTCTGAAAATTGCTAATCTGTGGTAAAGGTTAAAAAGAACCCAATAAAACCCAATTGGTTCCTAGATGCTCTCTTCAAAAGAAAGTTGTAACATCCAAAATTATAACCGAAACATCTTTCTCGCTCTCTCTGTTCTTGTTCATTAGTTGGATCGTTTCCCATGCTTACAAAATCCCTTTTGAGTCCATATATTTTGAAATTTCGAAATCTACCGAAACATCTTTCTCGCTCTCTCTGTTCTTGTTCATTAGTTGGATCATTTCCCACGCTCACAAAATCCCTTTTGAGTCCATATATTTTGAAATTTCGAAATCTATGCTTGTGCCCTTGTTTGGAAAATGAAAATTGAATTTATGAGATTTATGCATGTAGACTCCGAAAAGCTTTATCTCAAATTGCTCGTTTGTGGTTCAGTGGCTTTCTCCCAAATCTTGCTTTAACTTTTTCTGTACGGACACGGCTTGTTAGCCATTCCAGTTTTTCATCAGTGTTTGAAAAAGCTTTTTTTTTACCTAGATTTAATTTCGTTGATGTATTGAATGTTCAATGTGAAATATGTTGCAACGGGAGACAGGAATTTGACGAGTTTGATACAGGATGAGGACTTTAGTTTGTTGTACAGAAATATGACTTGCAGTAGTGTTTATCCAAATCCAATACGTGCCTTACGGCTTTTGATATGCTACGTCTAGCCTGTCTACCTCGTATTTATTTCCTTCAAAGACTTTTTATATGGGATACCTAGCTTTCAATATGGTGTTTAGTCTATCTAGTATGTTGGAAATTCTGGTTTTCAATGTTAAGTACTTTTTAGCCTTCAACACATGCTTAAATTCGACATTCAATAGAATCGCCATATATGTTAGTTACTCCTAGCATATCTAAATTCAATACAATTAACTGGTTATCTGTCGCGTCAATTGAAAGTTTGGCAGCTATGCTTAGCATGACAGAAAACAATGCAAAATGTTTTCTTTTTAAACATAATTGAAAGTTTGACAGCTATGCAAAGCGTGAAGGAAAACTGAGCAAAAATGTTTTCTTTCAGACATGGCTTGGGCTAGGAATTTTGACAGCATAGCACGAAGGACATGAAGGAAAACAGAGCAAAAGGTATTTTTAGGCCGATAGGTCTTCTGTTTTGAATTAATACAGGTGCTTTTTTGTCAACCAATTCATTTTGATAATGACACGTAACTAGTAAGACGTGTGCAAAAAAATTATAAAATCAACCAATTCATTTTGAAAAAGCAAAAAAATCATAAAAATCAACCAATTCATTTTGAAAAATCATAAAATCATACTGAGTTTCCATTTCTAATTTGGGTAATATGATTTTTACTCCGTTTAATGATCGGTGCAGAATTTTTACTCTGTTTAATATCATTAATGATCCCAAATGACGAAATGGAAACTCTATTTAAAATTTACATGGTGTAATATGCACATGCAAGGAATGTTTTTCCAAGTTGCTGTTTTCTCTTCAACTCCGTTCCTCTCATGGAATCTTTTCCTCAATTTCGTCTATCCTCGAGTTCATTCGTAAGGGTGAATATCTTGCTACTGAGATGAATATTACAATGACTGGAATTGTGCTTTTCAGCCGCTGATGTTTATGTATCCTTCATCTACAATGCATCTTTTAAGTCAATATTAGATATCTTTTGAAATACCAAAGAACACAGAAAATCACCGACTTTTTTGGTCACTATTGTGCTTTAATACTACCCTATGTTTAGAATATGTGCATCCAATAACTAATATTGCAATTGATGCTATTAAAATACATGCATAAGCTGCGAGAAAGTGAAGTTGTCTCATTTATTATAACTGGCATGCCCTTTTGCACTCTGTTACCCATGGTGGTTGGCTTTGTGACATTTCTCAAGAACGGTACGAAGTCAAAGAAAATAAGTGCATGAAGAAGGTAAATTTCAATTTTCTGCATTGTTACAATCTTGATAAGATGTATGGGTTTTATCTTGGTCCACTTCTATCTTTATCTTTTTCGCTCTAACAAATACACCATGCCATTGATGCAGAGACCGGATTGTTACACAACTGGATAAGCAAGCAATTGCTACACAACTGTACTTGTGAAGAGCTGTTAGTTTGCTGCGTGTATATCACAATACTAATTTGTCTGCCGTCCTTTGCTTTTTACCATTGAATTTGTTTTGCATGAGGATTAATTTAAAGCCAAACCAAGGTGCTTCCAATTAGATGCACCATATCCATGTTAAAAGTTGAATCCATCTCCATGAAATCCAAAAAATGTGTAGTCTCGAAATAACATTGACAACTATCAGGGATGTAATTCTTCTGACCAGAAAAAAACAATTCCGAAGCAATATCATTGATCCCTATTCTTGACTTGCTCTGGTAGATTTTCAGCTACCGCAATTTTCGAAATTCTTTGTAAACATCTCAAGGCAATTTCAATGATATTCACTTTTTATATCATATTCTCCAGAAGAAGTAACTATTGATATCAGTTAATTTGTGTGCAATGTCTTCAAGCCACCTTAAAAAAGTTCAATTTCTTTCGTTCTCCAAGTTGTGCATTTTCATTTGAATATACTAACAAGTATTAGTGAGGATATGCCAGTTATCTATGTGTTGCATACATAATTGTAATAGTAGTAGTTATCTATGTGCTGCATACATAGTTTCTAATAAAAGAAAAGGTACTTTCGAAACCCTTGCTGGCTGGAGTTCAACATCCAACATGATCAACACGTGTCACGAAGATCTAAGCTATGGGATCGAAGGGATGCTCCAAATGCCTATTGATTTCAGAAAGAACATGTAAGCCCTCTTCTCTGAATAATCGCTCCGTTCAATTTTCTTTTTAGCTTAGTAGTAGATAGTTATTTTACTAGTAAATTTTACTAAATAGTAAGTAGGAAATATTACTGATTTAGAAGTGAATTAAGTATGATTCAGTGATATTTCAGGAATTTGGCCTTCTTAATTTTTTTTTATTTCATTCATAAATTTAAAACAGGAAAGGATCATGCTGTTACAGTATTGTGAATCTCAGATTTTGCTCTGAGTCGGTCTTTGTCTTTGTTCTGAAATGCCATTGCTTGGTTTTTTTTGCAAGGGGGGTTTTCTTTAAATTTTTTACTGCAATCTAGTGTAAGGGTGCTGATCTTTGGTTTTAAATTTGAGATACACTAGGATAGCAGTCATTGATGAGATATTGATGGGTATTAGGGATCTCTGTTATTAGTCATATTGCTAACAATTTGTTGATCATAGCCAGCTGATATATTATATCATAATTATGGTGCTCATTTGTTATTTGAAGGCCTATAATATATGATCCACTGCTG
This sequence comes from Pinus albicaulis, assembly GCA_034641835.2. NCBI lineage: Eukaryota > Viridiplantae > Streptophyta > Pinopsida > Pinales > Pinaceae > Pinus > Pinus albicaulis. The sequence goes on along the minus strand of CM076581.1, from coordinate 770,936,476 downwards.
AGAGCACTTAGCATCTGTTTCTGTGAATTTTTATAGTTATAAATAAGAATCCTCTCAATTTTTGTCCATTCCTATTGCAGAATATTGGCATTAAAATTTACTGAAAAATTTACCACATTTTTCTGTACAAATTTAATTCATTTGTAAATTGGCATTGCATTGAAGCTTCCATTGATTTTTTACCTTGGTTTGTTGTAAACACTTTAGTAACAAATACTCTAAATTAAATCCAAGCTAAGGCCTTAGCAATAAAATGGAATTCCAATTACCGTGTCTTTCTGCAAGTTGGGTTTGGGATAATCTTTCTGCAAGTTGGGTTTTTTCCCATTACACTAATTAAATTTCAGTTATTCTTTCTACAAGTTGGGATAATTATATTAGTTGAATCCCACATCTTGTTGCTATATTTCTATGATAAAGCTTATTTTTTATTGCCCGGATTTATGAAGGAAGCTATACTTAAATATTTATTCAATGTCTTTGCCTAGTGATTTGATTCATAGATGTCTATTTTCTTCCTGAATTTGAAATTTTAACCTTTTACAAAAAGGCATGCATTCTTAACTATTAGAACCACTCAATATGCATAAATGGATCCTTGACACACTCAATTTTTGTAAATTAAAATATTATCTCAATTTTTTATATTTAAAAATCCTATCGGCCTCTCTTTGCACCTTTTGGGGCAACTGCTAGTACGTAAACATATTTTAAGCAGAAGTGTAAAAACGAAACACATTCTAAATGATAGTGAGAAAACGGATAAAGGAGAATGAAGCAAAATGTCAGAGGTTGTAGTGGATGAAGGCTCTCTGCAAGTAGTTCCTTCAGGGCAAACAGCCAGGTCACCTTGGCTTAAGAGTTTTTTCATGATCTCCCCATCTTTGTTTTTGTTTCTAGTTAGCCTTACAGTCTTGATGGGTGACACTGCCTCTGTTACACAGCTGATACTGTATGTAACTGCTGTTACAGGCCTTCTAAGTGCTACAGTAAGAAAAACAAGATCAAGAAGAGTTCTATGTGAACAAACATATAATGTACTAGTTTTCTCATCTGTGATATGCACTGGTGGAGGATATAATGTACTGGTTTTCCCATCTGTGATCTGCACTGGTGGAGGAATTCCTCGAACTCTAATTCTTACCCCCAGGAAAGATCCCACTTGTAGAGCCAACCAGTAATGCAGGCATAAACCAACCAAATTCCTCATTACAGCCAATGCCAAACCGATGGGGAACCATAGAAAGATCCCCATTGAGACCAGGGCTTTTAAAATATTGCAAGGAAAATCCATATACTTTTAGCATGATGAAGTCACAAGCTGTTCTAAAAGAAAATTATCATAGCCTTGTATTGTGCCATGCTATGTACACATATGAAAATGAATGTCCATGAATCCTGTTTCATATTATGCAAAATTGCGGAAGTATGTGGATCTTTTATACTTAGTACTTACTAAAGCTTGCTGCAATACTACCCCACAGGCCTGCTATTAATAAGTCTAGAGTCTTCCAATATCCAATAAGGAATTCACCACAAAATGTATTTCCACACCCTGTTGGATCAACAAAATCTTCCATCATAATTTCTCCTTACATTGAAGACTTTAGCATGGTACAAATTGTGTGAAAAGCTGGAATTTCCCATGTCTCCCGAGTGTCAGACCTGAAATAATAAGACGTAAGATAAAGTGAAATGATGAAATGTTTGGAATGACGATAACTTTCGGTTTTTATTATGGAATAAGACTAAATCCAAAAAGCATAGGACAATATGAATGTTTAATTGAGTACTAATATCTTGCCTGTGAACAATGCTTCCTGAAGGGCCTCTTCTAAGAGTCACTACCTGCAATTTGTATTTTATTAGCATTACCATTTCAATTCCAGAGAGTTTGCAGTAGCTCAAAACAAGTAATAGATGGCAACACAATTTTAATATATACTAGAAGCAAAACCTCAGCTCCAAGTTCTGCAATACGCTCGATCATCTCCAATGGTGATCCAGGTCCAACAAGTGAAGCAACTTCCTTTTCGTTTGTGGAAAATATGTTCCTAGCAAAACCCAGTGCCCTGTAAGATGAAAATCCATATTACTAAATTACAGCATTGCTAAGATAATTTAACTCAGTCAAGTTAATATTTCTAGTGATTCAATTTGCAGAGAGGCTGACTACAGCCTCCTCTTCCTATAAAATTCCCTGCAAGAATAAGGATGTTGCATAACTGAATTGAGTTCACAAGGTTAACAAACATTTCAAGGGAAATTTCCTATTCAAAACAGAAGCCCAGAAATGAAAAACTCCAGGAGGAAATCTAGAAATGCAACGTGTTGAAAAACCAGAAGTAGCAGATTGCAACTCCTGATATGTAAAATGCCTGCAGGTTTTACTTTGACAAAGGCACTCTAATCTCCTTGCCAAACAATATACAACAACCAAATGAAATTAGTATACAACAACCTTACAACAACCTTAGCTAATGGTTCTCTTGTCTTTGACTCTTCACTCCATGGTTCCTCTAAGGAGTGTAGCTTTATAGATTGTTATTTCTTTTAATTATGCCCAGCACAAGGCTCTCCTTTTTGTGCTTTTGTGAACTCTTCTATTGATCCATCCTCAAATTCTTCATCTAATGTGTCTGTGGTTGCTGGACAGCAGCATATAGAGCACCTGCTGGTAGGTTATAAGGGCAGACTTTGGGTTATTTTTAGACACCAAAAGGGTGCACTTCATGGGATAGCCTTATCCTTTTTCTAAGTGAAATGGATGAAGCAGCGAATGAATATCAAATCAGAGGTGTTCGTAGTAAGTAAATCATGCATGACTGGTGAAGGAGATAAGACACATTTATCCACGTAGATTGTTTCATAAGTTGCCTTGTTATCCCTACCTGGACTCTGTTTTGTGGGAAACAAATTCAACACTGGAAGATACCCGAAAGAACCCTAGATCTATTGTAATATACTCTAGATCTAAAATTCATTGAAAATCTTTGTAGATCTATGACATATTTGTTGTAAATTCTACAGATGTTTGTAGATCTTAAACAAAATGAGTTTTCAATTTTGGATTTAAAAGGGCTCTTCAATGTAAAATTGCCCAGATAACCATATAAATTTGGAGTTTTCTTTAAGCCATACAAGTGCGCATATAGTTTATTTCAACCATTATGGATCTAGTATTGAATCTTTGTTCTTTTCTAGTAGTGATCAAGCCATCTAATCGAATAGTCGCTGATTCTGTTTTAAAATTGCCCAAATCTTTGTAGATCTGGCAATTCTCGAGTTATAAAATTGCAATTTTTTTGGATCCGCACCTGTAATACGAATTCTAAAGTTGTAGATTTTTTTGGATCTGCATCTGTAGCACATTTCACAGTGTGAAACAGTTGATCTATCCCATCTTCAATTAGATTAACTCATATCAATGTGTTTCTTATTTTACTCAGTACCTCAGCCTCAAATTTCTTGATACTCCAAACTTGTGCACTTGCATGAGTTTGTCGAACTAAAATCCATAGCTTAAACTTCATGAAACTGGTGGAGTCAAATTCATGCAAGCTCAAACACATCTTACACTTCCTCTTTGAAACTCATCCGAAAGAACACTGGAAGACATCTAGAGAGAACCCTATAGCCTAACACAATCCAATGGAATTGACCAAAAAAAACCCAAATAGGGTCAACCCTACTATAGGAGGACGGGCCTGCAGTAAGAACTTACCATTTTGTAAGAGCTGAGGGCGAATGCTGAGGGTGAATGCACATGTAGTTTTTAATAAAATCATTTTTATGTCCTCACCCGCTGCTTGGTGACAGTAGATGAATGGACAGTCCCTAGTAGTTGTAGAGAAAATCTAACCCGACTTAAGAGCTCCCTCATCATATCATGGGTACCACGAGCTCCATTGACGAATTTCTTTGCCCAATGTTTATAGGAAGAAGAAATTGAGGTTATAGTCAAGACGTGATCAGTTCTTTCGAGCTGTTTATAAGGCATGCATCCATGATGCTACCAAGTTGTCCATTACCTCGACTATTACACAAGTAATACCCTTTTCTATGGTAACTTTGTTTCCACCGAGCAGGGACAATCATCAGGTATGTTGAAAAACACAACGCATGTCATTGAAGATATCCTTCTGACTCCTCTAGTACCGGATGATGAAGTGACCTTGTGTTTGATTTCTACCTCAGACCTGTGCTTATTTCACCCCTTAGCTTAATGAGACCAGGACCTTAGCTTTCGATGCTAATTCCTCGACTTGTCTTCGTAGCAAGCAATTTCATTCCTCAATTACATTTGATTTTTGCATTTCAAATGAGCGCGCATTTGATTTTTACATTTTATTTTTGCATTTCAAATCATTTTTATTTGGAGGAAGTCGTCGCAATAGCAACGCTTTGGGGCATAGTGTCGCAATTGCAACGTTTGGAGGAATCCGTCGCAATTCATAGAAATAGCGTTTCCTGCTGCCGCACAGGAGCCAGCCCAAACGTCACAATTGCGAATATTTAGAACTAACTGATTTGCGACGTTTGGAGGAAGCCGTCGCAATAGCGACGCTTTGGGGCATAGTGTCAAAATTGCGACGGATTCCTCCTGTGTCGCAATTGCAATGTTTGGAGGAAGCTGTCGCAATAGCGATGCTTTGGGGCATAGTGTCGGAATTGCGAAGGATTCCTTTAAACGTCGCAATTGCGACACCTTTTCTAAGTGTCGGTATTGCAAAACTTGTCTCTAAACATCGATATAGCGACGGTTTCAGGCGGGACTTGAAAAAGTTGAAAATTTTTGGGGAAATTTCCGACATTTGGTCAAAAGTGTCGGAATTTCCGCCAAATGTACTAGTGAGAGGGGCCAACACCATCTCCACCTGGTCCACCTCCATCACCACCTCCCTGACCACCCTGAGGTCGTCGCAGAGGATCGTGGCCCACTAGTCAAGCCATGAGGTGAGCTACCTCGGCAGCATCTGCACGAGTAACCAAAACGATGTTAGTGTCACTAGCAAAACACATAAGTACATACATACTCAAACAAATGCAGAAAAAATATAACACATACCTGCAGGTCCTCAAACATAACCAAAAGGGAGACCCATGTCTGGGTCACCCTAGAAGTCCATCCCTGCATATGGGTACGGCAAGAACATCTATGGGTTGGCCTCGAACATGGCCTCTGTCGTGGCATTCCAATAATGCCCCAGCATGCCACCACTACCCCGTGGCATCACTAGAGCCCACCTCCTCATACGTGGCTCCCGTGGCCCCCCAATAGGCACTGCTACCACCGGCCTCATCAACACCACCCTCTCGTACATGATGCTGCACAAGATTTTTTTGTACGCAAATGACTTAGATCCATGTTGGACCTTGTTCAATTACGACACCATACCATCAAAACAAAAGTGGGCGAAGTTGAAAAAATGCCCGGACCTCAACCGGCGCAAAACTCCAACCTGCGGGCCAAACGCCCAATGCGAAGCAAACAACCCTGCTAGTCGTATGATCGCTGCTATAGCACACCGCTCTGCCACATCTATAACTAATGTAATGTTGATGCATCCCTCGATAAGAGGCGCCCCCCGCAATGATGCCTCCGGAATCTATCCAAGTTCACTTTCCCAGAGGAGAGTGGGTTCCTCAGCGCCTCACCCTAAGGTAGTAACCCGGTCACAAAGTAGATATCTGTCTCAGGATGGATCACCAAGTTCGTCCCCCGCAACACAAACATGTTGCACCTTCGGTGCCGGTGTTGTATAATGTAGTGCAATAATCGGTCCTACGACTGAAGAAACTCATTTTCAGCAAACTTCAGAAGGCCCCATGCGACCAACTGACGTCGCACCCTAGCATCAGCAGTTAGAGCAGACCAAATTTCAGGCCAGTTCCACTCCCTCCATAATAACCTGTCATCAACACAGGTACCCATCATTACAGAGAAAAAAAAACCCAAAAAATAGACAACAAACCAAAATTTTTGTCACCTCGACCTTTGTGTGCCTGTCCTTCAGACAAGCGCGCTTAGTGCACACCTGTATTTTTCACAGGTGCGCTAAAATTAGGGAACAAAGCGCCCTCACGTGTTTTTCCCTCAAAATTGTGCGCGAATAAGGTGCACTTTTTCCCAGATCGCCCACGCAATCTAGTGAAAAAGTCACCCAGAGTCCATACAAACCCAATTTGTACGGACCCCGACATCATCAAACTTAAAAAATTAAAATGCAGGACGTCATGGAAGTTACCTTGGCATAGTATCACTAGTCCCTGGTACACGGGCTGACCGCAACTGCAAGGAATGCTATGCAAACAGTTGTGACCTCTCAAACCTTAACGAGTACAAATGAATTGAATAAGGGCCATATTCACCTTTTTATTGCCCTTTTCAAAAAATTCAGAGGCACATAACAAGAGATCAGAAGGTCCATTATGTGAACCGTAAGTTGCACCATCATCAATTCTCCATGATGAACAAAAGTGATGCCACACATTCGCTTTGCAGAAAAAATAATTTTTCAACGCTGAAAAGTATGCCCTCTCTCATCTTCCTTTTTAAAGCTCATGCCTTTTAATAATATTTGATGAAAAGAATATGCTTTCACTTGAGGTAGTTTTTTTGCAGGAAAAACCTGCAAACCATTCACAGCACCATCTATTGAAAATTCCAAAGCAGGTATCATTCTACCCCCAGCATGATAGAGTCCCAGAAAACGCTGCATATCCTGACATCATTTCTCCATCAGAAGTAAACCATAGGGTCCTCATATCCAACCGTGTTTATCATCACCTCACCCTGCACATGATAAAAATTTACGTTGGTCGGTAGAGCCTCCCCTCCATGGCACTCGTCACCCAAAGTAGACCATATATCACAGCAACAATGACACCATGGCCATACCATTTCAGTCCGGGAAGCACCTCGTGCCCATCCATTCATCTTGCACAAGGTCAAGTTTACCATGCTAACTGAAACCCCCTTCCCAGACAACTAAGTTGTATAAGCAGATAAAACACGCACCACCGCACATCACATTTGGCCCACCATAACTCCACCAACATAATCCCATCTGTGACACTTTTTCATCTGCTTCATCAACCACGCACATGAGACCAACCAATGGGACCCCCACCCTCAGCCAAACACCTTCCTCACAACTTCAGTGAGAAAACATTTTCATGTTTTGGGGTACCCGTCTCTACGTTTTGTACAAACTAAACCCCATTATTTTAATTCTTTTGGTAAGTGTACAAAGACCGCAAACGGTGCACTTTGCCCCTTCACCCTCATATTCCATCTTTTCTCCCATGGAAATAGTCCTTGATTTCCCTTGGTCGAATTATTTCACCCCCACGTACGCACCATCACGACATTCATAGCCGGTTTAAACCCGCCCTGGATGTCCTACTGACTCTAGGGATTTTTTCCTTCAGAAATAAATATGACTGTCACCAAGCTGCTTAAGTATACTTCGACCTCAGGCCACTGAATCCCCATCATCAGTTTTCAATCACCTCTCACCAACATGCCTATGTTAAGCCTACCACATCGAGGTCCCCGATCCCTCATATCGGCGACCCCTCGTCTGGTTGAGACTTCCTTTTTCTCGACCTCAACACCCATATTCCAAAAAGGAAGTGGTACCTTGGAATACCCCTCCCCATGCAAAGGGGAATCCTCAGGTGGCACTGTGGGAGACATCATTGTCCACAAATGTCATCGATCCTCTTGACATTCGACTGCAACAAAATCTTTCATGTCAGGATGGTATCATACCTTACAACCATTGCACTTTGATTAGATCCATCGAAGACCCGTGCCTCCATAAGCGTCTTTGTCAACAATGCTTACATGGGAAGGTCCCAGCCAGTACCTATGCGTACATTGTGCAGTTAAATGCCATACCAAGTTTACGCATATGGGTACCACATTCCGCCTATCGTCAAAGAAAAAACACCCCTGAGGGCATTAATAGTCGTCGTCAACAACTGCTAGCATCGCTACCATAGTATTGACACAGACAAAACATATATCTGTCAATTTTTTTTAACTAGCCATAACATCACGAGCATGGGACATGCCCGCCTTGTTGAAATTTTGTATATATATTGTAAATTTTATTTGCTTGTAGGGACCCCTTAGACATGGTCATTCTTGGAACCGGTGCAGGGTGTTGTCAACTCCAGAGCTTCATGCAGGTCTCCCTCTCTCTCTACGCATGACATAGAAAAGAAACTATAATGTATTTTGGCTATACAGTCCTTCCTAGACCTCACACATTAGGGGGCAACTGTTAACACTAGAAAATCGCACAGCAGAGGATGAACTAGTCTTAAATGATGATTGCGTGCATTATCCTTCAAGAAGAGTGCCTTCTGCACGCATTTTTTTCCGATAAGCGCGCATTCCTGAAAGTGGAAAATTTTCACTTTCTGGGACCACACAAAGCAAAGGATAAGTTACTCCTGACAAGAAGCCGCCTAAGGACAGCCACCAGCGCCTCCTTAGACACTATGTGAGCACACAATGGAATATTTGGAGCACACAATGGAATCATATGTCTCCCTTGGGTCACCATCCACCATGTACCAAGGGAGGCAAGGAGGATTTGAAATCCCCTACATAAAGCCACCATGAGATGAAGAATGGGTGATCACATTGTTATGCTAGCCAGAATTTCCCAAGAAATACCATCAGTGTGTGACTCGAAGCTGGAGATAGAGGGGACTCGATTGTTGGCCATCCAACAATCTTAGTCCATCACAACAGAGAGAGAGGGAGCTTGCATCAAGGCGAGCTTGGAAAACAACATCCTTGCATCGGGACCTAGAACCATTGTCTAGGGGCCCTTTTGCAAGTGGGTAAAATTTATTCTTCGTATCAAACGTTTAATAAGAAGGGGCCTAGTGCCACTATTTGCATTATTATCGTTTGACTCTCTTCAATAGCTTCTGTATATTTGTGTTTTATTTTTAGTATACATTTGCATTCTTTTTCCTCTAGATTGTATGCTTTTTAACTCCACCACATTTTTCCTATTACCAATAGTTTCAAGGGGTAAGCCACACCCCTTAAACTGGTGTGATTTCATACATTCATGCACGAAATCCACCACAACACTAATGTTAGAAAAGTATATATTAGAGAGAAATGGAACAAATAAAATATGTGGAAACACAAACACAGAAATAACATATAAAACAAGACACATATATATGTGGTTCACCCAACTTGGGCTACATCCATGGAAACAACCAATCCTTCCTTTATATTATCCAGCAAAATGAAGAGACACAACCTACAATAGAACTGTTTTAATATCCTCTATTCTCTCACACAGTCCCCCTTTCTATTTCTCGCTCAGAGTATACACATGATACATAGCTGCAATACAATACCATCAAACCACAGAGGGGGTTTCCTTCTAGGGAAAAAAACCCTAAATTAAATATAACTTCTACCATCAGATCATTCGCCTAATGAACAACCTAGATTGACTATGAAATTATAATATTTTACATGGAAATTTTACATATGTTTTTAGCTTCGAGGGTGCTGCGCCCGAAACCCCTCACTAGTGGGGGGGATCATAAATTCGTCGTCGCCCCCCCTGGACCCCCCTGATAGCGATTAAACGATGAGCGACATTGTCACCCTGTTAAGGACAGGGATCCAACGCGGTGATACATAAAGAAGATAATCAAGCTCCACACCCAACAACTACCAGACTCCACCTTATCAAGAGAAAATTGTCACGCTACACCGTATCTATATCTAGTAGATCTTTTATTTTCATTCTATCATTGACATATTCCAAAAAATCCTAATTTTTAACTCTCTTAGCCTATTTCTAAAAATATTCCTACTGATGTCCGTATTCAGAAGGTTCAGATCATTACCAAGCAGGCGATAAAAGAGTTTTCACTGCAATGATGTTAATTAAACTATTTTTTTGATGTCACACAAATAACAAGACTTGTTAAAATTGGAATCTCTCAAGATGAAAATATTTTTAACCATAATGGAATTCCTCATCCCTCCTATTCGAACAATCCTTACCACCTTGGTGGCGCTTTGTTTCGGAATTTCATTATGGAAATCCTCCATAGATTCGTCCAACCCAACTTGGTATGCAACCACTTCTAACAAATCCCATTTCATGACTTTCAAAACATCTTCAATAATGCTCTCCAAATACTTTCCTTGGTCACTGAAACAAAAAACAAATGTAGTTGTGATAGAAATTACTAGCAATGGTTTAAATGAATTTGTGACACTACAATGTAGTTATAATGTATGCATTCACCTTTCATTGGTTTTGAATGAAAACCCACAAATGTTTGTAGATTCTCGGAGGGTCACCTTCCATTTTTCAATCACTTCCATGGTTACTTTGCCTTTCATTTCATTTTCTCGGTAGGATTAAAAATAACTTCCCTTGTAAACATAATGAAGGTCAAAGGGATCAATATCAAAAAACACAAGGATAATTATGTGCTCATGGCATGAACTCAAAATCCAGTGTAGCTTATCCAAGCACCAATGTGATTCCACATACTTCTTAGAAAAAATAAGACTATGGATGGAGGCATTGTAAATGGCTCCTTAGATTGCAGGGCAGAGGGAATATCCTGTGAAAGGTTCCTCCTTTTCCAGAAAGACACGCAACAAAACTTTGTGAGACCTTGGTAGATTAGGCTTGCAAGGGTGAGCTTCACATCAGTTTCTCTGTGGTTTATGAAAGGTGGTATGTTCTGGAAATTGGTTATGTTATTTGCTCCATAATTATCTGTTGCCTCATAATTCCTACCCTCTAATGTCGTTGGATCGAATAGACACTGAAATAAATGATCCACTTGAAAAGTCACATCAATTGATAGATTTAAGGTATTGAAAATTTTCAAGTAGAGAAGTCGTAGGATAGGGCATCACCTAAAGGTTAGAGTAATCAACAGATTTTTTAGAAGGCGAAGTCTGTGGCGTCAACTAAATGGTAAGTGAAGGCATTCCATAACATAAAATAATTAGACTATAAAAAGCTTTGAAAAGGTTTTTAAAAGCGTCTGTACACCACCTGCCCTTCCAATACCACCTCCAACACTACCATATTAAACATTCACACACACAACGTCTTCGATCAGAAGTTTTATGTATACCTTGTGAACTTCGAGGGACTCTTCACCTCCGATTAGGATGTCTACACTCATTCTAGCACTAGAGAAATTGTAAAAAAAATCACTTCTAATCAAGATATTTTCTTCCAAAAATTTTCTTTTTTCCAATGTGTAGATGAGCTAGTTGATCATCTTTACAGGGTCCAAAGGGGAGATCATGGGAAATTGTTCTACTCTAAATCCTTCTTCTGTTGTTGAATTCATGACGGAAGACGCCATTAATATTGAATCTTTTCTGGCCTTCATGTGAACACAAGGTCTTTGGCTACCCTTTGATCACACCTCTTCTCATTCATGGAATGCGCTTAATTTTCTTTTTTTTTTAATTTTCTATATGTCGATGTACAAAGAACTCTGAGATTTTGTGTTTCACTTGACAAAGTAATGGCCACGTGCATGTGCACTAGACGCTTGTTATTAAACATTTTGACTTAAGGCAATTTTAACTCATTCATGTGACTGATCAATTCCAAATCCCACACATTCTCCCCTCAATATTTGTCATCATCTTCATCCAAATATTGAACACCTCGCATTATATTTCATTGTCCATATATTTTTCTTGATTATTTCTTTCCACGGTCCCCCACTTCTCCTATCGGTGTTCCTTTACACCTCTTTGTGCAATTGCTAGTAATAATTGGTTCATAGATGTGTTTTAAAGGTTTTTAAATTATTTGAATAAATCTAGTATGTCAATTTTGTTTGAGTATTTTAAGTGATTTTTCTACTTTTCAAGCTTATTTTTTGGGTTGAAATTTAAAATCTCAAATCAAAATATTATTGGCTCAGATGTGATTTGAAACATTTTGAAAAATTTAAACCTTAGGTAACAATCTGTTATTCAGAGTACAAAATTATTTTATATGTTGAAATCCAACTAAAATATGCCCGAATTCATACCCCTAGAAGCGATTTCCTCAGGGTTTGCTAGATACAAGCCTTCTATTTAGGATTTTTTTTGTGGTAGAGAGCCTAGACTCGAGTGTTTTTTTGGTGTTCCAAATGATAAAGAGGATAAAATCCTCAAAAATAATCACGAAGCTAATCCCAAGTAAACAAGAAAGAGGAAAATAGTGAAAAGACGAAGCTCCAAGTTAAAGATAACTTTGGGTAAGGATATCATTGGAACAAGTCATAGATTTTATGGGCATGGTATTGATTTAAATATTTTAGAATAGGTAGGCCTCTGGTTCGAGTCTAAATCACTAAATTCAGGTCTCTTGGAGCCCTATTATAGGTTATGCTCCAGTGTTCCACATTTTGGCCAAGGGGTGGTTAAGATTCATCTTTGAAGGAAAAAAGGATTTTTCAATGATGGGGAATAATGATGTGGTGTAGGAAGATACAAACAGTATGAAAGCAAGTATCATCACCAACTCTGACTTATCAAATTTTAGTGTTTTAAATCTATATGTAAGTATTCCCATTGGTGTTTCCCGGATGCGGGTGACACGCTTGACATGGGTGGACAACAAAGCCCAACTCACGCAGACTGTGAAGATCCTCAAGGCAATCCCCCATCAACTGCGGATCCAATCACAATTATCGTCTCACACGATCCTCGTAGAAACATCAATCACGCAGAATGGACAGGCCTGGTATCACCTGACCCTGACCATGACCTCACCCTTACCTCCATTAATGACCATGCTGCATAATCATTTTTTCAACCTTGCTTACCCCTCTGCATTTATCCATCAACTTGAGACTCACACACTGATCACTCATAGCCTCTCTGAAATGCCTCATCTGCACTCCTATATATCCTCCCACTCTTAGCCCCTTCCATCCATCATCTACTCTCTGTTGCATTCTTCTCCTCTGATTTGGAATTTCACTGAAACCAATCAGTTGTTTAGTCCAAGTCCTGGAGTGAAGCTGTGCAAATCTCCTTTTCCGAGTGCATTGCATCCTACGCACCTGTCCCCCAGCCTCTACAATTTTTATGGTCCCTGTGCTCCCCCTGCCACCCCTCCCAAGTGCGCAATGGCCTCCAGGTTGTGCCAATGCACCATCCGTGGTGGTCAACGCGGAGTTCTCCCAGCCCACTACCGTCGCGGCAAGGACAATCGACTTGAATTGCATGAGGGCTCCTTGACAAATTCCCCTACTAGCCATCCTTCTGGTCTGGAGCAGTGTGCAGACTCCTCCAGGATCCCGACGACAAGAGGAAGACTTGGTGCGAGGAGGTCCACCTTCACTTCCAGGGCTCCCTCTCCACAGAGCATCCCAGCACCTCTGAATAGACCTGCGTAGGCAGTTGAAGACTCATACATTTGGATAATGGATTCCAACGGAGTCTGGACAAAGATTCTGGAAGGAGTAAATCTGGACTCTCCCATCCTCTGCGCATTGTCAAATCTCCCCATTCGCACTACTGTTGAAGTGGAAGCTGCTAGGGAAGCAGACATCGCGCAGACCCTGGCATGTGCCATCCTCGAGCAAGCTCCCCAGCACAATGATGATGAGGACTTCTAATGTTTCTATTGTTGTTTAGTTTTTTTTTTTTTTTTGTCAAGCGTTACCACAGGGCCATAATGTCATTTCCTTCTCTCATTCTCCTAAGTGTATCAACGCTATTGCGCACACAGTCTTTTTTTCTCACAAGTTTTGTCTGGGCCAGCCCCCTTCCCTGCGGCAGCCAGAACCAGTGTAAGAAATGTAGGGATTGGTTAAGCGCAGCTTACCAACCCCGCTTGTAAAATATGTACTTATATGTTTCTGAATTAATATAATATCACAAATTACCCAAAAAGAAAGTATTCCCACTGGTATTTACATTGTGGTTCGTGTGTTTTTTTAAAGGAAGATTTAATTATTCCTCGAAATTCCGTGAACTAGACCTCTATTTTCAGCTCATCTTGAGAAATCTCGAGAGGAAAACATGTGTTTTTTCTCCTTTTCGTGCAGTAATCCCCATAGTGTATGGACGATCTCGATTCCCATTAGCTGGAATGTGAATTCTTCAACATAAACTTGAAGGTATTTTTCATATCTAAGAAATGTATGATCAGGAAGGGAGCTAATGATTGTCCAGAGGATTTGGAATAAGAACTAATTCTAGAAATGACATTGGGTTCAGTAACAATAAAAATTTCCCGCATACGTGCTCAACACCAAGATGTGGAAGAGTAAATAGGGGGAGAAAAATATCTAGAGGGGATCCTTGGAGCAAGGGAATTCCCCATAATGTTATTAAATTCTAATTCTATCCATAAATGTGAAGTTTCTAGGAAGTCACCCAAAAGGCTTTTTCTCCTTAGATTAGTATAAATTCACAGGCTAAATATTATTTTGATATAAGAAACCATGGATGTAGCCTGTGGGTTGAAACTTGTTCTAGATCTAACTCGTTTGTAACTAGGATTTTATGTCTACTGATGTAATTTCAAACTCTGGTGAGATTCTAATGGGAAGAAAAAAATTTGTTTCTCTTGTAAGTTTCTAACATCTTTTGTTATGGATTCAAATTTGGACCAAGTTCATTTTCAAGGAAGTGGGACAAACCATTCAGTTATAAAGAGTTATGTTGTTTATGAGGAATAATAGGTTTTCTTGAAAGCTTTTATCAACATTTTGGTAGAGGAGATTGTTATCAAAGGGAATTTTTCTTAACTTTACCCATTTCTAGGGTAGAGGTCTAGGGGTTGAATGCCAACCCGGACAAGCAAGCTACATATTTCAAATACAAGTTAGAAGAAGCTATATTAATACTTGCTCCAGCCTAATGTAACAATGGAGTAGGTTCTAAAAGGATAGGTAAGAGACTATACATATTTTTGGACCTGTAAACCTTGATGACGGAAGTGGACCAAATCAGAGCTTGGGTGGAAGCCATTGGTTTCTCCAATCAAAGTGTTATTTTTCTTTCAATGAAAAAATAGAACGAAAAACCGTCCAGTCCGTTCAAAAATTTAATATCCGCTGGTTGGAGGAAGATTGCAGTAAGTCGATTGAAATTGAATACATAAGGTACGATTAAGATCGGAGAGAGTCAAGCTTCTTCTACTTCAACAAAAAAAAATAAAAAATAAAACTCATTAAAGGAATTTCCCTTAGAACTTATAAGGGAAATGGTTTTTCATAGCAGAAGGTTTTTGTCTATCTTCCATGTTTCAATTTTCAAGATTATATTATTTTTTTCAAATTTAGAAAAATATTTATACTGTAATTTTTTTGGGTTCAAATAAGATTCAACCTTTCTGTCTTTCCAATTTCCCGAAAACTTTGAATCAAATTGTCAAAGTCCAATTTTTTATAAATGTTTCCTTTGATTTTTTTTTCATTATTATATTCGTCTAAGTGGAAAATCAAATTTGTAGTTTTAAAAAAAAGAAAGGAAAGAGAAAGTGAGAATCTTGTTTACAAATTTGTATATTGGTGATTTGATGTTCTAATTTTTTAAAAACAATCTATAACTGTAAATTTTGTGTTTTTGCACTTTTTTTTTGAAAGTTAAGAATTTTAGTCAATACTATTATCTTTTAAAAGAGCACTAGAAAAACTTCACTGTAAAAAATTTATCTAGTTTGTTGAGGATATCATATACCAAATAGAAAAACTTTTCAAAATTTGTAATTTTAAATTTCCTTTCTTTTAATGAAATTAAAAAAAAAATTACTAAGTATTCTAAAAAATAATAGATTTTTTCCCTTAATAATGTACTCTCGATAGTACTTTTAGAGACTTCATCAATGCATAGTTAAGTTCTTATATGAAAAAATAGGATTTTGGTTCTGAACAATAATGAGTGGGAACCTTTCATTCTTTACTCCAAATATATTCACATTATAGATTTAACTATCGATAAATTACTTACATCTACTTTTAAAATTATTTTTTATATTTAAAATTTTATTAACTCTTTAATTTAGTTAAAAAAATATAAGATAAAAAAAAATTAGTGTCTTATACAAAATAACCATTTGTTTTAATGAAAAATAACTAGGTTGGTTTTGAGGCTTACAATTATCCTTTAGTTCATTGTGTTTCACCGGGAGACCAATAGGCTTGGTAGGGGATGTTGATTTTGAGTACTCTTCCTTGGGTCATTACATTTGACTAAGAGACCATATGGTCTAGGAGATTGACCCTTTTGACATCGAGATCATGATTCCTCCCTTGGGTTGTGGACTGCGAGACTATATAGTAAGGGATTTTGATATTAAGATATGGATTCCTCCCTTAGGTCACTGAGCTTAACCGAGAGTCCCTTGTTTATGGTCGAGGAGATCGAAACTGTATACTCTCTTAACTCATTGGGTTTGACAAGGAGACCATTGGTATTAGTAGAGAGTTTAATCCTAATTACCCCCCTGTGTCATTGTGTTTGACTGAGAGACCAGTACGTTGGTCGAGGAGATTGATGTTATATTCTCTCTCTTAGATCATTGATTTTTACTGAGAGACTAGTGGGATGGTAAGAGATATTCAATTCAATTACTCTCTTTTCTCATTGAGATTGATTGAGAAATAATTTCATATGGCTGGATAGTTTGGCCTCATAAATGATGTTGATTGATTCCATGATCAATTGAGTTTTGTCCTTGATGCCAATTTTTTTGGCTTGTGAGATGAACTTGATGCTATGAACCTTTCCTTATGACGAGGCTTGTACATGTTTGATCTCTCCCTTAGGTCATTTATCAAGAGGCTAGTGGATTGGTTGAGGAGATTGATCTTGAGAGAGAATTAAAAATACCTTCCTAGCTAAGAATGAGTATTGAAAAATTATAGCTCTGGTTGGTATTTTCAAAAGAGAAATTTATTGATTCAAGCACGATCATGTGTTTGTCAAAATAAAATCGTAAAATAATTTTTCATGACCTTGAAAATAAAAAGGAAATTTGAATTTATCTTTATTGGTTTATTACCCTCACAAGTTCTCAAGTAAGCTCCTCCAAGATCAAGTCTGCTTACCCAAGAGACACACCTATTTGCATGGACGAATAACTATATATTGTGCATATTTTCTCTCCTTCAAGGAAAATTTCAAATCATCTTATTTGAGGCTAATACAAGCTATCTAAGGCTCCTAATCTCTGTGGAACATATGAAAAAGTATGAGGGAGATTATATGTGTAACATATGTGAAGACTGTGGAACCTATGTGGATTTGAGGCATATATCTTCTATGGTTAAGTGTGGATTTGTGGTATATATATTCAGCGGAACAACGCAAGCCCAAGGCATTATATTTTTGTGGAACTATGTGGACCTATGGCTCATTATATTTGTAAGATATGCGAGGGTATGTGGCACATATCTCTCTGGATATGCAAAGTTTGTTAGAGGGTTGCCTTGACACTTGTGGGAGGACATCATTATGATTGATTTTATCTATTTCTCTTTTCAAAAATATGTTATTCTAACTGATGTACAAATTGGATTTAATTTGGCATTCTCTCATAAGGGAAGGTTGTTTGGTTTTCCTTATTGGATTTTTCCCTAGTCATTGAACAAAATTTTTGGTTTCTCTTCTCTTACTGCTTACTATGATCTTTATTGTTGCTATATTGTTAATGGTTCAAATTTTCAAGTATAAATGCTTAATGATTGGAATCATTCAAAATAAGTCAAATTATATCATTGGAAGTAGTTATCAATTTGAAAATTGGTCTAGTCTTGTATTCTACTTGAAAATTAACACTTAATAGACCCTCTACACGCTCACTTAAGCGGTGTGTATGGAATGGTCGAGTTGGAGAAATCGTGTTTCTTAAAATAATCTAGAATAACTACAAAGTTATTGATGCCTTTGATGTTGTGATTTGGTCGCGACCTCTCAAGATTGTTGAGGGTAATATCAATTTCAATATAGAGGAAATTGTATACATAGATAGTTTTCAATCTATATCTAAGTTGATTCTCTATTTCATTCTATGTCTAAGTTGATTCTCTAAACAATTTTTGGAAACTATAAACAAAGTCACAATATCATGTGTACATTAATAACTTTGTAGGTGTTGTAGATTATTTTGATCAAAGATGTATTTCCAACTCTGTCTATTCCATACATAGCAATCACATGAACTTGTGGAGTTTCGGTGAACAAAGTAGTGTTCAAATGCAACATTAATGAAGTCACAAGTGGAAATCTAGTACTGCAACATAGAATGAGCTCTCAAACATGCCCATCTCTAGCTTCGAGATGTATTAAGGTGTAGTAGAAGTCTAAGTAAAACAATGCATATCTGTTATTTTTTTTGGTTCAGAGAAGTGATTTTAAGGTTTTTAAATTCTATGAATAGATCTAGAATGTCAATTGTGTTTGATTAATTTAGCTAGGTTTTCTACTTTTCAAGCTTATTTTTTAGCTTGAAATTTAACTTGTGAAATTTTATCAAAGAAAAATCATAATCTTATTCACTTAGATGTGATTTGAAAGTTTTTAAAAAGAAATTAAGCTACCTATGATACAATTTGAATAACAAATTGTTGAGAGAATAAATTCTTTTATATGTTTAATTCCAATGAAAATATTCCATAATCCATAACCCTAGAAGGGATAAAAATGTCATCCTACTTAAAAATCAGATAAAGTGTTCTTAAGGATTGCTAGATATGAGATTCGTATTTAGGGTTCTATTTGTGGCAAAGAGCCTAGACTTGGAGTCATTTTTTGGTGTTGCAAATGACAACGAGTATCAAATCCCAGAAGCTTATCACACACGAAACTTAGGGAAGTGGAAAAAAGTGAAAAGACGAAGTTGCAAGTTAAAGATAATTTTGGGAAAGGACATTACATTGCAAAAAACCACAAATTTTATGGCTTGGTCTTGATTTAAATATTTTAGAACAGGTAGGCCTTTGGTAGGAGTCTAGATCACCAAATTCAAGCATGTTGGAGCCCTATTCTAGGTTATGCTCCAGGTTCCATATTTTGACCAAGGGTTAGTTAGGATTTATATTTTAAAACTAGGAGGAGCTGCCAATGTTGGAAAATAACAATGCGAAATTTCTTTACTTTTTGGTTCATGCATGTATGGGTTGTTTCAAAGGATGACTTAATTATTCATTGAAATTTTGTGAACTAGACCTCTAATTTCAACCCTTCTTGAGAATTATGGGGAAGAAAACATGTGTTGTTTCTCTTTCTTTTTGGGCGTTCATCCACATATTGTAGGGACCGTGGACAAGATCAAGTCCCATTAGTCCAAGTGGGATTATTTGAATGGAAGTGGAAGGTATATTTTAATCTAATAAAGGTATAATGGGGAAGGAAGCTAACAATTTTCCGAGGGATTTGGAATAAGAACCAATAATTTTACACTGCCTTGGGGTCTGGGGTGGGGGGGGGGGGGCTGCGAGTTTATGGGCCCCCCCTGGTGAGGGGTTTTGGGAGCAGCACCCTTGAAGCTAAAAACATATGTAAAATTTCCTTGTAAAAGTATAGTAATTTCTAGTCAATGTGGGTCGTTCATTAGGTAGATGATCTGACGGTAGAAGTTATGTTTAGTTTAGTGTTTTTTTTCCCTAGAAGGAAACCCCTCACTTGTATGAGGGTATTGTATTGCGGATGTGTATTGGATGTGTATTATTATAGCAAGAAACAGATAGGGAAAATGTGAGAGAGAATATAGGATATTACAGCGGATTTGTTGTAGGTTGTGTCTCTTCATTTTGTTGTATAATAGAAAGGAAGGATTGGTTGTTTGGAGTGGACGTAGCCCAACTGGGTGAACCACTTATATATGTGTCTCTCTGGTTTTAAGTGTTTCTTGTGTTTGTGTTTCCGCATATATTTTATTTGTTCCATTGCTCTGTAATATATAATTTTCTAACAACTGGTATCAGAACAGAAGGTCTATTTGGCTGATAAACTCACAGGAAAGAAGGGTTCCTGGTTCGAGTGGGAGAAATGGTAGAAGATGGTAATTTTAGGGTCGAGAAATTTAACGGCTAAAACTTCCCACTGTGGAAGATGTAGATGGAAGATTATCTGTATCAGAAAGATCTATACCTACCATTGAGCGGAAAAATAAAGAAGCCGATGACTATGACGGACGTAGAATGGGAGATTCTTGATAGAAAGGCACTTGGAACTGTACAGTTGTGCCTCATGGCATCGGTAGCCTTAGATATTTCGAAGGAAACAACAACAGAGGGTTTGATGAAGGCGTCGGCGAAACTATATGAAAAACCCTCGGCCTCAAACAAGGTATTTCTTATGAAACATTTATTTAATATGAATATGTCCAAAGTTGGATCTGTTGCAAACCATTTAAATGATTTTAATACAGTTACCAGTCAGTTAATTTCTATAGGGATAAACTTTGACGATGAAGTTAGGGCTCTGTTATTTTTGCACTCATTTCTAGAAACCTAGAATGGTTTAGTTATGGTCATTAGTAACTCTGTCTCTGGATCTAGTACTTTAAAGTTTAATGATGTTGTCGGTGCTATACTTAGCGAGGAAATGCGACGAAAAAGCTCTGGTGAGACATCAGGTAATGCTTTCAGTGCGGAGTCTAGGGGAAGAAAAATGGAAAGAGGAAAGAGCTCAGGATATCGCAGTAAATCAAGGAAAGGTAGATCCAAGTCCAGATCGGGGATAGTTTGATGAAAATGCAGAAAGAAAGGACACCTGAAGAAAGACTGTAGATCTCAGAAGGGAAAATAAGGAGACACACAACAAGAAAACAATCATGAAGCAAATGTGACACGTGATGTATTACAAGATGCTTTGATTATTTATTTCAAAAATGTTACTGATTCATGGGTGGTAGATTCAGGGACCTCATTCCATGACACACGTAATAAGAAATGTTTTCATGACTATGTTCAAGGAGATTTTGGAAAAGTTCGTTTGGGTGATGATAAACCCTGTAAAATTGTTGGAATGGGTAAAGTTCTTGTAAAACAATAGAATGGAAACCAATGGCTATTAAAGGAGGTAAGGCATGTTCCAGACCTGAAGAAAAATCTGATTTCAATAGGGCAGTTAGGTGGTAAAAGTTGTGTGAAAACCTTCACAGATAAAACTTGGAAGGTCACCAAAGGAGCCCTGGTAATAGAAAAAGGTGAAAAGGTTGGTACATTGTATTTATGAAATGGTATTTCTAACTCTGTTAATGCTTTAACTTCCAAAGGAGAAGATGCAACATTATGGCATCATAGGCTCGGACACATGAGTGAGAAGGGGATGAAGATTATTCACTCAATAAAATTTTTGTCGGATTTGAAGAATGTTGATTTGGATTTCTGTGAGAATTGCATTTATGGAAAACAGAAGAGAGTCATATTTCTTAGAGTTGGGAAAGAAAAGAAGAGCGAAAAATTAGAGCTTGTGCATATAGATGTATGGGGACCTGCTCAAGTATCATCTCTCGGTGGCTCTCGTTATTATGTTACTTTTATTGATGATGCAAATATAAAAAATTGGATTTATTGTATTCAGAATAAATCTGATGTATTTGATACTTTCAAGAAATGGAAAGCTTTGGTTGAGATTGAGACAGGAAAGAAGCTGAAGTGTCTTAGATCAGAAAATGGAGGTGAATATTGCAACAAAGAGTTTGATAGGTATTTTTCAGAGCATGGAATTCGCAGAAAACCATTCCCGACCAACCATTGGTTGAGAAAATGGTTGACCTGATTCCACCTTCATTTTATTGTACCTTTCCCATAGAGAGTGAACCCCATCCCAATCAGGTTATTTTTGTTTCTTTAGGTTCCCATGAATTGGAGGGAAATCCTCTTATTCCCATGGTACAAGAGGATGACCCTCTTGTTCCTATAACACAAGGCTAGTATTCTCTCGTTTCCACATCACCCACTCCAAGTAGTGTGGTCACTTCCTTTGATTAGAGTCGACTGGCAGGATATCGTCTTCCTTGTTACGTGCCCTTTGAGATCATAGTAAAGACCTAAAATGTGGTCGTACCTAGCACAATAATAAATGAAGGATCATCTATTAGTATTCTTGTTGAGATTCAACAAGATGATGAGCTTAGTGAAAAGAGTCGCCTTCACTAAGTGAGCCCGCAGGCTATTTTTGGTGCAAAGTCTATTTTTAGACTATGTCTATTTTTAGACATGTCGATCATATTCTATAAGTTGCAAGATGCTATTTGTGGATGGTTGGTAAAGTTGGAAAAATAGATGGACTTCTATTTTTAGACATATTGGGCGGAATCTATTTTTAGATTGCTAGTCTAAAAATAGATATGTCGAATATTATTAGCTCTTAATAATATTTGGACTCTAAACATTATCTTATTCTCTTGGAGCACTTCGGTTAAGTGCACAGATGTGGCACAGCAGCTGACAGAAGGAATTACGCTATTCCTGAGGGTTTACTGGAGCTATTGCATGGAGGACTTCAGTTAGAACTCATGTGACAGAGTTTGGTGGAGTTGGAGAAGTAGTTGGTGGAGTTGTATTTAGTTTAACTCGGTTAGACTCGGTTGAGCTAGTTGTATCTAGTCTAACTAATTGATACACTAGTGAGAGTGGAGTGAATTAATTAGTTAATTAATTCACAAATAATAACTCATTAATCAACTGAAGAATACATCAGTTAAACACCAATGCATAGTAGTTTCGGTGGAGACCGATTAGAGGTAGGTGAAAGAGCAAGTGTGACTATCGGTTATGACATGGTACATTATTGCAGCCAGCACTCGATTGGAGATGCCAATGAGGATTTACATGCAGTGAAATCTTGATGGATTCAATTTCATTCGGAAGCCATTCTTAGAGTGAGGATTTTGTTAAATGACTAGCGGTGGCAGAAAGATCGATGCATGATTTTAAGATCGAGCACGATTAGTGTCAAAAAAACGATTGTATTGTACTGAGAGCTTGATATGATCAGCTTTGTATGAGGATTGTTACATGATCTCTATGAAATATATTATATACAGATAGTTGGGGTTTTTAGCTTCAGGATTTCCCATTAAAAAACTGTGTTAATGTGTGTGAATTTTTATGGTTTCATGTCTGCATTGCAATTGATTTAATTTCCGCATGTGATGATCAATTGTGGAATAGATTCTGTATTGTGCATGAAGTTAAAATAGTGTGTGATCAGGAGAATATTGGATATATAACACATAATTTTTATAATTTCTACATGGTATCATAGCATTTGATCATTGGAGCAGACTGCAATTATTGAAGTGGTTGAGTTTTGTGCTAGTGGAATTCGAATTTGCTGCAGTGTTTTCTTGGTGTCGAAGTTGAGCATTCATTGAAACATCTTTCAACGGATTGTGATTGGAGTATGCCCTTGATGGAAGCTTGAATTATATTGCATGGAAGGATAGGATGGAGGTGGTGCTGGAGGATAATGGGTTGAAGGGTTTCATAGATGCTGATATTCCAAAGCTTGGTTCTAGTGATGCTGCCGTGCTTAATGCATGGCAAAAGAAGGTAGGTAAATGTCGAAAAATTCTGTTGGAAGGTGTGAAGGATCACATAGTGTCTAGCCTTCACGGTAAAGCTTCTCCATTATTAATGTGGAAAGATTTGACAAACTTGTTCCAAAGCAGAAGCGACCAGAGGAAGTTGGCGCCTAAAGACAAGCTCAGAAAAATAAAAATGACAGTATACCAAAATACCTCATGAAGTTTGTCCACTGCAAGGATGAGCTGGGAAGTGTGGGGGTTACTGTAGATGAAGAAGACTTGGTGAGCTTGGCTCTCCTTGGGCTTCCGAAGAGTTGGCATAGCTACGAGGACTTTGTCAATGGTAGGGAGAAACTGCTAGGATGGGAGCGACTTTGGTCAGATCTTGTGCAAGAGGAGATAAGGTGGGGTACCAAGGATGGATCTTCATCGAAGAATGAAGATGAAGAAAATTGCGCTTTCGCTGCCAAAGCAAGGAAAGGGAAGGGAAAGAAAAATCCTTCTCAATCCTATGCAAAAGGCAAGAAGTAGGACTTTTCCAAGGTGAAGTGCTTTCACTGTCACCAACATAGACATTACGCCACTAATTGTCCAAAAAGAATAAAATAAGCATGCTTCTGGATCTGCAGCTGGAGATGCCTTAGCCTCGCAGTTTGAGTTGGATTTTTCTCAAATCACATGCTTGGTTTCAAGTGTGATGGGATCAGTGTGGTTTCTTGACAGTGGTGTGTCTTTCCATATGACCGGAGACAAATATTTGTTTAGTGATCTAGATGAGGCTCGGTAGGCCCAGTAGGGGCTCACTATTCATATGGTGAGGCCCAAAGGGATTTATTGCTCACCTGACCTAAGAAAGGTGAGGGACTTGACTGAGGAGGTCGAGGCCCGATAGGGACTCACTATTCATATGGTGAGGCCCGAAGGGATTTATTGCTCACCTGACCTAAGAAAGTTGAGGGGCTCGACTGAGGAGGTCGAGGCCCGGTAGGGACTCACTATTCATATGGATCTTGGAGTGCACATCGAGATGGGCGATGATGGTAGATACAGTGCGAATGGTATCGGGACCATTTCCTTTGAGAGGGAGTCTGGAAAACCTTTCATCTTGAAGGATGTCATGCATGTTCCAAGATTGAAGAAGAATCTGATCTTTCTGGTGATTTTGGAAGACAAGGGTTATGATGTTGTTTTTAGTGAGGGAAATTCTTTCCTACACAGTAAAACAACTGGTCAAACCAGGAGGATAGGGGTTTGAGTTAAGTACCTTTATCAATTGCAGGTAGATGGCTGCGCAGAAATGGCAGGCAAAGCAGAAGCAGTAGTGAGCCGGGATGAGGGCAAATTGTGGCACAGGAGAATGGGCCATCTTCACCATGGCGCTTTGAAAAATTTTCAGCAGATTTCTACCAGGCTTCCCAAGGGTACACTTGCGTAGTCAGATCAGTGCAAGGGATGTACTTTGGGAAAATTTGTGAAGACCACTTTTCATGAGAAGGATAGTCGCGGCACGACGATCCTTAAGAGAATTCACACAGACGTGTGTGGACCTTTCTCTGTAGCTTCGACAGTAAAGAACAGGTATTATGTGATATTTGTTGATGAATTTTCTCGTAAGTGTTGGATCTTCTTCATGCAGAAGAAGAGCGAGACATACTCAAAGTTCTGTGAGTTCAAGGAGCTAGTTGAGAAAGAGTCGGGGAAGTAGGTGAAATCTCTTAGGATCTATAATGGTGGTGAATACATCTCTGGCGAATTCAAATACTTATGCAGCGCAGAAGGAATTCGAAGAGAAATCATAGCACCTCATAACCCACAGCAGAATGGGGTCACGTAGAGAAATAACAGAACAATCATGGGTGCTGCACGGGCGATGATGCATGATCAGGGCCTTCCCATTCACTTGTGGGCTGAAGCATGAAACATTGTGGTTTATGTGCAAAACCGTTGTCCTCATAGAGTACTTAGCATGAGTACACCCGAAGAGGCTTTTTTTGGTAAGAAGCTTGATATTTCTCATTTAAAGATTTTTGGCTCACCTGTTTACATTCATGTGATGAAGGATGCCAGGAAGAAGCTGGAGCCGACCACAAAGGTTGGGATATTTGTGGGGTACACAAAAACACCCCACAACTATCGTTTGTATTTTCCAGACAGTCGGATGACTGTTGTGTGATGGGATATCAAATTTCATGAGGAGAAAGCCATGAAGTTGTCGCTTGAGAGGAAGCTACACTTGCATGCAGATGAGGAGCTACTTGTTCCTAAAGATGAGCCTCAGGATGTGGATCAACCACAAGAGGAGGTTCATGGAGTGGAAGAAACCACTCATGCAGCGCCAAACATTAGAGGGCAGAAGCGCACTACAGAAGATGAGCAACTGAATCTTGATGCAGCATAGAATATAGGAGTCCCTACATCATAGCGCAGACAGAGACAGTCACCTAGCCGATTTACTAGATACATGGCTCTGATGAGCAAGTGTATTGTGATAGAACCATCCTCTTTCGAGGAAGATGTGGAGGATCCCGCATGGGTAGATGCCATGGTGGAAGAGTATGATTCAATTGTCAGAAACACTGCATGGGAGATTGTCCCAAGGCCGGAAGGGAAATCAGTGGTAGCTTCGAGATGGATCTACAAATTGAAGCAAGCTGCTGACGGGAGCGTCGAGAAGTACAAGGCAAGATTTGTTGCCAAGGGCTTCTCACAAATCGAGGGGATTGACTATGAAGAAACCTTTGCACCTTTTGCAAGGTATTCTTCCATACGGACCATCATTGCTCTCTCAGTGTAGATGGGTTGGCACATTCATCATATGGATGTGAAGACTGCATTCCTCAATGGAGTCATTAAGGAGGAGGTGTACATTGAGCAGCCTGAAGGTTACGAAATATTCAGCAGGGAGTCGCATGTGTGCAGGCTCAAAAGAGCGTTGTATGGGCTGAAACAAGCACCTCGTGCTTGGTACACACGGATAGACAGTTATTTCACCGGACTTGGTTTCGCCAAGAGTGAGGCGGATCCGAACCTATACCAGATTTTGGTGGAGGGTAAGTTGCTGATCATTGTACTTTATGTAGATTATTTGATACTAACAGGTGATGAACTGTTGATACACTCATGCAAGGTAGATCTTGCAAAGGAGTTTGAGATGAAGGACTTGGGCCTCCTTCATTATTTCCTGGGATTGGAAATTTGGCAGCAGAAGGGTGGACTGTTTGTGTCTCAAGGCAAGTATGCCCGGGATATATTGGAGAATTTTCACATGCAAGGTTGTCAGCCTATCGACACTCCTCTTCCTGGTGGTTGCAGGAAAGAGGATGCTACATCGGCAGAGGTAGTGGATGCCACTGTTTATCGACATTTGGTTGGTTCGCTCATGTATTTGGTCAATACACGACTGGACATATGCTATGCTGTTAACCAGATTTCACAAGCTATGGTTAAGCCTACCAAGCTCTTTTGGAAGGCAGGCAAGCATGTATTGAGGTATCTCAGGGGCACATCGGGATATGGATTATGGTATAGACAGTCGGATGAGTTGAAGCAGCATGGCTTCATGGATGTAGATTGGGAAGGGAGCCCAACGGACAGAAAGATCACATCTGGAGGGATATTCAGTATCGAATATATAGCAGTTTCTTGGTACAGTAGGAAACAGATATCCGCGGCACTCAGTTCAGCGGAGGCCGAGTACATGGCAGCAATTTTGGCTGCATGCGAGGCTATATGGATGAGGAAGATCCTGGTTGGGTTGTTCGGTTCACACTTAGATCCTACTGTGATATATTGTGATAATCAGAGTTGCATTAAACTCTCGATTAGTCCAGTATTTCATGATAGATATAAACATATTGACATCTGGTATCATATCATATCAGAGATTGTGTGCAGCGGAAGATCATGTTGCTTTCTTACATTCCTACGGAGGATCAGGATGCAGATATTCTGACAAAGGCGCTCACCAAGAGAAAATTCGAATACCATAAAGACAGGATCGGGGTGGCAGATAATCCATATCTTGTTGATAGGGAATGTTGAGATTCAACAAGATGATGAGCTTAGTGAAAAGATTCGCCTTCACTAAGTGGGCCCGCAGGCTATTTTTGGCGCAAAGTCTATTTTTAGACATGTTGATCATATTCTATGAGTTGCAGGATGCTATTTGTGGATGGTTGGTCAAGTTGGAAAAATATATGGACTTCTATTTTTAGACATATTGGGCGGAATCTATTTTTAGATTGCCAGCCTAAAAATAGATATGTCGAATATTATTAGCTCTTAATAATATTTGGACTCTAAACATTATCTTATTCTCTTGGAGCACTTTAGTTAACTGCACAGATGTGGCACAGCAGCTGACAGAAGGAATTACAATATTCCTGAGGGTTTACTGGAGCTAATGCATGAGGACTTCAGTTAGAACTCATGTGATAGAGTTTGGTGGAGTTATAGAAGTAGTTGATGGAGTTGTGTTCAGTTTAACTCAGTTAGACTCAGTTGATCTAGTTGTATCTAGTCTAACTGATTGATACACTAGTAAGAGTGGTGTGAATTAATTAGTTAATTAATTCACTAAATAATAACTCATTAATCAACTGAAGAATACATCAGTTAACTACAGTGCATGGCAGTTTCAGTGGAGACCAGTGGAGAGGTAGGTGAAAGAGCAAGTGTGACTATAAGTTGTGACTATAATGATGCATTGATTACATCCAAAACTCAGTGGAGATGCCAATGAGGATTTCGCAGTGCAATCTTGGTGGATTCAAGTTCATTCATAGCTATTCTTCAGTAGGGATTGCATAGTAGATTCAAGCTAGTAGGTGGCAGAGATCGGTGCATGGATTTGTAAGATCAAGCCTGATTAGTGTGTAGCGATTGTATTGTACTGAGAGCTTGATATGATCAACTTTGTATGAGGATTGTTACATTATCTCTATTAAATATATTATATACAGATAGTTGGGGTTTTTAGCTTCAGGCTTTCCCATTAAACAACTATGTTAATTTGTGTGAATTTTTATGGTTTCATGTGTGCATTACAATTGATTTAACTTCTGCATGTGATGATCAATGGTGGAATAGATTCTGTATTGTGCATGAAGTTAAAATAGTGTGTGATCAGGAGAATCTTGGATATATAACACATAAGTTATATAATTTCTACAATTATTTCCTTAAATACTTGGCAAGCTTTCGATTCTACGTAGCTTGTGCCTGTTACCCAGAATCTATGGCCTTTTAAAAGATGAGCTAGTCAACTGTTAGGGATCCTTCCTAAGTTTCCTATTACTTTGGGAAGAAATATCATCTATACAGATTTGATGGTTTTCCAAGGCCCTTTGGATTTTTATTTACTCCTTTGGTGTGACTATACTTATTCCATGGGAGCTCTTCTCTCTTCTCTCTTTCGTGTGATGTGTTTCCCACATGA
The DNA here is from genome assembly GCA_034641835.2 of Pinus albicaulis. Taxonomy (NCBI): domain Eukaryota; kingdom Viridiplantae; phylum Streptophyta; class Pinopsida; order Pinales; family Pinaceae; genus Pinus; species Pinus albicaulis. Next base: position 770,907,511 of record CM076581.1, on the reverse strand, counting down.
AGGAAGAATCGTGACCATTGATCAGCTATCGTTCATTGGTCCTAATATGGTTCCCAATCAGCCATCATCCCTTAATGGCGCTTACATGCAAGTGGTACCTTCCCCACCACAGGTTAATTATGTGGCAACCTATTCCATGCCCATGTCTACTGATGATCTAGTCAATGATATAGTGCATCATGTACTGGGGGCATTGGATCCTGATTTCCAGAGTGTTGTTCTCCTGTTTGATGAGAACCTCTTGGAAGCCATGACCTCTTATGGGCAATGAAAAAAGTGTCAGAGCATAGTTCCTTTTCTTTTTTCAATCTCCTTAAAAAATAAATCAAGGCTCTCCAGAGCAAAGTTCCTTTTATTTTGTCAAACTCCTTAAAAAATGAGTTAAGGCTCTCCGAAGAAAATTTCCTTTTCTTGTTTCAATATCGTTAAAAATGAAACAAGGTGTCATGAGGATAGTTATTTTACTGTGTCAACATCGTTAAAAAATGAAACAATTTCCTTATGAGGATAGTTCTTTTACTATGTCAACCTCGTTCAAAAATGAAATAGGTCCCTATGAGGATAGTTCTTTTATTGTGTCAAGCTCATTAAAAACTGAAACAAATCCCCTTTAAATTTGAGTCTTTGATTAGCTCTCGTAAATTCCAGTCGAGTCTTTCACTTGATATTGTAAATGAACCTTCATTTCATCCACATGTTAGTAACCACTAGTCTTATTAGGTGAATGAAATGAAGCTTAGAGGGCATGTACCTTGAATTGAGTCATTATGGTGTTGGGAAAAAATACTGAGAGGGGGGGTGAATCAGTGTTTAGGGCTGAACAATTTTTCTTTTCTTTCTCTTAAAACCATATGTTACAGTACTGCATCCATCATGTATGTCCAGATATCTTATTATGTCTTTACTTAGAGCATTGCATTAGATAAGCATTAAGCATGAACAGAAATAATAGAACAAACATAAACAACACATATGAACACCAGGATTTAAGGTGGAAACCCAATTCGAGAGAAAACCACAACTGCTGTAATCTCAGTCTTCAATATTTATTATAGAGAAAACGTCTTACAATATATGCTGGTGCAGACTTATACCAGCACGCAGGCACCCACCTGCAGAAGGCTACAACCTTCTCTCATTTACCAGCCTCTCCTGGAAGGGAGCTACGACCCCTTGCTCTCATTTACCAACCTCTCCTGGAAGGGAGCTACAACCCCCTGCTCTAGTTTACCAGCTTCTCCTGGAAGGGAGCTACAACCCCCTCACTGAAGGCTTCGACCCTCAGCACTACTGCGGACCACATTTCATCAATATTCAAACCGGATCTAATAGCTTCCACACAACATACCTTGCAGACCACCAGATTTATTTATTTTCTTCAGAGGTGCATCCTTAATTCAGCAATCTGTTACCCATTCCAAACATATATACTTCAGAGTGAAGTATTCATTCACAACCCTTATACGTTCTTCATGATTGAACCAGGAATTAATCATCATCTGATCTAAAGATCTTGATCAATCATCATATTCACAGGTGCGCCATAGATTCAGATATATCAGATTTTATTCATACAGATATCTCTAAAAGAGATTCGTTTATTATCGACCCTTTCGCACGCCCCCCTTCTTCATGATTCTCATCACCTTATATAGTTTTCGCTTTTAATAAAACCTTGGGTCAAAACCATGAATTGCTAATGGTATTCCTGGACGGGGTTAAAATAGATAATCCAGCAGGGTCTCCATATCTTGAGTAACTCACACTGTTCTATTGATCTTGGTAATTAAATAATTAATTTAATACTTTTTGGGCTCAACTTTGGGATTAAGGTTAACCCTTCGCATCAACGCTTTTCAAACAAATAATATTATGAAAAAATTTTGACCCCAGACGCGCAAATATATTCAATAGCCAATCCAATACGCACACGATACCATAAGTAAACTTCGGGCCTCTTCATTATCGTTCGTGCCTCTTCATCAAGTGATCATCGTTCGAGGCTTCCCTTCAGATCGACGGCACACAACAATATCACTTAGCTTCTTTGGTCAAACATTAACATGCGATGGCACACTTTAATTTGTGGTTTTAGGGGTCCACCTATGCCACGCGTCGAATATTCTATGGAATCGCTCCCAAAATTAAAATACCGCTTGCCCATTGAGAGCGGTGCGATGAAAACTGGAAACTGATTTCACTGTTTATTCCGCACGTGATTCCTTTCCTTCGCTTAGTGCCGCTGACTCAGCAGTAATATATATTCATATAACCTTTCAATTATTTTAAAACTTTACACAGCCCTCTTAACATTACTTTTAATCAAATTTCAATGAATTTTTAACCCGGACTTCAATCCTTGACCCCGGGCCCACATCACAGTTGGCCATTTGGGATGTGCGATATGCAATGGCGCGATCAAACAAAAGTGTGCAAAGTTAACATTTGCGATTTGCGATGGGACCGCATCGCAAATTGGTGATCAAACATATGGCGGAACACTTTGTAATATGCGATGGTGCGATCGTGCGATGGCGCGATGATCGCATATCGCAAATATCCACATCAATAATACATTTAAACACAAAACTTGCGATCTTGCGATTTGCGCTAAAGTGATGGGGACCACTTGTCCTCCCTTTTTAGAAATTTAAAGTCTTTGGTTGTTTTATTCAATTTTCTTCTGCAAAAAGACTTCGCCCATAACAAAAATTAATTCTCCTCTGCAATATTTGGTTGCGGCCCATCAACAATCTGTTCTTTGTCTATTTTTCCAATTGATAGTTTAGGTGCTGCTCCTGTCTTTACCTTTGTTCTCTGCAACTTTTCTTTTCTATATTACATCTGAACTGCTCTATAGATACATCAAATTTACATCATTAACAAATAGGACAAGTCAGTTTCCATCAAGGACAACTTCATTAAGTAGGTTGCCATCAAGGACAACACTCTACATCATATTGCCAACAATCTCCCCCTTTGGACTTGATGGCAACCATGATGGTGTTTGATCATCACATCAGATAGATAAATTGATTATAACCATTATTCAAACACCATGATACTCTCCCCCTTTGACATCAAGGGCAAAGGGCGGACCAAAACAAGGTTAGATCTGATGTGTATTGAAGTTACCATGCTCCCCCTGAGATCATGCTGCATCTTCAAACATAATATGACCAACATGACTGTAGAAATGCCAACAATGCATCCTTTTCATATGACCAATTATCCCCCTTAGCCTGTACATTCAGAGATGCCTAACAACACCTCACAACCAATTTATTCTTTTGTATTTAAGTAGATCTGATCCTCTACATGGCAGAGACTACTCCCAGTTTCTGTCTGAGATATTCGAATGCTTCCCTGCGTAGAGGTTTGGTAAATATATCAGCAACTTGTTCTTTGGAGGGAACATACTCCAATTTTACCTTTTGTTCAAGCACTTGTTCATGTAAGAAGTGATATTTGATAGGAATGTGCTTGGTCTTGGAATGCATAACAGGATTCTTTGAGATACTGATGGCACTTGTATTGTCACACATAATGGAGATAGGAGGTGAAAATTTGATTTGAAAGTCTTGTAAGGTTTGCATCATCCAGAGAAGTTGAGTGCAACATGATGCGGCAGCCACATATTCTGCTTCTGCTGTCGATAAGGCAATAGAGCTTTGCTTCTTGCTAAACCAAGATACTAACCGGGGCCCCATATAGAATGCACCACCACTAGTGCTTTTCCAATCATCAACACTTCCAGCCCAATCCGCATCAGTGTATGCATGAAGAGTAAGATCAACATTCTTTAGATACCATAGTCCAAAGTCTTGAGTTCCTTGTAGATATTTGAATATTCTTTTTACAGCCTGAAGATGAGACTCTTTTGGATTAGCTTGGAATCATCCAACAATCCCAACTGCATGCATGATGTCTGCTCTGGTCCCAGTGAGGTAAAGTAGACTTCCTATCATAGATCTGTAATCAGGTCGATTCACCATGGGGGAATCATCATTAGAACTGAGATTACATCTGGTTATCATTGGTGTATTTACAGGTTTGCAATCTTCCATGCCATACTTCTTCAGGATTTGCTTGAGATATTTTGCTTGTGACAAGAATATGCCATCTGTTGCTTGTTGCACTTGTAAGCCAAGAAAGAATGTTAGTTCCCCAAGCAAAGACATTTCAAATTCTTGCTACATATCAGAAGCAAATTTCTGAATCATAGACTCTTTATTACTTCCAAAAATGATATCATCAACATATACAACCACAATCAATAGTTTATCATTTTCAGTTTTTGTGTATAAGTTTCTATCAGAAAACCCTTTTGAAAATCCTTGTTGATGAAGATATTTGTCAAGACGATAGTACCATGCCCTTGGAGCTTGTTTGAGACCATATAGAGCCTTTTTAAGTCTACAAACAAGTTTTTCATCATTTCCCAATATGAATCCTTCTGGTTGTTCTATATAGACTTCTTCTTCTAGATCACCATTGAGAAAAGCAGATTTAACATCCATTTGATAGACTTTGATTTGTTGGAAGCTTGAAAAGGCAAGAAACATTTTTATGGCTTCAAGTCTGGCTACAGGAGCAAAGGTTTCTTCAAAGTCTATACCTTCTTGTTGAGCATACCCTTTACACACAAGTCTAGCTTTATTTCTTATAACATCCCCATTCTCATTTAACTTGTTTTTGAATATCCATTTAGTTCCAATGAAATTTTTGTCATGAGGCCTTGGTACTAACTCCCAAGTGTGATTCTTTTCAATTTGATCAAGCTCTTCATTCATGGCTTGAATCCAACATTCATCTTTGCTAGCTTGACTGACACTGTGAGGTTCAACAGTGGACAGAAATGCCAAATTGCTAGAAGATTCCACAAGAGTCCTTCTTGTTTGTACACCTGATTCCTTTTCTCCCAAAATTTGAGATTCTGGATGATTCTTTTGAACATATCTAGATGGAGCCTTTTCAGACAACTCCTCCTCAGGTTCTTCACTAGGTGCACTGTTTGTATCATTATTGTTTGATGTAGAAGGATATGTGTCCTCATCATCTTCATCTATTGTTTGCTTTTCCTCTTTTGGGGCTGCAGGAGACTCATCAATAACAACATCAATATATTCAACAATCTTTCGAAGTCTTTTATTGTAACATTTATATGCCTTACTCCTAGAGGAGTAACCAAGAAATGTTCCCTCATCTGCTCTGGGTTCAAACTTGCCAAGTTTTTCATCATTATTCTTGATAAATCATTTGCTCCCAAAAATTCTAAAATGCTTTATAGTGGGAGGATTACCATACCAGAGTTCATATGGAGTTTTATCACTATTTACACGAACATGTGCTTTGTTGAGAATGTTTGCTGCTGTATGTGTTGCTTCTCCCCAAAATGCGTCAGGTGTTCCGGAATCATCAAGCATAGCTCTAGCCATTTGTTGAATTGTTCTGTTCATTCTTTCTGCAACACCATTCTGTTGTGGAGTGCCAGCTACAGAGAACTGTCTTTTTATGCTGTGTTGTTCACAAAATTCAAGAAATTATTTGGATGTATATTCTCCTCCTCGATTAGATCTGAGACACTTGATTTTTAATTCTACTTCATTCTCAACTAGTGCTTTGAAGATCTGAAATTTCTCAAATGCTTCATCTTTGTGTTTAAGTAGCCCAATCCAACACATTCTAGAGAAATCATCAATGAATAAGATATAGTGTTCTTCACCACGGGGTGACTTTTTCCTCATAGGTCCACATATGTCAGTATGAATGAGTTCAAGAGGCTTAATTGATGATCCTTCTTTGTGATAAATTGTACAACTGGTTTGTTTCTGGAATTAGTGAGATTTACATGTGATATTTTCAGGTAGAGAAATATTGGGAAGATCACGAACTGCTTTAAGTCTGCTTGATTTGTTGATTTGAGAGAAGCTCATATGCCCCAACCTTCTATGCCATAGCCAATTTTCTGAAGATTTACTCAAATAACTTTGTTCTTTGGGGTTTTTCAATATATACAAGTTGTTTGGAGTTCTTTTTCCTTTTATAATTGCCTTACCTGTATCAAGATCACGTACCACACATTCTTTTGAACTAAAGACAACTTCAGTTCCTTCATCACGCATTTGAATTAAACTTAACAAGTTATTCTTTAATCCATCCACATACATGACTTCATTAGCTTTCACCTTATCTTTTAGGAAAATAGACCCTTTTCCCTTAATGACCACAGGAGTATCATTTCCAAATGTAACATTCTTCTCCTTTTCTAGAGCACTATATGCAAGAAGTTTGTCTTTATCACCTGTCATGTGTCTTGAGAATCCACTGTCAATGTACCATTGGTTTTCTTCATCTTCTACAAATAACACTATGCCACAATTTTCAACCTGTAATTCCTTCTTTTTCCATACTTTGGAGCTTGAAGGAACATGTTCTTTTGGCTGAACTTTGCTCCTGCATTCATATTCTTCATGGCCAAAGTTATTGCAATAAATTGCATTCAACTTCATTTGAAGGAGAAAAATTTATTTATAAGTATTCTTCTTTGTTTCAATATCAATCCTTTTCTTTCTTGCTTCTCTTTTCATAATAGTTTTATATGCTACAGATTGAATAGCTTTATGACCAAAATTGTGACATGAGAAACATTGTCCATTGAAGAAGAAATTTCTGCGATCATAAGATCTTCTAGATGAATTTATCTGTTGATTGGTGTTTCTTTGAAAGACATTCTTGTTAGTGTTTCTTGAATTGAAATGATCATGCTTTACTTGTAAAGATTCTTTATTCCCTTGCTGAGTGGCAGCATGTTGTAAACCAGCTGTAACTGCTTTTAGATAATTTGGTGCTGATGCCTGAGAAGATTCTCCAATATATCCAAGACCTATATTTATAAGAGGAGAACATTGTACCTTGATAATCTCATCTAAGGTTTCAGACTCTTTAGCAAATCTAAGATTTAGAGTCTTTACTTTCCCAAGTTCTTTTCTTAGATCTAGTATTTCACATTCTAATTTCTCATTGTGTTTCTCTTTATCTTCAAGCTGATTTTTCAGAGTTTCTATGATTATTTTGCTCTCTTCTAAGAAAATTTTGAGTTTATTGTTCTCATTAAGAATATCACTGTCTTCTAGGGCATCCAAAAAAGTATCCTCTTCTTCTCTAGATTCTTTTTCAAATGCCATGAGAAGTCTCAGATCTTGTTCACATTCTTCCTCACTATCAAATAACCCATCACTATCTTCATGAGTATGGTAACTCCTTTTAGAGCTAAAATGATTCTTATTAGCACCATATACTACTTTTATGTATTCTTTTATAAAGAATTTCAAATTAAACAATATTTCTTCTGCAAATCAAACATTTGAAAGGAAGCTTACCTCTGAACCATCTTGTGCCAAGTTGAAGTTTCTTTACAAAGTTTATCTCATCTTCTTCTGAGATATATCCTGATCCTTCTGGTTTTTGTACTTCCTTCCCTTTTGTAGAGGTTCTAAAGACTGCTTCTTTGACTTCTAATGGTCCTCCTCTTCTCATTTCATATGCAGTTAGTATGCCATGAAGTTGCACCACAGTAAGATTTTGAAGATCCTGCTTTTCTTCAAGAGCAGAGACCTTTGACTCAAAATTTGTCGTTAGTGATCTTAAGACTTTCTCAACCAAGACAGATTCGATTATTATTTCTCCCAGATTTCTCATATGATTTACAATATCATCAAGACGTAAAAAGAAATTGGCAATGCTCTCCTCATTATCCATTTTTAGATTCTCATATTGAATTCTGAGAGTTTCGAGTTTAGCACTTTTTACCTATGCATCACTTCATAACTTAGAATGATTTTGTCCCATATTGTTTTGGCTGTATTCAGCTACATGACTTTGACGAATTCTGATTCAGTTAGACTTCCCAATAGAGCATTGACTGCCTTTGCATTTGTTTCATAATTCTTTATTTCCGTTGGATCTGTTGGTACTGCAGCTGGATATTGATATCCTTGTTCAACAATTGCCCATACCTCTACTCCCAGAGACTGAAGATAGGATCTCATCCTTGTTTTCCAGAAGATTAAATTGTTTCCATTAAAGAGCGGAGGCCTGATAGATGCTATTCCATCTTGATTGCTCATCTTGCTTGATTTTCCTTCTAGCGACTAAGCTTTTCAGAAGGACCTGCTCTGATACCAATTGTTGGGAAAAAAAACTGAGAGGGGGGGGTGAATCAGTATTTAGGGATGAACAATTTTTATTTTCTTTCTCTTAAAACCATATGTTACAGTACTGCATCCATCATGTATGTCCAGATATCTTATTATGTCTTTACTTAGAGCATTGCATCAAATAAGCATTAAGCATGAACAGAAATAACAGAACAAACATAAACAACACATATGAACACCAGGATTTAAGGTGGAAACCCAATTCGGGAGAAAGCCATCACTGCTGTAATCTCAGTCTTCAATATTTATTATAGAGAAAACATCTTACAATATATGCTGGTGCAGACTTATACCAGCACGCAGGCACCCACCTGCAAAAGGCTACAACCTTCTCCCATTTACCAGCCTCTCCTAGAAGGGAGCTACGACCCCCTGCTCTCGTTTACCAGCCTCTCCTGAAAGGGAGCTACGACCCCCTGCTCTAGTTTACCAGCTTCTCCTGGAAGGGAGCTACAACCCCCTCACTGAAGGCTTCGACCCTCAGCACTATTGCGGACCACGTTTCATCAATATTCAAACCGGATCTAATAGCTTCCACACAACATACCTTGCAGACCACCAGATTTATTTATTTTCTTCAGAGGTGCATCCTTAATTCAGCAATCTGTCACCCATTCCAAATAGATATACTTCAGAGTGAAGTATTCATTCACAACCCTTATACGTTCTTCATGATTGAACCAGGAATTAATCATCATCTGATCTAAAGATCTTGATCAATCATCATATTCACAGGTGCGCCACAGATTCAGATATATCAGATTTTATTCATACAGATATCTCTAAAAGAGATTCGTTTATTATCGACCCTTTCGCACACCCCCATTCTTCATGATTCTCGTCACCTTATATAGTTTTCGCTTTTAATAAAACCTTGGGTCAAAACCACGAATCGCTAATGGTATTCCTGGACGAGGTTAAAATAGATAATCCAGCAGGGTCTCCATATCTTGAGTAACTCACACTGTTCTATTGATCTTGGTAATTAAATAATTAATTTAATACTTTTTGGGCTCAACTTTGGGATTAAGGTTAACCCTTCGCATCAACGCTTTTCAAACAAATAATCTTATGAAACAATTTTGACCCCGGACGCGCAAATATATTCAATAGCCAATCCAATACGTTCACGGTACCATAAGTAAACTTCGCGCCTCTTCATTATCGTTCGTGCCTCTTCATCAAGCGATCACCGTCCGAGGCTTCCCTTCAAATCAACGGCACACAACAATATCGCTCGGCTTCATTGGTCAAACATTAATGTGCGATGGCACACTTTAATTGGTGGTTTTAGGGGTCCGCCTATGCCACGCGTCAAATAATCTATGGAATCACTCCCAAAATTAAAATACTGCTTGCCTGTTGAGAGCGGTGTGATGAAAACTGGAAACTGCTTTCACTGTTTATTCCGCATGTGATTCCTTTCCTTCGCTTAGTGCCGCTGACTCAGCAGTAATATATATTCATATAACCTTTCAATTATTTTAAAACTTTACACTGCCCTCTTAAGATTACTTTTAATCAAATTTCAATGAATTTTTAACCCGGACTTCAATCCTTGACCCCGGGCCCACATCGCAGTTGGCCATTTGCGATGTGCGATATGCAATGGCGCGATAAAAAAAAAGTGCGCAAAGTTAACATTTGCGATTTGCGATGGGATCGCATCGCAAATTGGCGATCAAACATATGGCGGAACACTTTGTAATATGCGATGGTGTGATCGTGCGATGGCGCGATGATCGCATATCGCAAATATCCACATCAACAATACATTTAAACACAAAACTTGCGATCTTGCGATTTGCGCTAAAGTGATGGGGACCACTTGTCCTCCCTTTTCAGAAATTTAAAGTCTTTGGTTGTTTTATTCAATTTTCTTTTGCAAAAAGACTTCGCCCATAACAAAAATTAATTCTCCTCTGCAATATTTGGCTGCGGCCCATCAACAATCTATTCTTTGTCTATTTTTCCAATTGATAGTTTAGGTGTTGCTCCTGTCTTTACCTTTGTTCTTTGCAACTTTGCTTTTCTATATTACATCTGAACTGCTCTATAGATACATCATATTTACATCATCAACAAATAGGACAAGTTAGTTTCTATCAAGGACAACTTCATTAAGTAGGTTGCCATCGAGGACAACACTCTGCATCATATTGCCAACATATGGTGGGGGCATGAAAAATTATTCCAAGCATAGTTTGTCTCTGTTTCAAGCTTGTGTAAAAATGAAACCAGTTTCAAGCATAGTTTTTCCACATGTTTCAAGCTTTTGTAAAAATGAAACCAGTTTCAAGCATAGTTTTTCCACATGTTTCAAGCTTTTGAAAAATGAAACCAGTTTCAAGCATAGTTTCCCATGTTTCAAGCTTTTGTAAAAATGAAACCATTCTCATTCTACATTTTGTGATTGTCATTTTTATCAGCCTCTTCTGACATATGAACCTTGGCCTTGTCATTCCATCGTCACCATATGCTTAGCCGATCATATTCTCTCACTTGGTTGTTTTTCCCTTTCCTGAGGAACCACTACTATGAGTGGTCTTATTAGCCATCCTCTTGACCTTTACGTATTTTTAGCAGTTCCACCATGACCGGAACAAGTTATTACCCTTTATACCACTCGTTCCTCTAGGAGGAGTCCTCTTTTAGCTATTTTTAGACTCCCAAAATATGAAAATATTGTCAAGCATTTGTCCTTTCAAGCTTGTTAAAATAAATGAATCGACATCGTCTTAGTATAAGTTTAACCCTTTTTCGGGCTAAGGTTGACTAATTACGAAAAAATGAATACCTTAGTCAAACATGACTAAGTGGTTCTCTCAGATATCGTTTTCTACCTTTTCGGATTCAAGGGACTATCTATGAAAAGGGACCTTATGAGTTTTCTTTTCTGCTTCTTTTTCAAACTCTCTAAACATGAACAAGACGTCGAGTTATCCCTTTTTCAAACTCGTAAAACTTAAACAATGAAGGACTTGTCACCATGAAAAGGTTGAGTTACTCCTTCCTAAGACTCATTAAATTTACTAGGATGGATTCATCTGAAGGGTGAACATATACGCTAAGCACATGATATCCTCTTCAAGCTTTCTATCAAAAATAAAGAGGTACTCGCTAGAAACAGTGGGGAAAAATGGAAGTAAATGTGTCTTGTATTTTGTATTAATGACAACATGTTTCTCTTGAACATGAAAATTATCTATGTCTCATGTCAAGTTTGGGTTATCCTCTCTTCATCACTTGCCTTTCTGGTTTTGAGAAATCTATTTTCCTCTCATTAGATCATATCATGTTGTCACCATGACCATTGATCCCATTTTGAGTCAAATGTTTCCAACATCTAGAGTCGTGTCATTGGTATGTTCAAGAAAATTTCTATTTACAAAATTCAAAACTTTGATACTTATATGACCCTCTCTACAACAATCTTGAATCATTCCTATCTACCTTGTGAAATCCTATGTTTCATGTCGATGATGTGGGAAACATTATGGCCCTCCTTAGACGTATCGCTTCTTGTCAACATTAGCTCATTATCTAGGAAGTTGATCTAGAAACTTAGTACATTGGATCTTGCATGCCTCAATGGAAATTTCTTCATGTTCAACGACAAGTTCACATCATTTTCCTTCGATCGAATGATCCTACAATTGTCTGACTTCAACTCCCTTATTGACACTTGTATATTGTGTTGTCATACCTTGAGGGCCATCATCATTATTGGTGGTTTCTCTCGTGCATGTTAACGGTTTACCTCATTAACCATTAATAAGGTGGTTTGTACCATTATTGACATTAACACATCTATTCACATGGTTATATTTGTACGTTGGACGGATCGAGACATAGACGAAGACCCTGGATCACATCTGTTCGAATTCAAGGTGCGTGGAGTATTCATGATTGTACAAATGATCCTTTCTATATAGATGGTTGCAACCATGTCATGGATCCATACATATGATCTTGTCTAGTCGGATGGTTCCGCCCATGCTGTGGATTCATGTGTTATTTGATGCTTATTCAGCACTATCATGTCGGGCATATTTATATCAGAGATGTCATGTATTATATTTTGTTTTATTTGCAGGTCTCCTGATGGTGGTTTTCCAAATTCTTTGCCTTGACTGATAAAGCATTTCAACAATCACTTCTCCTTCTGATTTCATGCTTTAAAGGGCATCTCTTGCACAATATTTTGTCACATTCCCTATTCCCTATCCACAGTGTCGTCTTTTGTGTCACTCATGCCACAATTTTCACAAAGCGAAAAAATCTATGAAAACATGTTCACTGTGAATAACATGCTCAAAACATCCCTGAAGAAATGGAGAATCAATGCATTACAACAATTCTGGAGAAAGCTTGTAAGAAACCCTAATTTGTTGCCCCAACGTGGCTCTCTCCTGTATGGCCTCATGCTTTTCACCCTGTGTGTAACTGGTAAACAATGTTGGCTTCAAATTTAAAAGTCACACTGGTCCTCTTCAGGTAGATTCTCCAAAAATTGAGTAGAAGCTTCTTCCTCTAGAAGTCTCGAGAACAGAATTCTGGTATCATTTGCCTAAATATTGAGTCGATTTTTCCCATTTTGAGTCCTTGATCCTACCTTTAAGGATTTTCCCCTTAATATGTGGACCTTCCTCCCTCTTTTATGGATCCTTAACCTCTTTAGCTTCCCAATAAATGAATTCCATGCCTTCCTTAAATGGTTGGTCATTGTTGGTTTCCTTTCTAGTGCTCGCATGCGCCTAAACACAGCCAAAATTCCAAGGAGAAGGAGTGCTTGAAGTCATTGGCTTAGACTTGGGAACCTATCTCAAAGGAGGCCTCCAACATCAAGGCACCAGTTGTATGCTTCCCTCTTTAATTTATTAATAATACAAAGCATGTTTTAATTTCCATAAGCTTGTCGATGATTACTTTCTTAGTATGATGCTACTTTATTTGTCATATGGTTTACATTAGAATGCAGTATACTATGTTTTCTTCATTTTTCATTGTTTGATCTCTCTTACAGGTATTCGTGCACAAAGGAATAGCTAGGAGCGAGCTTGGAAGCAAGGAGATCAGGATTAACATCGACAAGAAACTGCATAGGAGCGAGGTAGGCCATCTCCCTCTCTCATGTCATTCTGATTTAAGCTAGCAGATTTTTCTTCCTTTTGTCTCATTTGTTACTAGACCCACTCATTGGACTAGGGGGATTGCTTATATCCGTATAAGGGATTTCCTAGATAACATTTTCCTAATGTAGTCCCTATGCTACCTCTTCTGCATCATTTTCTTTGCCTTCTCTGCGATGTATTCCCGGCTCAGGAAAGATTTCCAACCAGAACTATATTTTCCCCTCATTGCAAGAATCAAATCGATCAATCCTTTAGCTACTCTGTGTTGTTCACTTGAGACATGAATCTCTAGACTCTCTTGATGTATCCTCCAAATGCCCATCGAATTCCTTATTATAATACTCTCATTGGATAACCAATGGCCTAGATTAAAACATAATCAATGACTTAGATCATATTGACTCGATCTCCTTATTTTTCTATGATATTCACACCCAGTTCTATTTATTTACTTTAATTATTTTAATTCATAAATTTTAGACTTAGGCGCCCATTAAAAATAATTAATTATTTTAATAAATCCCCATCCGGATGGAATTTCCCAAAATGCTTTATGGGTATTCCGGAATACATGTGTCCAAGCCTCCCTACAAAATTTGAGACTTAGTGAACATCTAATGCTACCAAAAATCAACACTCCCTCTTAGTGAGGAATGTGCTCTAGTAATTCAACCTACTGAAGCATCACCCTGACTTCGTATCATCTCCCTATGCGTTGCCAATTTCTAACATCGTTTCCCATCAACTATTGTGTTGTTGCATCTGTGCTACTATTGATCCTGCATGTTTCTACCAATTGTATCTACGTTGCAACTATTTTTTTGTTGTAGTAGAAAAAAATCTAAAATAATGAACTAAGCATGATGCATCTGATACTAAAGATCTGACTACTGCTAGTCTCTACGCTGACCATCTGAAGTTGTTGCGCTATTTTTGACTCTGCATTCTGCCTTACTACACTGCTAGCAACTCTCCTCTGTGTTGCTCAATTTCTGGTGCTCTCTAGCCACTGCATTGTCACTTGGGCATTCCTATGCCAACTGACACTAGTCCATCTTGCTACTTCTATTATGGGATCCCATAGGATGGTATTGATCCAAGAGGTAGACTCCTCAACGACCCTACCCATCTGCAGCCCTTTCGAACTACAGTTCTATATCACCTCAATTCTCCCCTGGAGATATGTTGGCAAACATGGAAAATTGCTCCTCCTCGATCCTTGCAGTTGCATCCCACAGATCATGTTTCTCGTCCTTGTCCTTCTTCTTAAGAGTATACTGTGAAGCGCATTGACCAATCTCACAACACTGAAAACACTTGATTTTCGAGACGTCCTTTTTCCACCATTGCTACTCTTTATGCCCCTTAAATCCAAGGGTTGCATTCTCTTCCTCCTCCTTGGGCTTCGTCCCACTTCTAATGTTTCCATCAAGTTTGCACTTGATCATCTCTCGCCTCATATCTTCGTGCTAAGGAGCGGCCCACATCTGTTCCCAATCAAGAAAAATTTCTCTGCCCACGATTATCTAGACACATACTTTCCATTAATATGAGACTGAGCTTAGGGCCAATATTACCATTTATGTGGCTCGAGGTGTTGATCTGACAATTTCCATCTGATCTCAGGTTTCCTGAAGCTTTGCAAGGAATGGATCAATGTGTTCTCCTATTTGCATACTCATAGATCACACATTCCCCTGCAAGAACATCTTACGCTACTCAAAATATCATTGACACAATGTCAATAGGGCATCCCACATCTCCTTTGCAGTATCTTTGCCAACAATGTGGCATACTACAAGATCCCTCACTCCATCGAGGATCAAATGCTTAGCCTTTGCCATATTCTTCTTATAGGCTTTCAACGGATTTTCATCTATGGGGATGACTACCACATTCTCGATAAATGATTTGAGATCATGCTCATCTAATACACAAGTGATCGTTTCCTTCCAGATCACATAGTTGGTGGTTCCCTCCATCCGATCTTGATCTCTTAGCACTTTAGATGCCATCTCTACCAACAAAGAGTCAAGTTTCTCCCTCTCTCCTCTGCGCATCTACTAGGCTGGCCTACGTGCTCTTTGCTGGAGTTAGCAGATATGTTCCTTTCTACTACTACTCTGCAACTGAGAAATAGAATTCCTTGGCTCAAAATTCACTAAGGAAGAAATTCCCTCAGAAAGTGCCTTCTTCTTCCTTCTGATGCTTTTTTCCCCAACGAATGTTGCAAAAAAATTGTGTCCCACAGAAAACTTCTCTGCGCTGAATATATTGTTGCACTGCTCCCTCTTCCACTGACAAATCATGAACTAGAAATTCTTACCTCTCTATCGACTCACTCAGAGAGAGACTTCCTCTCAAATCTTTCCCTTTCTGGCTTTGAATGTGCAATCCCTATGCAACTATTCAATATCCCTCTTTCTCTTCAACATTGAGTTCTTCTAGTCTGCTCTTTTGTTTCACCTGCACTCATGTGATACCATGTGAAAATTCCAACTCCCGAAATCCTATTGCAACAAATTGAAATTACTTCTCCTACTTGATAAACTATACAAGTATTTTACTATGTTCTACAAGTAAATACTGAAGCAAATACACTAAAACCTTCACTAAATAAATTGTGGAAACAAGATCCGAGAAATAAAATTGAACAGACATGAAACCGTTATTTTTGGACTAAGTCCTCGAAAAAACCGGTGCAACAACTGAGGGTTTGTATTATTAAGATTTTTATTTTTGAATACAATTGGATGCCCAAATATGGCTATCGACATAGAATCTAACTGACATAGAATCAGTGAGGATTGCCTCACACTAACACTGGAGATCTGACACAAACCAAACCCCGAACCGATGAGCCCCACGTTGCCTGTGCACAACCTCTACACAGATCTGCGTCACTCCCTTTGGCTAGTCTTTCTACTGGCTGGATGTTGATATTCTGCCCCTCTGGTCTCACTCCCTGGCACTCCAACACTGGATCTGGCTGATCCATAACAAAAATATGAATCCCTTCAAAGGCTCATTATTGCCTCTGTGTGGCTCTACGCTACCCAACGTAGCCCCTACGCTGCCTCTTTTGCATCCTCTTCTTTGCGATGTATTCCCGGCTCAAGAAATATTTCCAACTAGAACTATCTTTTCCCCTCACTACAAGAATTAACTCGATCAATCCTCTTCCTGCTCTGTACTGCTCAATTGAGAAATAGATCTCTATAGTCTCTCGATGTATCTTCCAAATTCCCATCGAATTCCTTCTTATAATCTTCTCGTTAGATAACCAATGACCCATATTAAAACATAATCAATGGCTTAGATCATATTGACTCGATCTCTTTATTTTTTTATAAGATTCACACCCAGTTCTATTAATATACTTCAATTATTTTAATTCCCTAAGTTTAGACTTAGACTCCCATTAGAAATAATTAACTATTTTAATAAAACCCCGTCTTGGTGGAATTTTCCAAAACATTTTCTGGGTATTCTGGAACACATGTGTCCAAGCCTCCCTATAAAATTTGAGACTTAGATCACATCCGATGCTACTAGAAATAAACATAAATGATATATAAGAATACAAAGACCATTCGTTGATAATTAATTGTTGAGTTATGTTAATGTTTAATGCATTTCTCATCAATATCTGATTTATAAGAACATAAACACCATTCGTTGCTAATTAATTATTGATATATGTTATAATGCATTGATCGGTCAAGATCTTTTGTTCTTGTTTGTCGTTTTTTTTTTCAGTGGCGCTTACCATTAGACGATATTATGTGGGATCCAAAACCTAAAAGCTTGCAATAGAAATTTTTTTGAACACTTGTTGTGGAAATATGAAATGTTCATTTTCCAAGTGGAGCAGCAGTATGTGGATTTATTTTTCCATATTTTTCATTTTCCCAGCTACAAGAGACTGAAGTCTTCAATAATAGAAACTCAGGCTTGCAATGGCGCTATTGAAAAATGGTAAAAAAAATCACAAAATATTTGATTGCATAGATTTTTTTAATTATGTTGACTATTCTGAAGAACAATGTATTTCCAACGTCGCTCATTCCATATGCACCAACCACGAAAACTTGAAAAGTTTCACTGAACCAAGTATTATTCAGATTTAACATTAATGGAGGTACAAGCTGAAACCCTGGTCCCACAACGTAATATGAAATCTCAAATATGGAAATGTTCGTCTTAAGAGATGACTTAAGGGGAAGTTAAAGGCTAAGTAAAACATATTTAGGTGGGTTTTTCTACTTTTCATCTAATTTTTCTAGTGTTTTTGGTTGGAATTTAAAGTTTGCATATTTACCAAAGTATAATTTCCTTTTTCTTATTCATATATGTGAATTAAAGGTTTTTAATTTTTCATGTTTATTCGAACAATCCTTTCGTTTACTAGGAGATGTGATTTAAAGGTTTTAAAGTTATTTAAAGAATTTTAATTAGGGTTTTCATAGTTACGTGGTTTTTCCACTTTTCAAGCATCATATTGGAGGAAATTTCATCCTAAAAGTGGCCTCCTAAGGAAAAATAATAAAATAAGAGTTATGAATTTTGGAGGGAAAAGAAGAAAACTATTTTTTTCATTATATTTTTGGTTTATCTCCTTATAGATTTACTCAAATTTCAATTGTAGACACTCCTTGGATGAAGAATTAAATTCTTCATCCAACGAGTACCCATTATGCATACTTTTGAGAAGACCCACATTGATAAAAATTGTAGATACATTAAAAAAATGTGTTATCTACAATTTTTTTATCAATGTGGGTCTTCTCAAAAGCATGCATAATGGGTACTCGTTGGATGCAGAGTTTAATTCTGCATCCACCGAGTGTCTACACTTGAAATTTGAGTAAATATATAAGGATATATGCCAAAAATACAATTAAAAATGTATTTTTTCCCCTCCAAAATATTCACATGTACCTCTTTTTAAATTTAAAGGAGTTTGATTGGTTTACATATCGTGCACGTGGAAATTTCATGGGCACTTTCAGGCTAAAATTTCCTCTAATGTTAGGTTTTTGATAGTTCGATAGTTTTTCCACTTTTCAATCAATTTTTTCTTTTAAGTTGGAATTGCAAATCTCAAATTTTTTCAGAGTGAAGGTCCAATCTTATTCATTTAGATTTGATTGAAAATTATTGAAATCTTTGAATCAACCTATAATGTCAAAATTGTAATCTGAACAAGTTACAAAGTCTTTTCTAAGATAAATCCCCACAAAAATAGGGTACTTTATCATTTAGACGACATTGATGAATTAGAATGTGCCAGAAAAATTGAGGATGAGTGTGAAGGTATGCCCTAAGCCATATCCCTAGTGGTGAAAACAACGATGGAAAAACAATTGCACCTCACTATAATTCATCTTCATCTCTACTAAAATATGCATATTCTTCTTTCATTTGTGTTCATGCTTAACATATGATTTTGTGATTGTATTTTTCGCTGATAGGCATATATTTCAACCTAGAGTGGATAACGATCACAGGAATTTCATTTTTTTTATCAATGATCATGATTGCATATCAAATAATATGCTTCATCTGAGAACTACATCAACGACTCTCATTTCCCTAGCGCTACACTCTCCTATGTAACGTATGCCACTTCATGTACTCTTGGTTGGCATTATCGCTATCCTCCAGCTCCTCTTCCTCTATCTAGACGGGAAATGGGTAGTCTTGGAGGAGTTCCTCACGAGTGTCATGAGTGTGTTTTTATGTGTTGTTTAGGTGGTATCGATGGAGGCGTGGTGTTGGCAAAAAAGGAGGTTTGTGGGCAAGACCCACGTTCAGGATAGAGGCCAATAAGGTTTTCGTAGTAGTCTAGCACAACGCCAGCATTTTCACCCTACTCCACGGAGCAGAGCATCTCACCCGAGGCATGCCGTGACCTTAGTAATATTAGGAGACAGATCATGTATCAGACGATTACAACCATGAAGAACAACTAAGGAAACTTGGAGCAACAAACAGATCTCGCCTTTCTGTAGACGTTATTACTCATCAAGCATGTTCAGAAAGCTGAATTAAAATTTAAAACTAGGCATATATTCATAGTAAGCAAATGAATAACAATCAACTCATAACATTACACATAGGAATGACCATATTTCATTATCAGTATCAAAACAACATACATCACTCTGCGAAGTCTATTACAGTGTGTTTCAGTACAACAGAGTTCTCACAGAGCTCTCTTATGGCTCTGCTTTCCCTATCAGCCTTCTGTCGCACTGGCTAACTCACTCTTCTACGCTGGTTGATTCTATTTGTTCTTCCGCCAGCGTAACTGTCAGTATTTCCTCTTTCCTTGATCCACTGCTTGCCGCTTCTTCTTGATTACTGGGAATTCTGTTGATTGTCCTTGTTTCACATATCTGCCATCTGCATTGTTCTCCACAACTACTATGCCACCTATCTTCCAGCTTTATGCAACCGTGACAGCTCTCGGTCTACCTTGATTGCAGTCCACCACCTGTTCTCTGTGACTCAAAATTGTTTCTTTTTCAAAAAAAAGGCCCCAGCAAGCCCCGACCACACGCTATTGACTCTTCCTAAGTCAATATTTTCCTGCTGTTGCAGCTTTCGTTGGTCTGTCAGCTTCCGAGGCTGACTTTGTCTTTTCTGCTTCTTCGCTTTGTTCAAACAAAGGGCCCAACTTTGGAACTTTTCTCAATGCTGAAGACATGGGTTTTGTGAACTCAGTGATTTCCTGTTGCCATTATTTAATTAACTGTTCATTTTGGAGCCTTGGTTTCAGTTTTAACTAGCGGAAACTTGGTGAATACTTCTTGTATGTTCGGCACGGCTTCAGCTGCCATCTGTTGTATCACCTCTGCTTTCTGCTTGACCAGTTGCCTTAGCTATCTGAGGACCTGCTTCGTGGCAGCAGAGTGCTCTTCTATCTTCTATATTTTGGTTTCCAACACCTCTGCTTGGTTGTACAACTAGGTTTTTCCAACTAGATCAGTGGCCTCTTTGATCTCTTGGGAAATTTTCTGAAGTTGTGTTGAGATTGGATGGGCTTTCATTGTCAACGAGTTAGAGCATTCATGTAAATGCTTCAGTAGGTTTTAGGCCTCTTTGATTGTTGTCCCCAGGGCTTCTTTCATTCTGGTTACCTGCTTCTGTTTCTTAGTAACCTTCTCAGCATATACCACGACAGGGTTTGGTAATGCTGGTCTGGCAGCTAGTGTTTCTTTGAGCTCTTGGTTCGCTCTGCTCAGATTTTCACATGCCATTTTCTCCTGGATAGACCTCTTGACCATTGAGCAAGCTTATATGTCCTCTGACGTTTTTTTATCCTCAGCAATTACTGTCATCCATAGATCTTTGAATATTTCAGTTACCTTTTCTAGCTACTCCTGTAAATTTTTCTTCTCCCCTTTTAGCTGATTGCGCTCTTCAGTAAGTGCCATGACCTATTTTTGTTGCTGCTTGAACCTCTGTTGGAGGTAATTGTGTAGCCCTTATGCTTACTGCACTGCTTGCTGAATGAACTTGTATAACTGGCCAGCCCCCCAGCTTTGCATGCTCTCAGCGCCTGACATGTCCTGGAGTCTTTCTCTAAGGGGTTGCCCACTGGTGATTGATCTCTCTGAGTGCTCGTGTGGTGATGCTGGTTGGTTTTGTTGCGGCAGCTGAGGTTTTGGGTTATTCATAGTAGTGGTCAGTAGAACCTACTGCAGTATTAGGTTGGTTTGTTGAAATGGGTTCAGCTCTATTGGCGAGGGTGTTGTATCTGCAGTAAAAGATCCTCCTTGAACTAATAGTTCTAGGAAAGTGCCCTACCCCACTGAAGGTTGGTTAACCTCGGGTACCCTAGCCGTACCCGAGTTAACTTCTGCCTCGGTGTCGCCATTTTTCTTGTTTCTTAGCTTTACTGGGTCTGAGATAGTCGCTGAGGTGGACGAAGTGCGGGTGGATTGGTCTTTGGAAGTAAATGAAGCATGTGGTGATGAGTTGTGAGTATGAGGTGATGAGTTATGGGTATGAGGTGGAGACGATATTTGGATGTTTAGAATTGAGGTCGGATCAAACATAGGTAGCACAGAGGTTACTTAGGTGGTAATCTTTGGCTCTTCTCATAGTTGTCCTGCTATCAGTTGATACTCAACTAATTTTATGACCAAATGCCTTATTTGAGTTTTCGTGTATTCTATTGGGCACTGTCTTGTGGCCAGATATACTACTATCTTCTCTAGATAATCTGGGATAGCTTCTACTCTGAAGATATTATCATCCGGCAATTTATCATTAAGGGATCCCCCATTCTCTCCATTCTCCAATCTTGATAAATTATTAGGACCCACATTTAAATTCCTTGGTTTCACTATCACTTCGAAGGTGAACTCCTGGAACATTAGGATCCATCTACAGATTCTTCCTCCAAGAACAGGTTTTTTAACAAGGTATTTCAATATTGAATGTCCTGTGAATAATTTTAACGTACCTCCTAGTAGGTAATGGCGAAAATTTTGAAGAGAATACATCATCACAAGAGCTTCTCGTTCCGTTGTTGTGTAGTTCCTTTCAGCGGTAGACAACTTCCTACTTGCAAAGTATACTGGTTGATCAATAGAAGTCTCTCTTGGCTGAGCTAACACTGATTCTAATGCAATGCTGGAGGCATCAATATGGACATGGAACTATTTTTCCCAGTTAGGATGAACCAAGATGGGTGCACTTGCTAACTTTTCTTTCAATGTATTGAGGGCGTTAGTGCATTCTTCACTCCACATAAATTGCTCTGACTTCCGCAACAGCCTTTCTAATGGCATTGTAATCTTTGCATAGTTTTGGATGAATCTTCTGTAGTACCCGGTATGCTCGAGTAGTGATCTCAATTGTTTCACACTTTTTGGTGCCTCTATGTTAACAATGACTGCTACTTTTTCTAGATCCACACAAACACCCTGCTTACAAACAACATGTCCTAGAAGTGTCCCAAAAGGTGCTTCAAAGACGAATTTCTTGAGGTTGAGGGAGATTTGGAGTTGTCTGCATCTGTCAAGCATTATTTTGAGTAAATTTGCATGATTATTCAATAAACTATAAATTGTCTAATCATCCATGTATACCTCAAGGAACTTATGGATATAGTCCTAAAATGTTGCTATCACTATTCGTGAAAAAACCGTTGGCGCATTCTTCAGCCCAAAGGGCATGACATGGTATGAAAACGATCCCCATTCGGTTGTGAAAGTGGTCTTCCTCTTGTCTTCTTCTGCTATTCTCACTTGATGATATCCTAAGAATCCAATTGTGAATGAATAAGCTTCATTTCCTGCCACATTGTCGAGAACCTCATCACTAAACGGAGTGGGAAATGGATCATGAATGCATGCGTTGTTTAGGCTTCTGTAATGCACACATACTCTAATCTCATATTTCTCCTTTTTTCTTTGTATCACAATGGGACTGACCCATTCTTCTTCCTCCACTAGAAAAATTAGCCCTACTTTCAGCATTTTATCTATTTATGTTTTGACTTTTTCCTTTACTCTTGGATTTAAGCGGTAAGGCCTATGCTTCACTTGTCTTGCATATGGCTTTAATACTATACGCATTTCCCTATGTCTCCTTTTATTCCCTTTAGCTCTGCTACTGAAGATGGGAATAAATTTTCATATTCCTGTAATAGGTCGAAGATCTCCTTGGTTGTTTATGTATCCCAGTAATCCCCGATAGACATAATTTTAGGTTTCTCCATGCTTCCAATGTTAAACTTCTTAGTCCTCAGAGGTAACAAGTGTGGTCATTATGTGGTTGGTTCCTCCGGTATATCATGCTCCCCCTCTTTTTCTTCAAAGTATAAGTGTCTGTGATTCTCTAAGTCGTCATCATCCACCTCACGATCTATCCATTTGCATGATATTGATTCTTTAGTCTTCTTCTTTGAGAGCAGTAGTTCTTCATCTTCCTGAATATCTGGGGAAAATACTACCCTTCTGATAGCTTGGAGTGCATTTGTGACTGGTTTTTTTTCTCCCTAAAAAGAAAAACATTGCGTAAATTTTTTTGCAACTACTCATCAAGTGCGAGTTCCTCTCTTCTTTTCCTCCGTCAAATACCAGGCCTATGGAATTGTGTCTATTGAATGTATGAAATTGTGTATCCACAGAGATTCTGGATACCTTTTTTTCTTCCAGTTATACTCACAATTCCTTAAATGTTCTACAGGGTCATAATCCCCTTGGTACCTTTCAATGAATTGTGGTCATGAAGCTTCTTGGAGTCTAGCTCTTAATGCTAGTGCAACATCTTCCCATTGTAGAAGTGAGTTGCGATGGTTGACCCACCATCTTGCTGACGTGGATTGCAGTGATACATCCACAAGAAGGACTCTATGTTCTATTGGTACCTTTTCTTCTACTTTTTCAATAAATGTATTTACAACATGCATATTTGATAGAGTCAGACATATTCTAGTGTTGGTCTCATATCCACCATGTTTCCAATCATCCCAAGCTATTTCTAAGCCCAAATCTGAACTCTGAACTCTTCTCCAGCTTACAGTTCCTCCTGTTGTTGGATTGATATAGTCTTCTCTCTTCTCTGCCATCATCTGGTAAAGGTCATCAAGAAGTTGAGCATCCTCTCTGTTGTCAGCAGTTTTTGTATATCGGGGTCCTTGATATGGATCGAGTGGCTGAGTTACGCTGACTTCCCCATCTTCAAATATCATCAATTATTTTTGCAAGCCGATCACTGCATAATTCTCAAAGGCCCAATCTATCCCCAATAAAGCAGGATAGGGATCCTTGTCCCCCATGATGTCTATCACATCAAAATCGGTATATGTTTTCACTCCCATGACATCAAACTCGACCTCTTCTAGCCTTCCTATGGGTACAATACAGTACTGGTTTGCCATTTGGAGCTGTATTGGTGAGTATGTCAACTTTGGCCTCCCTAGTGTTTCCCATGTCTTTCTAGGTAGAATGTTGACATTAGATCCTAGATAAGGCATTGTGTCTTTGATTTGAAATCCCACGACTTGAGTATTCACATGGGATTCCTTTCAAGTTCTTCACTTGTTTCTTTTTATCCTTCTTATGTATTTTTCTGGTGGATTTCTTGACTCTCCTAGGTCTACATTTTCCTGCACCACCAACTCTAGATTTTGCTTTAGTTGTTCCAGCATTGGTGCATTGTTTACAATTTTCAGGAACAGTCGGAACCATTTCTCAATCAATGTTCTTGTATGATTCTCCTTCTCTTTTTCAAAGGTCAGCTATGGAAGCTCAAGGCCTCTACTCCCCCCTATCTGGGAAAATGTTTCCACTGTCTCCTTAAAATATTTCTTCTGTCTATCCGGTCTGAAAGCGTTATTTGGAGATGCGGGCTTAATGAGATTTACCTGGTCTATATTTTGTGCATCCTCCCCTGTTTTATTTCCTCCCCGGTTATTATGGCTATGCTTTGCATGGGCTGAGCTTCTACTATTCTTGGTTCTGCATTCACTAGATTCGCTCCTTTTTGTCTGGCCCTTTCCTCCCATCTTTTAATTAATTCTAGACAGTCTTGAGTTGCGTGTGTATTCTCTCTGCACTAAGAGCACCATGGTCTTCTCGGTAGCGGACATTCTATTGCTATGTGCCCTTCTTAATCATAGTTATAACACCTTACTAGTCCTCTTCCTCCAATTATGCCACCTCTCATTCCTCCTCCTCGGCCCCTTAGAGTTTCATTCACCCTATAAGATGGTATGTCCAGTCATTCTACCAGTGCATTGAGGGCTCTACATTGCTGTGTATTATGCCTTGTAAAAGCACAAAATTCACAATATGTATTGTTTGTAACATTGGAATATTTTTTCAATATTGGACATAATCGTGGAGGATGACCAATGCCTTTGCATATTTCAGAGTAGTCAGTTATGTTCTGATTTTGTTGAGTGGGGAACCTTGGGAAGTGGGCTTGCGGCTAGTATAAACCCTGAGTATTTATCTGCGCAATTCCCCCAACTAGTGGAGCCCCCTGTGTCCCTGTTACTAAATCTCTTGCATTTTTCCCCCGCAACCTCAAGAATTTTGTGGCCATGTGTCCTTCCATCAGGCAATGGGTACACCACATATTAGACCTTACAGGTCGTATCAGCTGAATGTCTTTCAACTTCTCCGTTAAACTGGATATATGATGTTGTAGCCCCAATATGGAAGGGTCTTGTACTGCTGCTCCTCCTATGAACTCTTGCGGATGCCCCACCATAGCTTCTATCTTCATGGCTTTCTTTAGGTCATCTTGTAAGGTATCAATCTTCTGTTGTGTCAGTGGAGTTATTGTCAATGGGAGGAGTGCCTTAATAAACCAATCTCGTAGGTGGTTTGGGTCAATTGGGTAACTGAGCTTCCCAATCGCATCCTTGAACCTTTTCATTAGGTCCCAAGCTGTTTCTCCCTCTCATTGTTTGATTTCCCACAACTCAGATAACCCTTGCTGATTTGTATGGGGTAATTTAAATTCCTTGACAAATTATTTCTTCACATCTTCTATTGCTAGGTTTGGATGAGCTTCTGACCATTTAATGAACCAACGAAGAGCTCTCTCTCTTAGAGTAGTCTGGAACTCAATCAACTTAACTACCTCTGGTGTTTTCCAAGCCCTCCATATTGCTTCGCAGAGATACGAGTGTTGCTCCACATCATCGTTACACCTCCCGGAGAATTATGGGTATCGGGTGAATGATCCTACCATATTTCCTTGTATGGGTGGTACTAAAATAAAATCTCTATTTCCTGGCTGAGAGATTGTATTACTAGCACTGTAGCTAGTAGATATCTATACTGTAGACTTAACACTATTCAAATTGCTAAACTCACGTAACTTAACAAAATTTTTGTTTGGTGTCTGATAGAGTACCGAGGGAAGGTTGGGACTAGAGCTACTTGAACTTTGGGGAATAGGATTACCTTGTGTTACGAGTGTCGGCCTCTCTCAAAATAGTTTCTTCATCGCAACATGCAGCTCCACATCGGATGTCTCCTCGGGGCGTGTGTCCTCCACATTGGACTTTTCTCCCTTTTCTCTTCGGGCTAGGCTCCTATACACTTACCTAAATTCTTTGACGATCCCTCCTATTCCTTGGGATCCCATCTGACCTTCCCTTTCCTTTTTCATCTGCAGAACCTTTTCCTTATCTTGTTGACTACTCTCCTGCTTCTCAAACTCTTTCATCACCCTTTCCCGCCACTTCTCAACAATCTGCGCCCTCCAATGTGCTCGGCGCTCTCTCAATCTACTGGAGGTTCCGACATCCATGTCCCTATTCCCCATTCTTTCTTACTTGTAGCATCTTTCCCTCATCTCTTTCCCCTAGTATTGGAGGTTTAAGAATCCATCTCAAAACTTTGAAACACCATCAAACCCTCATCCAGCATTAAAGCTTTGATCCACAACAAGATTTCCTTCAGCAGTTCTCCCTACAATCCGGATCTGAATATGTCTTCAGCTTTTGTAAAGGATTGGTAACACTCAGCTATGAATTCCACAATGTATCCTTCTAAGGTAGATTGTGCCCAAAAATCTACTGCTCGAGTCAAATCAGTGTCCAACCGATGGAGTGCTACTAGATCCGTGTGCATCCACTTGCGATAGACTCTACGCGATCCTCCTAGGAGTGGGTTGATTTGCAATCTCCATAACCAATTATAAAGTTATTCAGGAAACTTTCCCTAGAAAATTTTGTACAGGTCACTTGCAAATTCAGAAAACAGGACCCGATCTTTAACAATATTTTCCCTCTACTGTCGCAGCTCTTCTTGTTGTGATATGAACTGGTCTAAGTGGTTATCCCACCAGCTTCGTAGTTCCCTCTCAGAGACCCACGATACCATGATCTAACTCCTAAGTGAATTTTCAGGTCCCGGCAACGGAACCATTTGTTGGCGAAAAAGGAGGTCTCTAGACAAGACCTAGGTTCAGGATAGAGGCCAATAAGGTTTCCGCAGTAGTCTAGCACAACGCCAGCATTTTCACCCTACTCTAGAGAGCAGAGCATCTCACTCGAGGCATGTCGTGACCTTAGTAAGATTAGGAGACAGATCATGTACCAGACAATTACAACCGTGAAGAACAACTAAGGAAAATTGGAGAAACAAATAGATCTCGCATTTCTGTATATGCTATTATTCATCAATAATGTTCAGAATGCTGAATTAAAATTTAAAACTAGGCATACATTCATAGTAAGAAAATGATTAACAATCAACTCATAACATTACACAGAGCAATAACCATATTTCATTATTAGTATCAAAACAACATACATTACTCTGCGGAGTCTATTACAGTGTGATTTAGTACAACAGAGTACTCACATAGCTCTCCTATGGCTCTGCTCTCCCTATCAGCCTTTTGTCACACTGACTAACTTACTCTTCTACGCTAGTTGATTGCCTATTTGTTCTTCCGCCAACGTGACTGTCAGTCTTTCCCCTTTTCCTACTCCATTGCTTGCCACTTCTTCTTGATTACTGGGAGTTCTACTGATTGTCCTTGTCTCCCATATCTTCCATCTGCACTATTCTCCACAACTGTCGTGCCACCTATCTTCCGGCTTTCTGAAGCCATGACAACTCCCTGTCTACCTTGATTACGCTCCCCGTACAATGGGGGACAAGCGGGGCTGACATTATGGAGATTATCGTTGCCTATGAAGCCAGCAGGAATGGATTAAATGAAACACATGCCAGTTTTTCTTGGATCGCTCAATTATGGCAGTAGAAAAATAGAGATACACACACAAAGGAAATTTTCTATTACAAATTCTGCAAATCGCACAGATACATCACATATTTATGGTGCTTGTGAGATCCAACTGATTCCAGAACAAGTAGATTGGTTGTTGATAAATTATCTCAACAACTCAACCAAATCTACCTACTAAAGTAAGTGTTAGTTTCAAATCCCCCTTTTAAAGCTTAAATTATTACATAAATAAAAAATTACAATATAAAGAATACATATTGCAACATATAATTGGTCTATGTCTCACTAGTCTTCATCAACACTCACATTCACTCTGAAATCTTTGCGAATATCGCTCTTTCTCCACCCACTACTTCGAGCTGGCACTTAAAATCCATTTAACACATGATTTCTTCGAACCATAATTGGTGAACTTTGCAAGATCAACAATATTGACAACTCGACTCGTTGGGGCTTCCGCGATAAGAGTTGTCAAGTAATGGACCAATCACCATCTGTCGGATATTTCGCTTTCAGCGATCCATCAATTTCTAGGAAGACGGTCTGAATACTAAATGTGTTCAAAAATTGATCAAATAACTTGACCTATTTCACACACATGGAACTCATATTGTAACATGTAGTTGTTGTTCAGGGGTTCCAAGCAACAATAACAACAAACCATAATAGTGTAAACACAACCAAACTAGTGAGGTGTTCAAGGGTTTCCGAGCGCCAAAAACAACTAATTCAAATTATGCAACATTGTTCATTAATTGGTTGTACACCAAATATAACTTACAAGATACATCACTGATAGCTTAAAAGAGTCTGACAAGATCTACAATAAACTCATCTCCACTACCATAATCTGAGAAGTCCTCAAATTTTCTTTCCGGCAAGTCTTCAATAGCAGCTATGTTAGCAGATTCTTTTAATTTCCCATTTAAAAGATCTTTAGCGTGAGTCTTACAATTCAATGTTGTGTGTCCATGTTTTTGGCAATAAAAAAATTTGTCTTAGTTCTTGTTTTTATGGACCCTACCCCTGGAGAATAGTGCCATCATCAAGTTGTGAATTGTCCTCTACATCACCTGTTTTTATTCTCTTTTCTTCTACTAAAAGAGTTGCTACCATTTCATCTAATGATTTGGAAGAAAATTGACTTGGGGTAAAAATAGAATTATCATAATTGGAAGGAAAATTGTTTAGCAGAATAGCCTTAGCATATTCATCTTCTATTTCCGTTCTAGTTTCCCCCAACTGTCTAATGAGTGATTTTAAATCATTTATATGTGTAGACAAAGATACTCCCTCATGCATTTTAAATTTGAACAAATATAATTTCAAGGTGAATTTTCCATTCACCACCCTTTTCCCCAACATTTCCCATATTTACTTAGCAGATTTTTCTAGGTTTATAAGATGAAGTTGTGAGTTTGACAAAGAGAGGCCTATAATAGATTGAGCTTTCTCTTCCCTTCTCAACCAATTAGCTAATTGTTTTGGATCTTGGGGTGTTGGTTCTTGTCCTTTTACTAAACTCCACAAATTATTATGCATTAAATTCATTTGGACTTTAACCTTCTAGGTGTAAAAGTTTGACCCATTAAATTTCTCAACCACTATTTCCTCCATATTTAAAAAAATAAATAGATAAAAATTACTCTTACCTTCTAATACTAGCCCACACATCACTTGAATCTCAAGCCCAAAGTATAAATAACTGCGCTAACAGAAAATTATCAAGTGTCACGGCTCTTATGATGGGTCTAACAACTACTTTTCTTCTCGAATAGTAGTCTAAACGATCTCGCACACATTCCTCAACTGATGGATCCGGTGACTAGCTCCACTTCTTGGTTGAATGAAATAGAAAAACTCGTTGAGCTCATAATGTGGCGCTCAATGAATGACTCATTCTGAATTTTCTTGGGAGAAGTGGCCTCCTGATCGAATTAAACAACCATTAATGGGAAGGATCAGGTGGAGGAGACGGATATTGGCTCTGTCTACTTCACACGAATCCACAAGACACATACCCACGGTCTCCAAACAATGGTCTGCTACAATATAATAAGGACAACGCCGAAAGAGCAAAGGCAGGTGGAGATGCTTAGCGAGATTCAACCGAGTATGAAACTGTGAGGTGAATGAAGGTCAAGTTTACCTTCAGTTAGATTCATTCAATGCAAATTGATACACTTGCGACGAAGAGGTAGGCTTTCACATTGAATTTATACCTCTGAATGGTGTTTTTTAATGCAGAGATCCCTAATTTTAAAACTCTCAACTTAATTTGCAAAATAACCGAGGTATTTTTTAGAAGACGGGTTTCCAAGAAAAAATTCCACAAGCTATTATCTTCAATAATAACAACTTTTTCCGTTTGGATATTCTCAATTTTTAGATCCTCTTTCTGTATATTTTTTTGCTCCTTAATCGCCCCAATAACTGAGCAGTCAATAAAAATAAATTGTTTATTGATTGTTGCAGGAGGCCTATGGCCATTCAAGGTTATTAACAACTATAGTGGGTTGTTGTTGCCTTTTGGTTCTATGATGTCGTTTTCAACATTATGGAGGTATCATTTGAAAATTGGTACTTAAACTTCAATACATATATGATGGAAAACTAAAACAACATCATACATTCTTCACATATATGATGGAAATTCAATGAAATCAGCACAAGTGTTTACAAGAAATGGTTTCAAGGAAATATATGCAATCAACGTTTGATTCCAAGGCATTAATGGTGGGCAGCTATAGACACAAAAGCTTTACATATTCTTCTGACAAATTTTAGACTCTGTCCAAGCCATTACTACCGTTGCAGGTATATGGAGGGTCTATGGATAATAATAGGTCACATGTCCTCTCCATTTCATAATTTCCTATGATGTTACGGCCCGCTGGGTCTATATAAAATTATCAAAGTATACAATTTTAAATTTAAATAATTTAAAATAAGAAATTTCTTAATTTGAAAAATAACATATAGTATTTGTAAAACGTTTACTATAAAAATTGTCAATATTAAATTTTAAATATTTTTTTCCTTTTTAAATAAAATTAGAATTGAAATGATGCAACCATGTGAAAAGAGAAATATTGGTTATCGTTTAAAGCAAAAAGCTCATTTTAAACCGTGTTTAAACCCCGGTCTCCATCACCCATTTTAAAACGATAGATAGAATTCAACTTTAACGATGCTTCTAAATTTTCAAAATTTAATTAAAATTTAGTGGTCTATATGTTCGAAATTGAAGTATTTATTTTATTGTATTTTTATTATAATATCAAATTAAATTTAAATTTATCAAGTATCGAGATAATAGAATTTAAGTTTTACGTTTCTTTATTTTTTATTTTTTATTTTTTCAATCTATTTTAGATGTTGAATCTAAGTTGGATTTTGAGTATTATTATCCCCGCTGCGTATAACACTCTTGGTGAATGCGTTGATCTTCCATTACTTCATATCAGATTAAACGTTAAAGGGTATTTCCAAGGTTAATATTAAAAATTATACATATAATTTTAATTATATTTTTTGAGTTCATGATGGGTTAATTGGGTTTATGTCTTATTCTGCAATGATGTTTTTGGGGAGCCAGTGGCTTTATAATAAGAAATATAGTTATTGTTGGTAACATTTATAGTTAATAATATAATTATTGTTTGTAATTTAATGAAGTTTTTAATAAATAATAATATTTTTTAAATAAAAAATTATGTATTAATTAAATGAAATAGAATATTGTCAATGGGTTTTAAACTAACCAGTATGGTTCATTTTCAAAATGAGATGAAACCCCTAGAAAATATTTTATTTCATATGATTATTACCGAATTTTTTTTGAAAAATTACTATGAATCACAAAGCTTGAATTCAAACAATATTATCTTGAGTAACATTTATCATTAGTAAGTAATACACATGTATATATCATATTTGTTTTCAATTATGATTCTCAGAAATGATTGCAAACTCTAATAAACAACATTATATTAAGCACATTTATATTCAATGACGAATATGAATATGTTAAGTTTGTTTTTTTTGTATTCCTGGTGAGAAAATATACACTTAGTAGCAACATAATATTTAGCACAATGTTTATCTTCAAGTGCTTTGGTTCTAAGAAAATATAGATCTTTAGTTCTAAGAAAATATAGATCTTACTCCGGTAAATCTCACTTTAATATGGTAGTTCTGGTTAATGATTGACACTCAAGTATGAAAATCAACTAAAAAGTACAAAATTTAAAATATTAATATTTTTTTTAATGATAAGTCATTTTATGTTAATTTTGATTGAAGTGGATATATTTAATTTTTCCTTGTACATATTATTTTTTAAATTTGTGATAATTTATTTAGGTTAATTTTGAGTTAAGGGGGGAATTTATTTTTTTCCTTAATTTAATAGAAAAATTGTTAAACTTTATATTTTGAAATGGGAAATTCAATTTTTCTTATTAATTTAGTTTACTATTTAATTTTAATTCTATTTATCTAGTAAAACTTAGTTTGAAGAAATCTATGATTTCAAAGGTTAAAAATAAAAAATATTAAGAAAATAAAATATGACTTAAAATTTACATTTATTATCATTTCATTATTATTAAAATATAATTAATTAATTAATATTTCTAATAAAATTTAATTTTAAATAAATATTATTTAAATGAAATATATATTATTATTAATCTTAATTTTATATTTGATAAAATTTATTCCATTCATTCAACCTTGAAATATTTTTAATTAAATTAAATTGTAAAAAAATATTATTTAAATGAAATATGTATTATCATTAAACATAATTTTAATAATCACAAAATTTATCTTGCAGTCCTATTCATTCAACCTTATCCTAAAAGATTTCCTTAAATATTATATAATGGCCAATCTATTTAAGCTTAAAATTTTCAAAAAGCAAAACTTATTAAATAAAGTGTATTTAAAGTGTATTTTGTTCGCCATTATCTTGGTGTCCATTTCCAACAATTATAATCATGCAATCGAGTATGTGAACACAAACAATAACTAAAAAGTTACACACGATGATGCATATTAATAATGTATATTATTTTTTTATTATTAATATAAGAAATAAACTATATTAATAATTTAATATAATATTAAATCATTTTTAAAACAAAGTATTATGAAATAAGAGAATTTGTCTTTTTGGTGATAGTGAAAACTTAGATAATAAAAACACCTTGATATGTATATGTCCACATTAAAATTTTAAAATATTTGTAATTATATTGACATTCTTAATTTATTAATTCATCAAAATTATAAATATATAAAAAAAATTCTCTAATTTTTTAATTTTTTTATTCTTTATGTTTTAATAGAAATAAAATTATAAAACAAACCATTCATTTCTTTGTGATTTTTCTCAAAGGCTAATACACCAAAGTTGATCTCAGTAAATACTAATAATCATCATAGTCGTCTTCATCAATATTCATATCATTAGTATAATCTTGAAATAGGTAAAGGGATTATTGAAGTGAATTAAGAATGCACATAAAAGTTGAGTTAAGAAATAGTTTTTGTTATTTTCACTTGTAAAGGGTTGAAAATTAATGACTAAATATCTCATTTGTGGTTATTGGGGTAATTGACTAGTTATCATTGAAGATCATGTCCTTAATTGTCTTCAATGAGCTAGGACTTTAATTCACTAGAGTAAAGTGGAACCTCTTTCTCTACCATCATCATCTACTTAAAGAAACAATAACATGACACTTGAGAATGATGCCTCTGCTCCTAGAAAAGATGTAATGAAGAGGATTTTTTATAGTCAATAATGACATTTATTACACCATAGAGAGTGAGGGTGGAAAGGGGCCAAGTGGTCTCACTTTTTCTTAATTTGGTTCATTGATCAAAATATATGCATTCTCCACTTGAGACGTGTTCAAATGGTAGTAAAGTAAAACTTGTCTTACTAACAAATATCATCTTCCATGATCCTTCAATAAATATACAACAAGTAGAATATTCTCAGAGAGGGAGTCTTCCCTAAGTCAAATGACTCAATGCTTGTAATGGGCTCAAAACAAGTCACTAACTCAAAATTGTATTACATGGTATCTTATTCCAATTCTTTCTTTCTTTTTTGTTTCAGACAACACATTGTTATACATGTACGAAGAACTTATAATTGAGAAAACATTCAAAATCTAAATATCTCAATATTATCCAAATACTTCCTCATTCAAATAAAAAATAATGTTATTTAAAAATAATTTATTTTACTCTAATTAAAAGTTTAATTCTTTTAAATTTTAAATTCAAGAAAATGTACAGTCAAAATAAATCGATTTTGAGCATCCCAAGTACTTGTGAGTTGTTGGCCACTACTCTCTTATGTGATGTATAATTTTGTTGCAAATTAGAGATCAAGATCTTGCAATTCCCGCCAGTCGGAGGTCGGGGTTGAACGTGCCACCCAACAAGTGTGTCGGGGGCTACTTGAATTTGGACCCAACCTCGTGGGTCCCACCTGAGGTTCTCTCTGACTAAAATCAAGGCCCGACTACACCGACTTGGTTTGGCCCAACTACCTTGACCACCGCCTCATAATTTGGGCACAGACTTGGTCGCGGTCGACTCTCAATTGGAACTCGAGTCGACTTGGTTTGGCCCAACTACCTTGACCACCGCCTCATAATTTGGGCACACACTTGGTCGCGGTCGACTCTCAATTGGAACTCGAGTCTCGACTCGAACTTATAAAAAAAATTGATTGAGGTCAGGCTGACTGGGGAGTTCGTGATTGGCACTGCCTATCTAATGAGGTTCAACTTTTTTTCTATTTTATATAGAACGAAACCCCCAAAAACGTCAAATAATTTAATACTAATTAATTAATATAAATTAAATTAATATTTAGTAATTAATTAATTAACATTAATAGTAATAGTAATTAAATTAATTAATTTAAATTTAATTAATAGTAATTTTAATTTTAATCGTAACTAATATTAAGTTTAAATATTTGTTAATTTCAATATTAATAATATCTTCGTTGGGGGTGTCTAATCAATGAGATAGGTGGGCATCAGACAATTATGGCTGGACTAGCCCCTAGCCACATGCCCCTTGACTCATTAACCCCCCACGCTCAAGAGGTAATGATCCTCGAGGTAAGAGAACTTACGGCAGAAGAGCTAGCAACTAAGCACGCATCAGACGAGAGGTAGCTCATTCTGTAGAAATTATACAAACAATATATATACCAATGGATTCAATCCGACCATGCAATATGCTAAAGCAAGATACTGAATCCTTCTACAAATTAATTGTGGAAAATAAACACGATCGCACAATCACACCAAGTAAAAGAAAGAAGCCAATCAATCCACAACACATATATTTTTCATAGGGAAAGCTTTTTGCTCAAAACCCCTCTATCTCTATTGAATAATGAACCAATGAATCATGAAATAATACAATGCACTCTTCTCAGAAGAGTCTGCTGCACTATCCTGATTGTCTCACACTGATCCTGACAAAATTGGTCCAACACTTAGCCAATTCTTAGTCTTTCTTCAGCCTGCCTTGCTCATGCAATCCTTAGGAAATTAATCCCTATTATTTAGGAAAATTAGCCTTCGCCTCTAATCAGTCTGCCTGCCTTGCGCAATTCATGTGGAATGAAATCCCTATTCTTTAGGAATTTTAGCCTTCCAAAACTATGCAAGTATCATGGGAAATCCAATGAATGTCTGGCTGCATGCATGCAACCTACTAATGATACAACTGATAGTTATCATCCCTTTAACCTTTGTTTCAACTAGTCTCCACTAGAACTGACATGCATGCATTTATTAATAATAAATCATCAGTTGCATGGCAAATCACTGCACGTGAATTAAATCTGATTTAATTCATTTGATCTCTCACTAGTGCAACATACAATTACAACTAGTCCAACTAACTTTAACTCAATAAATTAAGCTAACTGATTTCTCATGCATTAAACTATTGCACTAAATACAATTTAAACTCCATAACTAATAGAATCACTCTGCATGCCTCACCAACCACCCTCAACTTGAAATTCATGAGCTAACTGAGTTTATCACACTCAGTTAACTATTACAAGTGATTATGAGATAAGATTACATTTTATTGTCCAATTTAATTAAGGGAAAAATAAATTAGACACACATTTCTTGTTGACTTTTCAACAGTCCCTCTCAACAAGAAAGAGATTATCTGCCACCCTGATCCTGCCTCTATGGTATTCGAATTTTCTCCTGGCAAGCGCCTTCATCAAAATATCTGCATCCTGATCTTCCGTGGGAATGTATTGAAGTAACATAATTTGCCTTTGAACACAATCTCTGAGATGGTAGTACCAAATGTCTGTGTGCTTGGACCTATCATGAAATACCAGATTAACCGAGAGTTAAATGCAACTCTGGTTATCACAATGTATTACTGTCGAATCCATTTGAGAACAAAACAAACCAACTAGGATCTTTCCCATCTAGAAGGCCTCACATGCAGCTGACTTGCTGCCATGTACTCTGCCTGCTGAACTGAGTGCCACAGATCACTGCTTCATGTTGTACCAAGAAACTATTGTCGATCTTATGTTGAATATCCCTTCTGGTGTGCTCTTTCTGTCTGATGGACTACCTGCCCAATCTACATCTGTGAAGCCTTGAAGCTTCACTCCCTCTTTCTGTCTATACCATCATCCATACTCTTTAGTGCCCCTGAGATATCTCAATACATGCTTCCCCGCCTTCCAAGATAGATTGGTTGGCTTGATAATAGCTTGAATCAGTTGGTTAACTGCGTAGAAAATGTTTTGTCTGGTGTTCACCAAGTACATCAATGAACCCACTAGTTTCCTGTAAACAATAACATCCACTACTTCTCATGAAGTAGCATACTCTTTCCTCCAATTTCCTAAAAGAGGAGTCTCCATGGGTTTATAGCTCTCCATGTGAAACTTACTTAGAATCTCTTTGGCATACTTTCCTTGAGAAACAAATATCTCACCATCCCGCTGCCATATTTCCAAACCAAGGAAATAGTGAAGGAGTCCCATGTCCTTCATTTCGAACTCCCTTGAAAGATCCTCCTTGCAAGAATTTATCAGCTGCTCATCACCTGTCAAAATTAGATCATCAACATAAAGTACGATAATCAAGATCTTACCATCAACCACAATCTGGTACAGGTTCACATCCTTTTCACTTTTGGTGAAGCCCAACCCGGTGAAATAATTGTCAATCCGAGTGTATAAAGCATGAGGTGCTTGATTCAGCCCATACAATGCTCTCTTGAGTCAACACACATGCGACTCATTGTTAAAGATCTTTAAACCTTCTAGTTCCTCTATGTACACTTCTTCCTTAATAAATCCATTGAGAAACACATTTTTCACATCCATTTGATGTATTTGCCACCCCATTGGCACGGAGAGTGCAAGGATAGATATAATCGATGAGTATCTCACAACCAGTATGAAAGTCTCCTCATAGTCAATCCCCTCAACTTGTGAGAATCCCCAGGCCACAAATATGGCCTTGTACTTCTCCACACTCCCATCTGCCGCTTGCTTCACCTTACAGATCCATCTAGATCCAATGACTAATTTCTGACTGGTCTTGGGACAACTTCCCATGTAGTGTTATTGACGATGGAGTCATACTCCTCAACCATAGTGTCAACCCAAATTTGTTGTTGCACTACTTCCTCAAAGGAGGATTGTTATGTGCTCATAAGAGCCATGTATCCAGTAAACATGTCTGGAGACTGCCTCTGTTTGTGCAGTGAAGTAGGTGCTCCTAAATGCTCTTTCACATCAAGTCTCAATCTATCATCTTCCATGGCACACCTTCTACCATTTCTGGTGGATGGCTCTGCATGAGTGTTTTCTACAACTCCATGATCCTCCGCATGTGGCTGCTCCACATCTTGAGGTTCATTCTTTGGAACCAATATTTCCTCATCTGCATGCAAATCTAGCTCCCTCTTAAGGGACAATCGCATGGTTTTCTCCTCATCAAATTTCATATCCTGTCTCACAACAGTCATCATGTTGTTTGCAAATACACCCGATAGTTTTGGGGAGTATCAGTGTACCCCACAAATACCCTAATCTCAGTTGTTAGTTTGCGCTTCTTCCTGGAGTATTTGGTCACATGCACATAAAAAGATGAGCCAAAAATTTTAAACTATGAAACATCATGTTTCTTACTAGAAAAAACCTCCTCTTGTGTACTCATGCCAAGTATCCAACGAGAACTACAATTTTTCACAAATACCATTGTGTTGCATGCCTCCGCCCACAGATGCAACGGTAGGCCCTGATCATGCAACATCACTCGTGTCGCACCCACAATTGCTCTATTCTTTCTTTCTACTACTCCATTCTGTTGTGGGTTATGAGGCACAATCAACTCTCTCTGAATTCCTTCTTTGCTTCAGAATTTCTTGAATTCATTGGAGATGTACTCACCACCATTGTCTCTCCTAAGAGCCTTCACATGCTTCCCCATATCTGGTCTTTCTTCTGCATGAATTAGATCCAACACTTTCTAGAAAATCATCAACAAAGATCACATAGTACCTCTGCTTTGTTGTCGAAGCAGTAGAGAATGGTCCACACACGTCTGAGTGAAGTCTCTCAAGGATTTTTGAAGCTCGGTTCTCCTTCTCATGAAAAGTGGCCTTTGCATACTTCCCCATAGTACATCCCTTGAATGTGTCTAATTGCACAAGGGTACCCTTGGGAAGACTTGTAGAAATATATTGCATGACCTTCAAGGCTCCATGGTGTAGACGGCCCAATCTCTTCTGCCATAACTCACCCTCATCCCAGATCACCACTTTGTCTGCCTTACCCATCAATACTACGCAGCCATATACATCAAGTTTATAGAGATTCTTCACATGAACCCAAATATTATTGGATTTTTCTATGGCTTTGTGTCGAAGGAAAGATTTCCCTTCAATGAAAACCACATCATAGCCTCTGTCCTCCAACATTGCAACTGAAACTAAATATTTTTCCAAGCCTAGTAGATGCATTACATCTTTAAATAAGAAGGGTTTACCTGACTGTCTCTGGAAGGTAACTATACCAATCCCGGTAGCAATGTACCACCTGTCATCACCCATTTCGATATGCATCTACACGTCCTTCTCCTCCAAGATACTAAAAAATTATTTTGTCTCCTGTCATGTGGAAAGATGCACCACTATCCAAGAACCACACTGATCCCATTGCACTTGACACCATGCATGCAATGAGCGAGAAGTCAAGCTCAAATTGCGAGGCCAAAGCCTCACCAGCTACAAATCCTGAAGCCTTCTTGTTATTATTATTTTGTGGAAAATTAGTGGCATAATGTCCATGCTCATGACAGTGAAAAAACTTCACTCTGGACATCTCGCGCTTCTTTCCTTCTTTGCCGAACTCATATTTGGAATAGGGTTTATTTTATTCCCCTTCTTCACCTTAGAAACCAAAGCACAAATTTCTTCATCATCTGGCTTAGATGAATATCCATCCTTAGTATTCTGCCTAAATTATTCTTGCACCAAATCCGACCAAAGTCGTTCCCAATCTGGAAGATTCTCCCTCCCATTGACAGAATCCTGATAACTATGCCAACTCTTAGGAATTCCTAGAAGAGCTAGTCTCACTAAGTCATCATCCATGACAGTAATTTCGATGCTCCCAAGCTCATCCCGACAATGGACAAACTTTGTTAAATATTTTGAAATGGTGTAGCCTTTCTCTATTTTGATTTTCCCGAGCTTGTCCTTTAGTACCAATTTTCTATGATCACTTCTGCTCTAAAATAGATCTGTCAAGGCTTTTCACATTGCATATGGTGTCGCTTTGCCATGGAAACTTGAGACAATGTGGTCTCGTACTCCCTCTAGTAAGATCCTCCTCGCCTTTGTAACCTTCTTTTGCTAAGCATCAAGATTTACGGCATTTGCTACAGCGGGTTTGAGAATGTCATTATCAATGAATTCTTTCAACCCATTGTCATCTAGTATAGCCTCCATCCTGTCTTTCCATGCAATATAATTAGAATTTCCCTCAAGTGCATAATCCAATCTCAAGCCATTGAAATCCATTTCGATCCTGATCCACCTGTCGCACCAAGAATAATTTTGCAAATTTGAATTTTGTTCAGTCACAAACTCAATTTCTTCTCCACTATAGTGATTTCCTGTGCTCTGATACCATGTAGAAATTATACAAACAATATGTATACCAATGGATTCAATCCGATCATGTGATATGCTAAAGCAAGATACTGAATCCTTTTACAAATTAATTGTGGAAAATAAACACGATCGCATAATCACACCAAGTAAAAGAAAGAAGAAAATAAATCCACAACACATATATTTTTCCTAGGGAAAGCTTGCTGCGCAAAACCCCTCTATCTCTATTGTATAATGAACCAAGGAATCATGAAACAATACAATGTACTCTTCTCACAAGAGTGTGCTGCACTATCGTGATTGTCTCACATTGATCCAGACAAAATTGGTCCAACACATAGCCAATTCTCAGCCTATCTTCAGCCTTCCTTGCTCACGCAATCCCTAGGAAATCATTCCCTAATATTTAGGAAAATTAGCCTTCCTTGACTGAACATCTAATCATCTTGCCTTGCTTGCGCAATTCATATGGAATTCCACCCCTATTATTTAGGAATTTCAACCTTCCAAAACTGCGCAAGCATCATGGGCAATCCAATGAATGTCTGGTTGCATGCGGGCAACCTACTAATGATACAACTGATAGTTAACATCCATTTAACCTTTATCTCAACTGGGTCTCCAATGGAACTGACATGCATGCAACTATTAATAGTAAATCATCAGTTGCATGGTAGATCACTGCATGTGAATTAAATCTGATTTAATTCACTTGATCTCTCACTAGTGCAACAAACAGTTGCAAGTATTCCAACTGACTTTAACTCAATAAATTAAGTTAACTGATTTCTCATGCATTAAACTAATGCACTAACTGCAACTCGAACTCCATAACTAATAGAATCACTCTGCATGCCTCACCAACCACCCTCAACTCGAAATTCATGAGCTAACTGAGTTTATCACACTTAGTTAAATATTACAAGTGATTATGAGATAAGGTCATATTTTATTGTCCAATTTAACTAAGTGAAAATTAAATTAGACACACATTTCTTGTTGAATTTTCAACACATTCAACATTTGCAGGCGATGATGAAGGTTGGTGATCTGGTCTTCGTAGACGAGCAGAAGCTGGCTCTGAAGCCTTGGCTTGAGCTTCGCCGGCATGAGACGAGGTGGGTGCAAGTGCAGACAAGTAGCTATGGCTGGTGTCTGAACATCGGGAGGGATCCTGGCAATGATAATAGCACATTTAACCGAGAGACGGGTAAAGGTGGTGAGGGTGATTTCTCAGCGAAGGAAGCACCTATTGACGAGAGGTTCTAGTGCTCCGCCCTGGCGACAGAATTAAGCCAGTGGATTGTGTAGGAAGGGTCCTACCTCGGCTAGGCCCCATGGTGGTTTTGGCTTGGGCTCACTGAGCACTTCGGCGCTCCTGCGATTAACCTTTGTGGAAGGTGGTGAATTCGCACCTCATCTGAGGGTGGCATTATGGTTGGTGGAAGTATAGTGACTCTTCTCCACGGCACTCGGGAGGTTTTATGTGATAAAATTGGTCGAGGTTGTGGGGAAGGTGCGGTGGTTTAGGAGCTATTGGACCCGGAGTGACTTGGAAATGTAGCCCAACAAAGGGTGGGGGGGTGTTAGACGAGTGCATGCCGATAGAGAGAGGTCGGGCTCAGTGCACAGGCCTTGGGCGTGGCATGGAGAATTGCCAGGTATCCAGGGACTCGATTTCACACTCAAAATCCACTGAAAGTCAACATTCAGTGGCGGCCATGGCAGTATCTCCGGCTTAACCACCAGGACAGGTTGAGGCTCCGGCCACCCTTGAATCAATTTCTTCCCAACTCCAGCATATCCAGTTCAACCTAGACACTTTGCGCCAACATAAATATGAAGATCATAATGAACTCGTGGCCTACATTAATGTTATTCAACAAATGTAGAATGAGACCCTTGAAGCTCTGGAGAGTCTGTGTCGTCTTTTGCGGCACTCTCATGACCACCTTTGAGCTTTAGAGGCCCAAGTGGACCATATTGACTACTATATGCACAACCAGGGACGCATCTTCGCGGCTCCTCCGGCAGGTCCTCTACACCCTCCTCCATGATGATAATTTCATTTTTTTTGTTTTGTAATTTTGTGCGGACAATAACTAAGAGCATCTTATGCCTTGGCGAGCACCTGAGTCTTTCTAGGAACTTCATGCCTTCTAGGTTTCCTAAATTTAACACATATATGATGTTCTCTATTGTAAATTTTGATATGCTAATATAAACTAGACTTTGACCGACAAAAAAAAAATTATATTAATATTAATTAATATTATTTTTAAATTTTAGTTTTTTAATATTTTAATTTTAATAGTAATAAATTTTAATTTTAATATTTTTTTTGTTTATCAAGTGGTTTGAGTTTACAGATTGCATTAGGTTTGACCTATGGCTTGAGAAACTGCGACTCGGGGGCATCTAAGCCGTCAAAATCACCCAGGGATCACACACGACCTAAGCCACACCATCACTAAGCTAACTAGGTTTATAACTTGTCTCTTCCCCCTAGCACTGACACAACAGCCTCCACCAGGTTTGATCCTGGGTTGCCCTTCTGACGATGCCCATCCTCAACCGGTTGTGTTAGTCGGAATTGACAATTTTAATTTTAATAA
Organism: Pinus albicaulis; assembly: GCA_034641835.2. Lineage (NCBI taxonomy): Eukaryota > Viridiplantae > Streptophyta > Pinopsida > Pinales > Pinaceae > Pinus > Pinus albicaulis. The sequence continues at coordinate 770,864,590 of CM076581.1, read as the reverse complement.
TTAATATTAGTTTTTTAATTTGTCAAGTCTCACTAGCACAACTAGTTGAGGATGAGCCTCGTTAGCTAGGAAAATCAGGATCAAACCTCACGAGGGTGGTTGTTCTTGTACTAGGGAGAGGAGTCATGTTAAAAAATCTAGTCAATTTATGGCTGGTGTGGCCCAAGCCGGGTGCAATCCTCGAACGACTTTAACGGATTACATGCCCCTCGGTCACGGTTTCTCAACCCACATGTCAAACCGAAAGAATCATAGAAGAAAAACAAAAAATATTATGTTTTAATATAAATTTTAATATTAATATAAATAGCAATTTTAATTTTAATTCTAGTATTAATATTAATAAATTTTAATCCATAGTAATTCGTTTAATTTAATATAAGTTAATTAATTTAATTTTAAGTATTAGTAATTTTAATTTTAATAGTATTTAATGTGAATATTTTAATTTTAATATTTATATTAATATTAATATTAATAGTAATAGTAATTATAGTTTAATTTTAATTTTAATATTTAAATATTTATAGTAATAATAATAATTTTAATAATTTAATTATAGTATGTGATATTTCAAATGAATGAAATAATATTTTTAGAATTAAATAAATTTAAATGTTTATTAAATTTATTATGAGAAATTGTTATGTTATTAAAAATTTTAATTTAATTAATTTAATTTTAAATTATGAAATTTAATTAAATTTTAATCATTAAAAAATGTAAAATAACATTAAAATCAATATTAATTTTAGGGTCTAATATTAAATTTTTTAAAATTTTGATCCGAAAGTTTAATATTAAAAGTAAAACAAGATTAATATTAATACTAATATTAAAATAATATTAATAATATTAATCTTTTCGGACTAATAATATTGATTTAATATTAATATTAATCTTTTACATTGTAATTTATTTAATGTCGTCTCTTAATATTAGAAAATTAGGGTTCTATTAATCTCTTGAGTTTATAATCCCTATGGTTTATAATATTAATCACTTGAGTTTTTAATCCCTAAGGTTTCTAATATTAGTCTCTTGGGTTTGCCAATTTGTTAAGTTCAGAATAACATTAGGATATAATGTTGAGACATTTGAATGGTGAAGAAATCTATCCAACGTCTCATTATGACAAACATTGTCACAATGTGACAAGAAATAAGAGAAAATGTGGTTAACTATTTTAGTGTTTATAATATTTATACATTAACACATGTTAAATATCATTGACTTTTGTTGACATGGGCAACTATAGTCAACATGGGCATCATAGTCAACAATAGTCAACCTTACTACCATGGTGAACCATTGTGACAAATATTATCACAAGATAATTATCAATATGATACTCATTGTCGCAATGTTACATTACAATTTATTCAATTTCCCCTCTCAACATTACAAAATTAGGGTTTATAGCGTAAGGTTTCATATTGTGTTTATTAAACCCAATATGAAAATCTTTGGGTTGCATTGTTGCATTAGAACATTAGGGTTGAATATTAGGGTTTATAATGTTGGTTTTAATATTATGGTTTGTAATATTGGGTTTAATATTAGGATTTTAATGTTGGGTTTAATGTTAGGGCTTATAATATTGGTTTTATATTGTTAGGGTTTATAATATCTAGTATAACATTAAGGTTTGATGTTGTAATATTTGAATGGTGCATAAATGTATGCAACATAGCATTGTGACAAACATTGTCACAATGTGACAAGCAATATGTCAATCATTGTTGGAACCTTACACTACATTCCACATATTTCAACATCACTTTATGAAATTGTAAAAGGGCTTTGTATTGTGACATTTGTATGGTACAAAAATCAAACCAATGTCGCATTGTGACAAACATTATTGCATGATGACAATCAATCTCATACTCATTATCACAATTGTTATCACTGGAAAATCGTACAAGCAAAGACGACATTATTTAATTTTAGGCAGAAGGCGCCTCTCAACATTACAAAATTAGTGTTTATTAATTCATTGGCATTATGATATTAATCCCTTGGGCTTTTAATATTAATCCATTGGTTTTATAATATTAATTCCTTGGGTTTATAACATTAGGGGTTAATGTTGTGACATTTGAATAGTGAAGAAATATATCTAACGTCCCTTTATGACAAATATTATCGTAATTTGACAAGCAATATGACAATCATTATTGGAAACTTACATTACATTGCAATTTTACAACGTCATATTGTGACACTACGAAAGGGCTTGTATTGTGACGTTTCCATAGTACAAAAATCAATCCAACATCGCATTGTCACAAAATCAATACAACTTTTCCTCTCAACATTACAAAATTACGGTTTATTAATCCCTTAGGTTTATAATATTGATCCCTTGGGTTTATAATATTAGTCCCTTGTGTTTATAATCCCTAGGTTTATAATATTAATCCATTTGATTTTAAATCCCTGGGGTTTATAATATTAATCCCTTGGGTTTATAATATTAATACGTTGGGTTTATTAATCCCTTGGGTTAATATTATTAATCCCTTGGAGCCGGGCTTGTATCCTCTACACTGAGAGTATGTCGGTTGCCCCGACTACTGACTACTGACAGGACCCACACACGAGGTTGGGGTCGCCACCTGTTCCCTCTTAATGATTAATCCCTTGTGTTTTTAATCGCTTGGGTTTATTAATCTCTTGGTTTTATTAATCCCTTGGGTTTATTAAACTATCCAATGTTGCATTATGACAAACATTGCCACAATGCAACACACAATATGACCATCATTGTGGGAACCTTACATTACATTGCAATTTTTTTAATGTCACATTGCGACACTACAACAAGAATTTTTTATTGTGGTGTTTGCATGCTACAATAGGGATTCATATTGTGATCTGGTTCATTAATTGCTTGAGCTTAAAATATGAATCCCTTGGTTTCGTTAATGTCTCGGGTTTATAATATTAATCCCTTGGATTTTTAATCCCCGAGGTTATAAATTCCTCGCGTTTATAATATTGATCCCTTTACGAACAATATAATCACCTACGTTTATAAACCCTTAGGTTTATAATATTAAATAGCTTACATTTATAATCCCTTGGGTTTATAAATCGCTTTGGTTTATAATCCCTAGGTTTTTAATCCTCGAGGTTTATCATATTAATTCCTTGTGTTTATACTATTAATAACTTGAGTTTATAATATTTATGTCATGGTTTTATTGATCCCTTGGGTTAAAAATATTAATCCCTTGGGTTTTTAACTTTGAGGGTTTATGATATTGAACCCTTGGGTTTATTAATCTCTTATGTTTATAGTTTTAATCTCTTGGGTTTATTAATTCCTTGGATTTATAATCCCTAGAGTTTATAATATTAATCCTTTTGGTTTATTGATTCCTTGGCTTTATAATATTAATGCCTTCTATTTATAATCCCTAGGGTATAAAATATTAATCCCTTGGATTTATAATATTAATCCCTTGTGTTTTTAATCCTTGGGGTTTATAATATTAATCCCTTGTGTTTTTAATCGTTGGGGCTTATAATATTAATCTGTTGGGTTTGCTAATCCCTTGAGTTTACAATATTAATAATTCGTTGGGTTCATTAATCCCTTTGGTTTATAATATTAATCCATTTTCTTTGTTAAACCTTTGAGTTTATAACATTGATCCTTTGGGTTTTTAATCCCTATGGACTATAATATTAGTCCCTTAGGTTTATGGATTTCTTTTGTAAATAATCCACAAGGTTTATAATATTAATTCCTTGGGTTTATAATATTAATAATTCCTTGGGTTTATAGTATGAGTATGTTTGGTTTGTATTTAATTCCTTTATGAATAATATAATCGCTAGGGTTTATAAGCCCTTGGGTTTATAATATTAATAATTCTATGGATTTATTATTCCCTTGGGTTTGTAATGTTAATCCTTTGGGTTTTTAATCTGTTTCATTTTCAATATGAACAATCCCTTAGGTTTTTAATATTCATCTCTTAGGCTTATGGTATAAATCAATTTGGTTTATAATATTTATCTCTTTACAAACAACAATTATAATAATTATTAATTATTAATTATTAATTGCTAATAATTAATAATTACTAATACATAATTAATAATTAATAAAGATTTATAATTAATAATTAATTAATTTTTAATTACTAATAATTAATTATTATTTATTTAATAATTATATAATTATTTATCAACTACTAATAATTATTATTTTTTAATATTATAATTATTATAATTATTAATTATTACTATTAATATTAATATTAATATTTTTTAATTATTAATTATTTATATTTATGTTTTTTATTAATTGGTTAATTAATAGTACTCAATAATAATAATAATAACAAGAATGATAATATATAATTTATTAATAATATTAAAATTATTAATGTTAATATTAATAAATAAATAATAATAAATGTGGTTGATACATGTTTATCGGCATTTATCAACCGCATTTATTGATGTGGTTGTGTATGTGATTGATATATCCCTATTGGCGTATATCAGCCACAATTATTAATAAATGTGGTTTTGCTGGTTACTATTTTATGTATCTAAAAATTGAGAAATAATGTGGATAAATTGGTTAAATTATGATCTTGGATTATAAAATCTTCATAAGGATTTAAAGCATGTAATAAATTTTAGATATAAAACTTTTGTGATCTATAATTTAGATAAATGTCTTTCGGATTAATCACATCATAATGATGTGGTCGACGCTTCGAACCATCTAATTACATTAGATGGTTCGAAACGTCGACCAAATCATTATGATGTGATTAATCCGAAAGACATTTATCTAAATGTAATAAATTTATTAATTTTAAAATAATAGTAAAAAATTAATTGATGGTTGGTAGGGTTTCTGAGATTAGAATGGATCATTACATCCAAACATGTTCTTCTTAGGCTAGATCTGTTAAGGAATGGAAATATATGTAACTCCAAAACATATATTGTTATTCTAAGCTTGGGCGATGATCCAAGCACACGGGTACACACCTTATTGGGGGGGAGATTAAGTCTTAGGTTATATGGGGAATGATTTATGCATGACCAGTTAGATCAAGCAAAACAAAGCCATCAATATTGTCAGAACGAAGTTATGGAGGGTTAAACTGCATTGGAGAAGGGCTACCTAATCACCACATGATGGATTCATAAATGCACATAAATGTCATTGTAGAGTATGCTCACAATGTGGTCGATTCATAAATGCACATAAATATCTTTGTAGAGTGTCTAGAATTTATTGCATTCCTCAAACTATTTTTTTAAGGTTTTATATTTCCCTTCATGTTAAAATTTTTCTTTTTAATAATGATGTTTTAATAATAAATTACCACTTCATCAATCAACTTTTCATTAAAAATTTACCCTTCAATAATATAATTATATTAAAAAAATTTACATATTTATTATAAGAAAAAAACAAAATAACCATAACATATTCTTATTTTAAACTCTATCTTTTATGTCATTTTTTTCTAATAACCAAATTAATAATCACTGAATTTTTGAGCTACTAGGGAGAAATTTTCCCAAAAATCACTTTACGTGGTTAACCCCTTTCACCCTTGAAGTGAATTAATTCTCAAGAGAAAATTAATTTTACATAAGAGAAAAAGTTATTTCAAAAATATTTTATAAAGAAATTAGACATGTGCTAAATAAAATCACTTAAGTGATTCAATTAGACATGTGAAAAATAAAATCACTTAAGATATCTAATTTGAATGAATCACTCTAGGAGATTCCAAAACACTAAATTCGATTAAGGGATTTTGCCTCAAAAATTTCTATATATTGAAGAGAAGCCTTCATTTGCAACACATTGAGTTCTCTCCCTATCTTGCTCGCTTTGGTGCTCTAGCTCTCGCATTGATGATCAAGCCATTGCATCTATAATGTATCTCTCTTATTATCAGTAACAAATCTATTGCAGATTTTCAAACCTCCTATCATCATTGGTGGATCTCTTATTATCAATCAAATATATCTTATTATTAATAACATATCTATTGCAGATTCGTAGATATCTTATCATTATTGGCAAATCTCTTATTATCAGTAGCGGATCTATTACATATTTGCATGTCTCTTATCATCATTGACAGATCTATTGTTTGGCAGATCTATTATCTCACAAATCTATTATTTGGTAGGTCTATCGGTTGGAAGATCTATTAAAAGATCTCAGAACTCTCATTCAGCTCTCGCACTTGTGGTTATGCTTCTGTTATTTGTTGTTGTTAATTCTCTCACTCCAAAGAAGTTTTATTGTAGTTGGTATTTCTCTCACACCAGAAGTATTTAGCTCTCGTATTGATATCGTTCCAGAGATATTATATTATTGATATTGCGTGCATACCAGAGTTTGATTGCTAGTATATTTCCCCCGCTTTAGTAGCATTTTGATCTTGCATTTAGAGAATATTGCTCTTAGTATTTAGCTGTTGTACTTATGCAATTTGTTCATGCACTTGTGTCTACTTCTCTTTTTCTGGAGGCAGTTGGAGGCTTATGGCGGTATTTTGAAGTTGTCGTATTAAAAAGGGTTGTTACTACTCTTATTTGTAAAATGTGTTTTGTACTCTGATTATGTATCTCTTTTGAACATTTGAAGACGATGTAATATAAGAGAATTGTGAAAATGGTTCTTCCCCATAGTGGGTTTTTCCCTTGGTCTTTGACCAAATCCTGTGTCTTGTTGTTCATTGACTGCCTTCTATGGTTTATGACCTCAGAAATTAATTTTTAAATATGAAAAATTTAACATGGTATCAAATTTGTGGTGAAGATAAACTCAAGAAAAATAAGCATTAAGGAAATTATCTACTAAACTGTTAGTATGAATTCTTCGTCGAGGTGTACGAAAAAGAACCACTTTAGCCACGCATAACTAA